>JANZXR010000172.1:27977115-27992568 GCA_027575705.1 Erythroxylum echinodendron | reverse complement strand
ACTTCCTCATGGCTCTTGATAACATTATCATATTTCATAGATAATGCTAATGTAAATGATATGATAATGTTATCAAGAGCCATGAGGAAGTCCATATTAAAAAAAAGCTCCTAATAATAAGTCTAATATATATTCACAATTATGTCTTGCAATTAAATGAATTCTAAATTGAGTAAAATTAGTAAACTTATAAAAGTGATTTCCACTACACTATGAAAGTGGAAATTTTGATATAAAATTTTTTGACATAAACTCATAATCTTAACTCAATCAAGAAAAACCCCTTCGTATTATGAAACTTGTCATTTAAGTAATCTTTCATCATATTGACCATAGATTAAATAGTGTTGTCTACAACCTGATCAAACACTTATTGAGTATCTTTATCATTGATTTGGTAAAAGTATGTAGTTCAAAGCATTTTCTTGAACAATAGAACACTAAGACGCCATAGTAGAATTTCAGAGAAATTACCTAAGAATTAATGATTAGACGATGGTGAGGCTGGGGATGAGGACAAAAGTAGTTAATTCCTTGGAGGTTCTTAAATAGATGAATAAATCATCTCAGAGCCACTAATAGTTGTCAATTATGTAAGTGCGGATGGCATTACAATTAATTAAAGTACCTAAAAATAAAGAAACAAAAGAATATGAAAGAGAGAGAAAGAGAGAAAGAGAGCATGGAACGAAGATAACCTAAAAATAAAGAAAGAAAATAATATGAGAGGGAGAGAGAGAGCATAAAAGGAAGATACAAAAGAGTGAAAGAATAACAAAATAAATCATTAGTGTAAATGAAATTTTGGTTATATGGTTCAAATGCGTCGAAGGAGATGGTTTTATAGGGTTTCATTATTTAGTTAACCATTTTAAAAATAAATTTTAATTCCTTTTATTAAAACTTATAATTCATATGTATGATGTTGTGGAATGGGATCTATTGATGTGGAGTTCCACATTATGAACATTGATGATATAATAATGGTGAGTTCTATTTGCAACAAATTAAAGTTTAAATATTTAGTTGATAGGTACCATAACAATTACATTAAAATTTAACTTAAACTATAATATTCAACAATATTAAAAAAACTAGTATGTTATAAAATAATATCTTATTTGAACTTCGATTTGATGGAATCCTGAATCTCATAAAGATTCTATGAAGTAATGCTTAACATGGTGAACGTAAGAGGTCCACTATTGCCACCATGTGAGGATCCACCACCGTCACAATTCATAGTGATTTATTGCAGTATGTCTTGCTTTTCTCAACTCTCTAAGCTTTTGTTACTATTATCTTGTCCCACAACATTATTGAAATGCTTGCTCTAATCTCTAAATACTCGTAGTTCAATAACTTCCTCATTTAAACAAAACTTTTCGATGAAACAATGGCACTGTGTCATCTCTCAATGCCAAGTACTCACTTTTCATCATAAAAAATTCGCTCAACTACCTCATTTTGTTTGCTACTTTGACTCCATCAAGCCCCAGTAGATCTTTAAAGGAACAACTTTCTCCACCACTCTTTACTGAATCACTCAAATTGCCTTTGGTATCTTTTGCTTTGTTAACATTATCGATCTTTAAAGAGGCAAAGTCAGCTTTGGATCGGTATCATCAAGTCGAAGCTTGACTCTTCCTGCATCAAATTTCTGAAGGAAATTCCTTACAATATCTCTATCTTTGAAATTAGTGATCCTATTACTGCTCCTAGTCTATTAACAACTATTTTGACATCAACTTTTGACATTAACATAGTAGCATTTCTTTAAATGCTGGGTGGAAATCCATTGACGTCGGTTTAGCCGAATGTAGTGAAGCTATTAATACCTACGAGTCTACCTTTAACAAAGGTTTTGGTAGCTTTTCTCCAAATGACTACTTAAAGTCGACGAATTTCCTGATCCCAATAAGGTCACTAATCTTGTTATCCTTTCGCTTTTACAGTTTCTTAGTTCTCTTAAGCACAGTCCCTTTGGCTCGTTGAAGATTAGTAAAGATCCCATCTCCATATTGGTAACTAATGGTGCATGTAAGTTTGATCTATTGCTGGCGAGTGTTTGCTACTACATAAGTGTTCTTTACTACAAAGTATTACTTACAACCTAAGGCAATTGCACCTATCATTTGGTAGTAATATAGTATTGAGTAACGTACTGTTCTCATAACGAAGTGCTAGAAAACTAGTTAATGAATAATTATTTGTCAAGTTATAACCACATATTCTTAAATCAATTAACCAAATCCCTTTCAGATTAAGACTCAAATTATCACATTCAAATATGTGAAATTATATAAAATGTTTAACGTTAATGCCAGATGATTTATATAAGTATGTATCCAATACCATGTTCAACACCTAAACATCCAAGCCCCGGTTCAGTCATTTGTATGTTTTTCTAGACGTCCAAAGACATTTCTTAGACATAAAACTTCAAATTATAAATAAAATATAACTAATTCATGCAACAATAATAACTATAATTTCCTTATATCTAACCTTATGAAATAACTAGTTTGTCACCGTACTGTTCAATTGAACAAGCGTAGTTAACATAATATAAAAATCAAAAATAGATAAAGTCTAGTTGATCTTGATGTGCATAGTGAAATGTTAAAATTAGGATGAATCTAAGCTTTTTATATGTTAAAGATGGCATCTTGATGTCTTTTTAGGGTCTTGCTCTCCTCCCAGTGGCTAACCCTATAATCTAAGATACAAAATAATGGTAAAAGTCTCCATAAACTAGGTACAGTCATGTCTTATGCTATTATTTCTCACTATTTCTGTCTAGAAGATTACATGCGTATAAAGATGCTTATATTTTCAAGCATTTTTCTCACGGTCTCTTTTCTTTACATGGACATAGACTCCGACACATCCATGTCACTAGTTATATATTTTATTATTTCTCAATTATAATTTTTGGGGAATTACACGGTAATAGATAAGTTGGTGTCCATCAACGTATTTTGCACTGTTTCTCTAACTTCACATGAGAAGGCTTTCATCGACACCTATGATTAGTTATGTTTTCAACTCTAAGTTTTTAAAAGAACACAGGCTAGCACACGGACATGTGTCAAATCATGTTTTGCCAAAATTGAGAATTCTTTTTTTATTTTCTTTTCAAAACTCTTTGATTTTTAAAAAGTTTATCCTAAAACATTTCTAACAATCACGTAATTATATAACAAAAATCAACTACATGAAGGTAATATATGGGAAAAACATAATAAAACATTTAATGAAATATTTAAACATTTTATTTAGTATTTAACAATTCTATAGCACGTTTTATATGGATTATGTGTTTAGTTCATTGTTCTGTAGGTAAAGATATTGAGGAGAAAACACAGAATTGAGTGCAACTTTGTCCACAGTTATCTAGTCGAGGAGATATTAGAGTCATTTAAAAATAAGAAGGTGGATAAAGATTTGGTAGAAGGCATTAGAAGTTAATTATAGTTCAAAGATGTTGAAAAGCGGAGAAGATGGTAGAAAAAGGCATAATAAATTTTGAACTTGCTAAGGAGACAAACATCTGTCTTTTGTGAAGTTCAAAGAGGTGGAAAGTAGAATAAGATCCTTATCATAGTTTAACATAACAAGTTATAGAATAATACAAAATTGTTTAAAACTTGATGTCAAGCATTGATTACACGTTGATTTATGATTTAACATAACAAGTTATAGAATAATACATCATTGTTTAAATTGATGCCAAGCATTGATTACACGTTGATTTATGATGCATTAAAGTTCTAGAAAAACACTAGCACTCGTGTTAATATTGGTTTGATGTTGATTCTTATGCACATATGAGGATGTGTTATTTCTCAAGTTTAAGTAGCCGACGTATCTAGTTTTGTAATCCTAACTATAGATATTTGTATTAGTATTAAATTAAGGGGACTCTTTTTTGGAAGAGGTGTTTTATAGCTACCTCGCTTTTATTTTCATAGTTTGTAGTCTTTTTGAGCATTGAAGGAGGATCCAGAGCAAGATTGAAGGAGCTTGTGATAACTTCTCATTAATCTTTTCTTCCAATATTTCCTTTATACTAAGATTTATTTGTTTGTGTTTTATTTTCATTCTGTTTAGAGATTAGAAATCCTTATTAGGGATAGAGATGTAGCTTGTCATGAAATTTTCAATTTTTAATATATCATTTGGTCATTTATTAGCTGAATTGGTTCTCTCTATTCATAATTGTTAAGTTTAAGCCTGATCACCATAGATCTTAGGAATTGTATGAAGGAATAAGGGGTGAAGAAGAATCTATACACCAGGAGAATAAGTAACTCACTGCAAGAGAATGAAAGTATCCTATATTATTGTGGTAACCACACCTTAACTATGCTTAACAAATTTGATTAAGTTAAGTTGAACATTACGATGTGGTATTTGCCTAATTAGATATACTTGTGTTCTTTGAGAAAAGCCATAGATACATTAGGTTAACTTTTATTTCAACTTGGAAAATTAATCTTGTTTGATAATTGAAATTCCATATAAATGAACCATAAGGCCCTAACATTTCCTTCATTTATTTTTCTTCTCTAACTTATTTACATTATTTTTATTATTTTAGTGAATTAATAATCTCTTTTGGTTTATTTAGTTTTATCATTTAACTAGGATTAATAGATATGATATAGTTCATATGGGTTTGGTACTATAGAATTAGTCTAATTTGATTTACTTGTTATAATCGATTGTACGCGACAACTTAGGACATCAATTATCCCACACTTGAGGTGTAGATTATCATAAAGCAAATCAATAAAAAAAACCTTTAAAATAAGTTTCAACTCTAGGAAGGTTAACAAATCAATTTAAGTTAACAAATTCGCATAATTTCTCTATTTAGTAACCATATAGATTTATAAACATTACATTAAGTTATAGTCTAATCTTAACCTAACCTAACAAATTTTTAATTTAACTTTAAATAATAATTTACCTCATATATAAAATGAATATAAGAGGAGTAAAGAGTATAGGCCAACAAGTATTCAATAATCCAATTTGAAATCAAACTAATAAAATTAAAATTTAAACACTTAGAACATAATTGGCTAAGTTGAAATGTCATCTTAACCTTTTAACATGAGGTAAATCTCTTATTATGAATAACTTCAGTTGCTCAAGTCAATTTATAATTTAAACTAGCTACTAGCTGTAATCAAAATTTACCATTGCTTAAGTCAAAATAAGTCAAGTAGGATTTATTAGATGTTCAAATTTATTCGTTTTTTTATTATTTTGGCCTTTTCTTTTTCTTTTGAAATTTTTTATGCCATATATGAACTTTATCATATTTTAGTTCTATTGTTTAAATAATTCATCATGGGTTAAGTTTTGAGTATTCTAGGATGAGTGCCACCAACAATACCTTCTAATCATAAGAGTTGGTGAATTTTTTTAAAATTCAAAATTATGATTAATGATCAATTGGTGCATGTTGAAAACTATTTAGTGACAAATGATGTTTAATTCATAATGTCCTTATCATGATTAACATGTTTTATTTAGAACCTTTAATCATTCTGTATAGAATATAGCACTAGTGCTTAAAAGTTTTATGTTTTATCTTTCAAAATTGAGTTAGGGTATAATTTTTTTCATCCATTTTTGTTATTTATGCCTTTTGATCTAGTAAGAATTAGGATTTGAGGCTTCATATGTTTTGGGGTTAGGATCAAGATCTAATTACGACTAAGAGCCCATATTCAATCTTTTCCTTTTAAGTAGCTTTAAATATAGCCCATCCTTATCAAAGTTTAACCAACATTGATTTTAAGTGGAAAGGATTAGAGCTTCATTCATTTAGCCCAATATGATCTACTAAAGTCCAACTTAGCTTAAATTTAAGAAAAGACCAAATTTGTGTTTAAAGCTCAAATTTACGTGGATTATATGTTATATAAATGTAACATTAATTGTATGTTTTTTAAGTTTTAATGAAAATCACAATTTTAAAGAAAAAGTGTGTGAGATAGGACTCATTTGGTTTTCAGTTTCAGTAAGTCATACACCACTGCAAAAGGTCTAGTCCCTAAAATTAATTCAATTAAAACGTTTTTCATTGTTATATGCTTTTATTTATGATTTTGTGTGGACATAGAGAATTATAATCAATTCAATAAGATCTAAACATAACAATTAATACTGCAAATCCCTTTTCCCAAAAAATACTATAAAAAAATACCATAGGTTAAAGTCTAGAAGCATAAATTGATTAAAAATAAATTCAAGGTCAGTCAGTAAATTTAGGCCCCAAGCCCATTATAATCAATCTTCCTTTGCCTTTAATGTTCTATTTTAGTTTGGGTCTATAGTTTGTTAAGTAAATTTTCTTTTACTATTCATATTATATTTGCATTGAGTATAATGAAGAAGCCAACTATAAAGTTGTTCTTTCAGTCAACCTCTAAGAAATAATATCTGCAAAGTAAAGAAATATTACTCTAACTATTTTACAAGGTTTAATGTGGAGTGCTAGCTCCTATTTTATATTTCCTTTATTAAAGTTTAACTTTAATTACATAGCTAGAATCTGATATTAATAAATTCAAATATATCATATTTAGTCTTTAAAGTTTCTTAAACCATATAACCATATACCAAGATTTATATCTAGCAACATATCATAATTGTAAGCAACAAAAGTTTTGGACTTAACCTATCCATACATTGTTCTAATATAAAATTTTATCTTTTTGTTACCCAATTGTAATATCCAAGTTGGATTAATGTATTGTGTAATGTGTTGTACATACATTTTATAGAATATGCTCTATTTATGGTACACTAGAGTAATTTAAGCATTTAAATATATTATTAAGGTTATAATGGAGATCACGGGCAGACTAGAGATGGTTTTGGACTCGACAATAAATTTCTCAAAAATTTACGAAAACTCTAAAAACCTATGGAATGAGTCTAAATGAGCTTTAAAAGCCTCGAAATGCGCTTTGGAGATTTAGATGACACTTTTGAATGAAATCTGGATGACTTTGGTGACATTTAGTATTGGAAAATTCTTCTGGATCCAATTCAAAAATTCTTCTGGGAAATTGAAAAAGTTATCGAACAATTTTAAAATACAATTAAAAGCCCTGGAATTAGGATTGGAGTCTCCAGGAGCTGAAATAGGTCAAAACGGAGGTTGTTTGAATAGAATTCGGGTAATATGAAATTATTTGACTAAAATGCCCTTTTTGGAAAATAATGTGTATTGAGGATTTTAAACCTATTCAAAAAAATTTTAAACATCCAATCAATAAGAACTGACCTTTATTAGAGAATTTCATGGTCAGTTTGAAAATAAGAAAGTTGTGGAATGTTTTCGATATTTAATTCGGTTAACTAGTCAACTAAATGCATTAAAGGGCAATTTGGTCCTTTTGTACTCATTAACGAAAATTTGGTCTTTTTACATGATTTAGTGGATTGATAAGTCATTAGAGATTACCAATGAGGTAATGACATGTGTGTGATGAGTCATTAGTGATGACAAATAGAAAGGTGACGTGTAATCCATTAAATTAGTATAAAAAGCAAAACTTAAGACATTTTGTTTCATTCTTTTAACAAAAATGTGAGAGTCATGAATTAGTAACTGCTAGAACAAAAAGAAAGAGAAAAGAAGAGAAGCCAAAGGTGAACAATAGCCAAGGAGAAAGGAAGAAGAGTGTAGTCATTTTTTATGGAATTTGATGGTGATTTGGAGGAATCCTGAAGTATTCATCAAATACCCAAAAGATTGGAGGAAAAAATGGTAAGTTTCCTAGCTTAAATTTCTAATTTTTATGGGTTGTCTTGAGTGAGATAGATGTTTTTAAGATCAATGTTTTCTTGGTATTACTTTCATGTTTCTTGATATGGAATTAATTGAATATGATAAGAGGAACATGTAGTGGAATTCTATCTTAGGTTAATTTGAGCCAATCACATTATTTTGGCCATAACTTGGCCTATAGACCTCCAAATTGTTTGATTCAAATTATAGATAAATCTTAATAAATATAACTAAAATTTCTAGAAGAAACATAGACCTAATTCTGGATTAATAACATTGAAATTGGGATTGAAAATGGTAACCTGATATTGTCTCTTTGTTGAAGCAGCTTGTGATATTTGGTACATGTTTCATGATTTAGAAGTTGAAATGACATTATTTATGATGCTATGAAAACTATAGACATAGGAGAACAAATGTTTAGAAGACCTAAAAACCTAATTCGAACTTTTGCTACATGAAAATTAGGGAACAAGTGGAGGCATGGATTCTAAACATGGGTCAAAACCGTGACTCATCATGCATGATTATGATATGGTGAATTAAATTAAGTGATATTGTGTTTTGAAGAAATTGGTAGGTTAGAATGGTTAAAATATGGTATTTAATTGACTTTTGAAGTTAGATTTGGAAATCGAGAACAAGTAGGTTAGCTTACATAGGTAAGCAAAAATACGATTAGCGTAAGTGTTATGCGATTAAATGCTAATCTCAAATTTGGTTAAACCAATTTATGGTTTTAATGTCTTATATCCTAATTTGGAAATAAATTCCTAAGGAAAATGCATTTTGTGTAGCTAAAGGAGAGGCATAGAATGCGTGAGTGTGCTTGGCGATAAGATTGTGAAAAAAGTGAGTGAATTTTAACTATTTTATATGACTAAATTCTTTGCAAATGAACTGATGACATGTGAATATTCTTTAAATTTATTTTATGCAAATGTTTCCTATTTATGGAGACTAGCAAGATATGAGTGTTCTTTAAATTGATTTTATGAAAATGGTTTCTATTTATAGAGACTAGCAAATTATGAGTGTACTTTAAATTGAGTTTACGCAAATAGTTTTCATTTGATCATGAAATGAATATTTATGCTAAGTTTTATGCAAATGATATTTTACAAGTAAATATTGCTAGCATAAGTTATAGTTTAGCAATATATGAGTTTTAATTTGAAAGTTAAATTTTATATGATTAGGAGTTACATTGAAATAATTCAATTATGAATCCTCCCATACTTGATTTAGAAAATAAGATAAGTCATGAATGTAAGAGTTGCTTTTGCCTATAGTACACCGCTAGGCTTTATGTATGTTATTATACAAATATATTTATCATGGTTAACCTATTACAGGTAAGCGATGTAGAACCAACTCTATAACTAGTGATTAACAGGTCATGGGTAAGCGATGCAAAATTAACTCCGTGACTTTAGGCCTAGTGTAGCATATGGTAAAGAAACTGTTGGTGGGCTATGTTGAGCAAGAAAAGTCATGTAATAATAATGCCACTACAATTTATTTTTAAAAGTGGTTTAAGAGCTACCATATAGTACTAATTCTAATAGATGACTTATTTTCAGTATAAAAGTTTTCAGAAAACTTATTGTCACCACTGTTTATTGTTTAAGGAGAAAAAATGGAAAACAGAAACTTGTATATGATGAGTTTAAGGTCAAAAAACATTGTGGAATAGTATTTCAAACATTTTTAAATTTTGTTTTCCGAAATGTTATACTATTACCAGATTTTATGATGCACGAATAAATTGTTATGCAAATGCTTTACCATTACTTTTGTAATTATATGAGAATATTTAAGTTATATTGTTATAAAAAAGTTAACATTTAGTAAACTGATTACACTCACTGAGCTTGTTTCACTCACCCTTATTTTTATGTTTTTAAACAAAACCCCCCAGGTAATCGTACAGGTGTTGCAGTAATTGGGACTCTGTCACAGTATTAGTTATATCATCGAGTGTTGCTGTGCTTATGTCATTTTGATATGTACATTTGTGTAAAGAATGGATGTTTATAAAGGCTTTTAAATGAAATGAATGAATATGCTTTTAGCTTTTTAAAGTTTATTGTAGTGATTGTTGAGAATTATTTGTTTGGGGTTGCTTGTGAGTGGACTTGAAGTCCAAAATTTGTAGTTGAGAAATTGGTGTGAATATAGAAGTGTTTTGAAATTTTCCAAGATTTTTGAAAACTTTGGGAATGTCAAAATGCAGTCATTGTGCTACTAAAATTTTTAATAAAATGATTTTCAAAAAATTTCCCACTGTTTTCCCCACTTTTAACTTTTAAAATATAAAAGGTTTTTTAACAGTTGAACATCTTGGGTTTACAGGAAACCTTTGGTTGAGTTAGATATCAATTGTAGGGCTACCGTGGGGTCACCGAGAGGGCTCTACTCGGGTATCAGAAGGGGAACTCTAAGATGGTCCTTTCAGGTGGTATCAAAGCAAGGTTTTGAAACAAGGTTGTCTATATACATGTTATGATTTCATAATGTGTTTATACGTTGTTTTTGTGAAATGGGAACCCATAAAGTTTTTTTATTTTCCATGCATCTGAGTTAATAAAAAATTTTCCGGTGTTACATAGTTAATCTTTGAGTTCATAGCATAATGCCCCGATGAAACCTTTTGGGGTCTTAAAGTCATACTAGAGGCTCCAACACTTGAAGTACCTTCAGCTAGGGGGGTCTAGCACAGGGATGGTTTAATAAATGTTTTTCTTTATGATTCAACCCCGTTCAAAATAGTTAAGACTGGCAAAACCATCGATGGAATTTAGTTTTTATCTTGAGTGAACAATAGAGATATAGGCAGCAACGATGCATTAGCCATGGAAGGCCCTAGTAGTGTCTAGAAGTTTGATTGAGCATATTTATAAGTTAGATGCAAAATTTTCTAATAGGAGTAGAGACCCCAAAAGTGCCCTAATTTGGTTAGATCAGGATAGGAACAATAAATTTAAATAGCTTGGTGATAAATGGATGAGACGAGGAACATCATCCAATCAGAGGTTAGTCAGACCACCTAAGTGTCCAAAGACTCCTGAAACACCAGGAGATCAGTACCAAGGTGCAACTAATATAGAAGGAGACCACCTGATAGGCTGGGGTAATTGCAGTAACCTAGCAGGTTATTGAGGATACATCTGGCACAGTGATAGGTACCAGTAGTGAAGAATATTTTGAGATCAATCCCAGAACTATACACTCATATGTGCTAAAAGATTTCGTTAGATAGATTAGTGTGAAGTTGGAGCTTTTAAAATGCCATTTGATAATGAATACTTACACTAAAACTATGCCAGTAGCGTAGAACTTTCATAGAGGTAGTTACATAGTAGTTAGACTTAAAAGCTCTCTAATGAGTTGGTCTTCTTAGATATCCATGACTTTGAAGTCATACTAGGCAGGAAATTGACTAATAGTACATTTTGTCAATGTGGATTGCTTTTAAAGGAAGTTAGGATTTGTATACAAGGGAACTGAGATATAGAATTCCCTGGGAAACGTAGAATGCTTCCATTTATTAGCATATCAGCTATAATAGCTAGAAAAGTACTAAGAGATTACTATACAAGTTATTCAGTTCTATGACTCATTAATTTCAAAAGTTTATTAGGTTATTCAGCATTTTAATACTGGAAAAGTAATTTATGAATATATATGGAGGATGAAATTGCTTATCACGATTGAATTAGTTGAGGATTAATTATTGCTACGAGTATTTGATGAATGACTTTTGATATGTTTAAATGTTGTGACCTTATGGAGTGATTGATTAGAACAAATATCAATCTTAGAATAAAATTTTTTTTTTAAGGGCAAGTTTATTTTTTATTGTAAGGTGATTTGTAGACTCGTACAAAGTAATGTTTTAGATGACATTGTGGTGGAATGTTTAATCAAAACTGATGATTGAATAATATTTTTGGGAGTAATGATCAGTTTGATATAAGCTTCCAATTATATGTATATTAGTATATTGATTCTAAGTATTAAAAATTCATTATTTTGAGTTTCTTTTGATTTAATTCAATTGTTTTATTTCTTGACAATCAAGAGAGTGAAAATGGTGGTAAAATTTTCAACAAAATGTTAGTGATACATTTTGATCCATAATGGAGAATTATCTTATTAGAATTTAGAGCTATTATTTTATAGATAATTATAATTGACAATTGGGAAAATGATAAGAATTAATATGAGACTTTTGAATAAGTGTGACATGGAGATTTTGGATGGTTAAAAAATTTAGTAACTAATAAAGTCCTAGACTGAGTTATAGGGTACTTAAAATCATATAAGTGTTTTGAAGTATTAGAAATGGACAAGTAAAGATATCTTTATTAAACATCAAAATAGCATAGTGGAAGTGTGTGGTATACTCCCAGTTTGGATATATTGAGGTTTAATAAGCTTAAAATTGCGTTATGAGTTAGTAAAATTTGAAATATAAGGTAACTGAATGGTTTTATATGAATAGGACATTATGTTAGTGTCTTAAAATATGATCTTAAATGATTGATTTACTTCCACAGAGTATGATGGAAATGGCAAAGGTTATGATGAGAAATGGCAAAGATACAATAAATAATTCATTATAGATTTGATATTCGAAAGCTAAGGAGTCAATATGAGATGTAAGAAATACAAGAAAAATGTTATGGAGTTTTATTTATAATAAGAGATAACGAGAAATGAATTGTTTATTGTTCAGAAATATATGAGAACAATTGTTTTGTAGAGAACCCTAAGTAAACGTTTCAGTTGTAGTAATTTACGAAGATGTAAATCTTGATAGTGTTAAATGGATGGTTTGATGCATGGTTAAGTTAGCAAGGTTGTGACAAAACTAATTATTAGTGAGCAATGTTTCGACAAAGAAGTTTCATATAGAGATAAGTTGCAAATTTTGAGGGAATTTTATTGAGAGTTAACGTTACATTGATGCTAGGGTCAAGAATGGGGTGTATTAGACATGGCTACACTTAAGAAAGAAATTATAGATTAAGCCACTCACCATTGTGTGCAGTGTATCTGAAAAACACAAAGAGGCATCATACCTTGAAAGTGCATTGTGATAAAAAAGGGAGGAAAAAATGTGATAGCAAAGTATATATTCAAATCCTTGTTAAATCAACAAATCAAGGCTGAGAGTTAAAGAACCAACAAAAAAATTACTCAGCCACTCCCTATTTAGGAATGGAAATAGAAATGTAGTACGAAGGATTTGATAGTATATGAGAGATATAGGATTAAATTACAAAATTTGCCTATTTTCTAAATATCCAAAGTAAGTATTCTCTTTGTAGATTAATCTGCAAGTGATTATAAGTATACAGTTACATAGAGTGTTGGTATATGAAGTTAAGATAGGTGAAAGAAAATTAATTGGAGTGAACTAGTTCAGATTATAGCAAGTAACATCAAAAGTATGTGAGTCAAAGTGATAGTACCTAAAATCAACGACAGAGCTAAGTTTGTGAAATGAGGAAGAATTTGGAGTTTCAAGTTGAAAAATCAAGGATTTTTTTCGAACATCATTATGGAAAGGAATTGTCTGTTTTAGACAATTTGATAAGCTAAGCCCACGATATGTTGTTCCCTATGAGGTGATTGACAGAGTAAAAGCACGAAGAATGGATACAAAGTTAATATCTATATTTTTTAGATCACTATGTTTGTTTAAAATTTCAAATACGAAATTTCTATAAGAAGGAGATAATTTGTAATATCCTAGATGGATTAATGTACTGTATAATGTGATGTATATGCATTTTATAAAGTATGCTCTTTTATGGTGTACTAGAGTAATTTAAGCATTTAAATGTATTATTGAGGTTATAACAGAGATCACAGATGGATCAGAGATAGTTCTAGACTCGACTGGACATTTTTCGAAAAATTTTTGAAAACTCTAAAAAGAAACATAATGAGTCCGAACGAGTTTTAAAAGCCTCGAAATGTGCTTTGGAGATTTAGGTGACACTTTTGAATGAAATATGGACAATTTTGGTGACATTTAGTGATTTTCGGATTTAATTCAAAAATTCTTCTAGTTAACTGAAAAAGTTACCAAACAATTTCAAAATAAAATAAAAGCTCCGAATTAGGATTGAAGTCCATAGGAACTAAATAGGTCAAAACGGAGGTTGTTTGAATAGAATTCGAGTAATTTGAAATTATTGGACTAAAATGCCCTTTTTGGAAAATAATGGGTATTGAGGATTTTAATCCCATTAAATTTATGTAAGCATCCAATCGATAAGAATTGACCCTAATTAGAGTAATTCATGGTTAGTTTGAATGTAAGAGGTGTAAATCCTATGAGGATGGGGACTAATCTAAGTCTATTTTATCTAAGGCTAAGGAAATTGAAATAATGGAAATAAAGTTCACAATAAAAATAAATTCGAGAAATTCATTGGCAAGAGTTGTAATTCAAAAATTGACACAAAAAGAAATGAAATTTTTAGCAATGCAGAAATACAATGGAAATCAATCAAGAGAAATTAATCATATTACAAGAAAGGAGATTTTACCTATCATTAATGCTAACCTACTTAATTATGTGTTAATGGGGCATCGGTACTAGACTATCCTAGGGTTGATTACT
Source organism: Erythroxylum echinodendron (assembly GCA_027575705.1). Classification (NCBI taxonomy): domain Eukaryota; kingdom Viridiplantae; phylum Streptophyta; class Magnoliopsida; order Malpighiales; family Erythroxylaceae; genus Erythroxylum; species Erythroxylum echinodendron. Next base: position 27,978,112 of record JANZXR010000172.1, on the reverse strand, counting down.
CTCTCTCGAGTTATAACTATTAAACCTTTATTGGATTATGAAATTTGTAATCTCTCAATTCACAAAAGATTTACAATCTTAATTAAATCTCAAGCAGTCTCATAATTTATTGGGTCTTACACAATACCACTCTCTGCACACTTATCGATCTGATTAGTTACAGGTTTTATTAAATTGCCTAACTCTCATTAATCTAATCCATCTTTTTGTATTTAGTTCACCCTCTCAGTTTACTACCAAATTATTTAAGAAACGTAACAAATCACAATATCCAATTCAAATAACACAAAATCAAATTGGATAACATTAAATCAAAATAATTCCCGAAGGAGAGATTAGAAGAACATCAATAGTCCAAATCTTGTCATCATAAAATCCATCTCAATTCTATATATAAATAAAATCGAAATGAATAGGAAATAACGACTTGTAATAGGCGATGGAAGGTAACGACATCAGAAAATCTCCTAATCTAGGAAGCACGTCGAGTCAGCTTCTTCTTCCTTTTCCTTCTCTCTCTCTCTTGATATCTCTCTTTCGGGTTTCAAGTGTGGCTGCATGAAAAAGCTCCCTCTTCTCTTCACTTGTTATTCTTTAAATAGTCTTTTATAATTTTCTTATCGCTCTAAAATCGTTCACTATAAACCAGGTAAAATGTGAATTTAATGGGTTATTATTTAGTCTAATATAATAATTTATGAAAAGGGATTATTATGTTCCTACAATTGCATTCAATACGAAATTAGGGATGGAAATTTTGGTCCAGGTTTGGAGGCCATGGGCTGGCCACTAGGGGCCACGGGCCAGCCCGGCCATTTTGGACAAAACAACGCCGTTTTGTATTTTTTAATTAAAAAACGTAGACGGGCTGGGATTGGCCCTGTAACACCCCATTACCCTAGAGTACGTACCGGAACGCTCGTGGGTCATTCCGACACATAACCTAAGATAACGGAGCGCTACGTGTAATTACTATCGAACTCCACATGGCATCACA
>JANZXR010000172.1:27944551-27977015 GCA_027575705.1 Erythroxylum echinodendron | reverse complement strand
ATAAGTATCCTCTGTGATGACGTCATAACATAGAGGCAAGGAGGATATAAGAGTATAAGTATCCTCTGTGATGACGTTATAACACAGAGGTAAGGAGGATATAAGAGTATAAGTATCCTCTGTGATGACGTCATAACATACAGGCAAGGAGGATTTACGAGTATAAGCATCGTCTGTGATGACTTCAGAACACAGAGGACACATCATCACTAAGACAATACAACATAGAGGAAAGGATGGATGAAGAATATGAAGAATGAGTAGAGAAAAACATAGAAGATAGAGCATAGTGGAAAGAATCGTCTATGTCACTGTACACAGACGAATGGACTTCGTCTGTGTTATTGATAGTGTATCGTCTGTGACACAGAGGACACGTATCGTCTGTGTTACTGTTCACAGAAGAAGTAAAACACAGAGGACATGTATCGTCTGTGTTATTGTTCACAAACGAATTAAAACACAGAGGACACGTATCGTCTGTGTTACTGTTCACAGACGAAGTAAAACACAGAGGAAACGTATCTTCTGTGTTACTATTCATAGACAAATTAAAACACAGAGGACATGTATCATCTGTGTTACTGTTCACAGATGAATTAGAGCCCAGAGGACACATATCGTCTGTGTTACCTAACACATCGTCTGTGTCACTGTTCACAGACTTGGTCTGTGTTACTGTTCACAGACTTCAGACGATAGATTCTCAGTAGATAGAGGGTCAACCTAGAAGATAAAAGTCAACCACAGAGGATAGAACATAGAGGATAGATTAAGGATTAAGGATTATAAGAAGGAGTTAAGAAGTACTGGAGTGAAGTTCATCTTCTGTGTTCCTGTTCACCTTGTATCTTCTATCCCAATGTTAAACCCTCAAGAGTTAGAATTGACCTTTGAGGTCTTCATGGAAGTTATGGAGCTTGAAATCATCTTTCCAACCATATAAAGAATACCCCAAACTGATTTCCCTAGAGAAAGATATGATGCTTGAAAGATATCATCTGTGTTTCCCAGACTTCGTCTGTGACACTATTCACACTATTGTCTGGGTTACTGTTAACGTATATCTTCTGTCCCATTGTTTGATCCCTTAGAAGGTAGAGTTAATCTTGGGGTCTTCAGGGAGGTTATAGACCTTGGAATCATCTTTCGAACCTTATAGAGAATACCCCGAACTGATTACGCTAGAGAAAGTTATGAAGTCTGTAAGATATTGTCTGTGTTACTATTTACAGAATTTGAAATAGACAGAAAACAGACGATAGAAATGAGACAAAGGGAAGCCATAAATGAGACGCAAGCAATGAGACGATAAAAGTAATAGACTCTTTAGAAGATAAAGTCAACCTTCAAGGTCTTTATGAAAGTTGTAAAGATTGAAGTGCTCTTTTAATCTGGCCAAAGAGACTCTAGTTTGGATACTTGTAAGAGAAGTTTTACCAATAGCCCTGAAGCAAGTATATGTTTGAATTGAGGACTCAACCGCGCTGATGATTAAAGGATTCAGGTTGAAAGGTAGGAATGGACTAGTCGACTGTTCTAAGAGCTAAACTGAGACTAATAAAGGGGAGTTTTGAGAAGATAATCCGAAAGTGATCAATGTGGTTTCTCTGGAAGATAACTTACGTAGTAAGATATTCTGTATTCATGAAAGTAACAGATTTTGGCATCAGAGCATGAAAGCAAGTCTGAGTCAGACTCCGAAAATGGGGCTCGACAAGTTATGGTATCAGAACAAGCATGAATAATCATGTATGAAGAGTTAGGCTCCAAAAACGGGGTCTAACAAGGAACTCAGTACCAAGCTGTAGCTAATATAGAAGGAGGCCACCTACATAGGCTGGGGTAATTGCAGTAACCCAATAGGATGATGAGGATACATCCGATACGGTGATAGGTAACGTAGTGATGAATATATTGAGATCAATCCTAGAACTATGCACTCGCACGTGTTAAAAGATTTCGTTAGATAGATTAGTGTGAAGTTGGAGTTTTAGAGTGTCATTTGACAATGACTACTTTCACTAAAACTACGCCAGTAGTGTAGAACATTCATAGAGGTAGTTACATAGTAGTTAGACTTAGAAGCTCTCTGATGAGTTGATCTTATTAGATATCTATGATCTGAAGACATATTAGGAAGGAAATTGACTAATAACAAGTTCTGTCAATATGGATTGCTTCTAAAGGAAGTTAGGATTGGTACATAAGGGAAGTTAGATATAATATTCAGCAGGAAATGTAGAATGGTTCCATCTCTTAGCATATCAGCCATAAAAGCTAAAAAAGTACTAACAGATTACTATACACGTTATTCAATTCTATAACTCAATAATTACAAAAGTTTATTAAGTTATTCAACATTTTAATATTGGAAAAGTAATTTTAGAATAAATCTAAAGGATGAAATTGCTTATATTGGTTGAATTAGGTGAAGGTTAGTTATTGATATGAGTAATTGATGACTAAATTTTGATATGTTTAAATGTTATGACCTTATAAAGTGATTGATTAATCAATTTTAACTTATAATTTTGTTTCTAAGGTCAAGTTTACTTTGATTATATAGTGAATTATGGATTCGTACCAAGTAATGTTATGGATGACATTGTGATGGAATCTTTAATCAAGATTGATAATTGAATAATATTTTTGGGAGCAATATTCAATTTAATATAAGCTTCTAATTGTGCATATATTGGTATATCGATTCTAAGTATTGACCATTTATTTTTTAAATTTTCTTTTAATGTAAGTCAATTGTTATATTTCTTGAAAATCAGAATAGTGATAATGGTGGTAAAATTTTCAAAGAAATGTGAGTGATAAGTTTTGATCCATAATGAAGAATTGTCTCATTATAATTTAGAGCTATTATTTTATAGATAATTAAAATTGATGATTAGGAGAATGATAAGACTTATATGTGAGACCTTTGAACAAATATGACATGGATATTTTAGATAATTAAAAAAATTAGTAACTAATAAACTCCTAGATTGAGTTTTGGGGTATCTGAAATCACATAAGTGTTTTGGAGTATTAAAAATGAACAAGTAAAGATACCATTATTAAACAATAGAGTAGCGCAGTGGAGTTGTGTGGTATACTCCATATTTGGAGAGATTGAGGTTTGATAAGCTCAAACTTGCATTATGAGATAGTGAAAAAAAAAATGAACTCTGAAGTAATTAAATGGTTTATATGTGAATAGGATATTTTGTTAGAGTCTTACAATATGATCTTAAATGATTGATTTGCTTCCAAATAGTATAATGGGAAATAACAAAGGTACAATAAATACTTCATTAGTGGTTATGGATCTGAAATTTGAAAGCTAATTAGTCCATGTGAGTGCATTTTAAATTGATTTTATGAAAATGGTTCCTATTTATAGAGACAAGCAAATTGTGAGTGTATTTTAATCATTTTATATGACTAAACTCTTTCCAAAAGAATTAATTACATATAAGTGTATTTGAAATTGATTTGACATAAATGGTTTTCATTTGATAATGAAATGAATATTTAGGTTGAGTTTTATGCAAATGATATTTCATAAGTGACTATTGCTACCGTAAGTGTATGCTTTGGCAATATATGAGTTTTAAATTGAAAGTTAAATTTTATATGAATGGGAGTTACATTGAAGTAATTCAATTATGAATCCTTCGGTACTTGATTTAGAAAATAAGATGAGTCGTAAATGTAAAAGTTGATTTTGCCTTTGGTACACCGCTAGGCTTTATATATGTTATTATACTGGTATATTTATAGTGGTTAACCTATTACGGGTAAGCGATGTAGAACCAACTCCATAAATAATGATTAACTAGTCATGAGTAAGCGATGTAGAGCCAGCTCCGTGACTTATTATAGGTAAGCGATGCAAAACTAGTTCCGTAACTACCGATCTATAGTGGCTAACCTATTATGGGTAAGCAATGCAGAACTAGCTCCATAAATAGTGGTTAACTAATATTAGGTAAGCGATGCAAAACCAGCTCTGTGACTTTATGCTTAATGTACCGTATGGTAAAGGAACTAGTGGTGGGTTATGTTGAGTAAGAAAAGTCATGTAATAATAATGCCTCCACTATTTATTTTTAAAAGTGATTCGAGAGGCACCATATAGTACCAATTATAGTGATTGGCTTATTTTCCGTATAAAAGTTTTTAGAAAACTTATTGCCGCCACTAATTATTTTTTAAGAAAAAAGGAAAATGAAAACTTGTATATTATGAGTTTAATGTCGAAAAGAATTTTGGAAAAGTATTTTAGAAAAATTGAAATTGTGTTTTACCAAATGTTATGTTATGACCAGATTTGATGATGTATGAATAGATTGTTATGCAAATGCTTTATCATGAGTTTTATAATTGTATGTGAATATTTCAATTATATTGTTATAGAAAGTTAACATTTAGTAAACTAATTACACTCACTGAGCTCATTTAGCTCTCCCTTATTTTTTATGTTTTTAAACAAACCACCTCAGGTATGTGTACAAGTGTTACAGTAACTGGGACTCCGTCACAGGATTAGTTTTATCGTCACGTGCTGTTGTGCTTGTGTCATATTGATATGTACATTTGTGTAAAGAATGGATGTTTATAAAGGCTTTTAAATGAAATGCATGAATATGTTTTAGCTTTTTAAAGTTTGCTATAGTGATTTATGAGAATTATTTGTTTGGGGTTGCTTGTGAGTAGACTTGAAGTCTAAAATTATAGTTGAAAAATTGGTGTGAATATAGAAGTGTTTGGAAATTTTATAGAGCTTTTGAAAATCTTGGGAATGTCAAAATGCATTCGTCGTGCTGCTGAAATTTTAATAAAATGATTTTAAAAAATTTCCCATTATTTTCCAATCTTTTAACGTTTAAAATATAAAAGGTTACAAGGCTTTTAACATTTGAACTACTTGGCTTTATGGGAATCATTCGGTTGAGTTAGATATTGATCGGAAGGCTACCGTGGGGTCACTGGGAGGGCTCCACTTAGGTTCTGGAAAGGGAACTTGAGGATGGGGTCCTTTCACTTAGTCTCCTGGCCTTTCCAAAGTGAATAATGATATCTGGCTAGGACACTTCTTAAAGCATTTCAATGCTATTGGTCCTAGAGTTTCTTGGTACAATTTGATCCAGAACAAACTAACGATTCCTAAAGTCTCCCTTCTTTTATTGCTAGTAGTAACGGAAAGGCTCTTTACTCTTAACAGCATCAGAAGGACTCATATGTTTGATCTATAGCAAACTAATGATTCCTAAAGTCTCCTTTCTTTTATTGCTAGTAATAAGGGAAAGGCTCTTTACTCTTAACAGAATCAAAAGGACTCATATGTTTCATTCTAGTCCAAACTATTGGTACTCTTAACAGAGTCAGAAGACCTCATATGTTTCATTCTAGTACAAACTATAGGTTATGTATAACTTGTCTTTAATCTGTCAATGACTTATTCTTAAACTACCCTTTTGCAAGATTTCGTGGTAAGATATTCTTGATAATTGTGGTACTACTTGCTCAAGTAATGAATGGAAAAATATCATCTTTGGTTTTTAAATCATCAAAACCTATGCGATGATGACACTATGTTTCTCTAAATGGAAATAGGGTACACAATATGTAACATGTGGAGGGAAAGAAATCAAAGAGTTCTCAAGAATAAAAGTAGTGAACCCAAGGCTTTATAACTCTATAATCTTACTATGATTAGAGAAATGGCCTTAGTGGGAGGTACTTAACTTTGCCTATCCTCTAGCTTAACCTCCAATTGGTTCCTATAGGGACTTCACTCTTTTGGCATTGTAATATTAGTTATTCTAGCATTTAAGGATTTCAAACTCACATGTCTGCCTGTCTATGCTCTAAGAGTTTCAAGGATAACAGTAGTAGATAACAAAATTTAGGTGCTCTAAGGAAAATGTATTTCAACTTTAATTATTATCACTTGACTTATTTTGCTCTTTAATTCATCTAATTGCTTAGTTTTATGAACTTTGTACCCCTTTAGGATTTTTCCTTTTCATAGTACAATTCTTTAACTTAAAAAAATCAATCTTATCGAGAATAAATTCAACATAAGCAATAACTAATCATATATTAATAATTGAAAAAGTTGTACTAGTAACCCTAAGTAGGGACTTAGTTGCTAAATATAATGTAATTAAAATAAAAAAAAATCTTTTCATAAAATAATATAAAAAAGAAAATATTGAAGAAATTTTCGTAAATTGCTTCTAAGTTGTGATGAATCTTCTCCTAAATTTGCTTCTAATTTGTCCTTAATGCTAAGAAAGTCTACAAAAAAAACTCAATCTAAAAGGCTAGTAAAAAGGTTTATCCTAATTTTGTTCGTACTAAAGTAAATAAAACTATCAGTAATCAAGAAACATAACAATATAGAAGAAGTCATTCTCATAGATTCTTGAAAATTTGATGTTCTTTATTAAATCTTTACAGAGTCACCTTTTTTGTCTCCAAGGTTGCTCCTGCTTATGTCAACACACTTTACTTTGTATCTTATTAATAACCCTTGTATCTTTTTCATATCTGTCCCTTTTATAATCCAAAATACTTTAAAATTCCTATTTATATGACCAAGATATGTCTAATGGGAATCTAGGTTTAAATTCTTAAGACCCCCTGGTTTAACAAATTATCACATCAGCCCCTCAATTTTTTTAAAATTATCAAATACCACCTCTATTTTTTATTTAATATCGTTCATCCCATTACCATTAGGTTACCATTAAAAACCCTAATTATATACTTAAAATAATGTTATTAAAAGTTTTTAGAAGTTTACATGGCACATTCTTACCATATAGAAATGATATCATATTAGTTATTCAACCTATATTATGTTTGGCTTCATGAGACATCGTTTTTCACAATTCACATGATTTTGTATGAAGGAAAGAAGTTTGATTCTATCATCTCCTAGATAGAACTAGACCTAGGTTAATAAAGGTTATGAAATTTTGTTAAATGGGAAGCGAAGGGAAGGAATTAGAGAAGGTGTTTTCTGGATATTCGGGCATATGCTCTATGGTAGTGGTGTTTTACAACAGCACTTCTTTTAATGTTGATAGCTCGACACTCTTCTTATGCTCAAGGTGGTCCAAATGAATAGTGCAATGGTAGCACAATCATCGATCTTACCATTTTCACATGAGCTACCATACTTTAGGTTCCATCTTTCTTCTGCTTCACCTTCCTTCGCTTTCTCCTTCGTGATCATTTCTTTCTAAACACATTCCTAAGATCCTTAATACCTTTCTATTTTCCTTGAGTTTCAGTTTCTTTGATGTTAAATAAAAGGGAGAATTGTTTTCATTCTTCGACACAGTAAAGGTTAATTAATGCTTTCCAACCTTTAGAGTTAGTTCACCCCCATCAACGTCAATTATTGAGCGAGCAGTAGCTAAGAATGATCATCCAAGGACTATAGTGGTTTCCACATCTTCTCTAATATCCAATACAAAGAAGTCTGTAGGGAAGGTAAAAATATCATTTTGTACTTGAACATCCTTAATAATACCCTTCGGTTGATGAACTGTACTATCCGTCATCCTTACTAGCATCTTTGTGGAATCTAGCTCTCCTAATCCCAATTTTTGACTAAAGGTATAGGGCATCATATTAATACTTTTTCCCAAATCTGTGAATGCCTTTTCTATTTTAACTCCATTGATAATGTGCGGAATGTAAAAATCCCCTGGATCCTCTTTCTTTTCCGCTATATTGGGGTTTTCTTTCTCTATGCGTTTCTTAACCTTCTTCTTTATTGATTCCCTTAGTGTGAGCCTCGTTTGTAGATGTTTTGTTATGTCCTAAGCCTTGTTTAATTCATCCCCCTTAAAATTCCTCATCACCTTACTTGAAATTGACTTCTGTTGAGCTAGAATAAGGTACAAAAATTCAGGTTGAGGTTCCTTTATTGGCTTAATTACGAGCTCACTTGGAAGTAATTCCATAATTGTTTGTCCCTCTCCATTGTCTCCATCTTCTTTGGTATGTTTGAGTTTCTTTTCCTAGGTGTGAATAATAGCCATGATCCATTCCTTTAGGTTAGAATCAGTATTTTTTGGAAGGACTCCTGCATTTTGAGTAGAAATTTCCTCCCTTAGTTGACCTACTTGGACCTCTAGATTGAGTATTGAAGAGGCACGGTTCTTAGTGACTTGTTCGAACTTGCTTTCAAGCCTCATATTTGCATCCTCCGTGCCTTCAATTTTATCTAAAATCCTATCCAAGTTAGATTCCATTGAGCTCGATTTGTCTTGTTAGAAGCCTGATTGTCCTTGAGGTATGAACTGTCCTTTAACATTATACATCCACTAGAAGTTAGGGTGATTCTTCCACCTAAGGTTGGAGTAGGGATTGTTTCCCCTTCCTCGTCCATATTGAGCTCCCATATAATTAACTTACTTTGGATCATTTTCCTTTATCAAGAAACAGTCCACCGTATCATGGTCCATCTATCCACAGAGTTCACACTTTAGTTGCACGATTTTTACCAAAGCTAGGGATGAAGCCTTCACATTGTTGAGTTGTGGAGTTGAGTTGCCAATTTTCACCTACACCTTTGTCATTTTATCAACAACTACAATTTCTTTTTGTTCTCGGAAGGTAGTGGGTTGTCTACTCTACTCGTTCGTCCAAAGGCATCTATTACTCACCATCTTCTCTATCCACTCTTCTACTTCATCTACCATCTTTCGCATCTGTGATGCTCCTGAAGCTGTATCAATCGTGCCTCTTATGTGTGAGGTTACTCTATTATAGAATGTTTATAATAAGAATTCCTTAGGTAAGTTATAGTGTGGGCATTTTCATTGCAAATTCTTGTATTGTTTCTACGCTTTATAGATTAATTCCTTGTCACTTCACTGGAAGTTAGTAATCTCCTTGATAATCTTTATGGTATTGGTAAGGGAAAAATACTTGTCTAAAAAGGCACAAACTAGTTTATCCTAAGTGGTGACATTGCCTGGGTTGAGGGAGTGGTACCAGGCCTTTACTCTATCTCTTAAGGTAAAGGGGAAAAGCCTAATTTTGACCTCATCCTCCAACATCTGATGGTACTGAATGTATCACAGATTTTAAGGAAATTTTACTATGTGTGCATTGGGATCTTCATTCGTTAGTCCATAGAATTGCACATCTGTTGAAGCATGTTTAGGGGAGTTGGTTTAATTTTGAAAGAGGCTGCTTGCATCAGCGGCTTAGCTACTCCTTGGTTAGCCTCATTGAACCCTGGTCTCGTAAAATCCATAAGGGTTCTTTATTGACATCCTTGGTTCACTTCATGATCCAAATCTTGCTGAAATTCCTCGACCATTATTGCTTTTGCGATTTCTACTTCTTCTTCACGCCAAGCTTTCCTAATTGATCGTTCCAATCAAGTGATAACTAATTCTAAGGTTTTAGTTGTACGACTTGAAATTCTCGTGATTCGTGTTCATGCAAGATCACGAATTCAGAAATAGTAAGAAAAAGAAAGAACATAAAACAAAAACTAACTAAGACGCCTTAAACTAAAGAACTAAACTAATCGTCTCCTCAGCAATGACGCTAAAAACTTGATCTGATGTTTTTGTATGTAAGTTTTAATATTAGACCCTCGATAATTTGCAAGGACATGGTTCATTAGCATAGTACCAAAGGTGTCAATCCCAAGAGGAGGGAGTTAATATAATCCTAAAATCTAAGGCTAGAAACAAAAATAGAAATTAAAGATGTAATAAAAATAAAAACAAGAATTCAATTTAATCAATCAAATTAAGAATCAAAGATGAATATACTAATTATTAAGTAATTGCAACATACTAAGAATCAACCGAAATAATTTATCAATTGAGAGAAATGGAGTTTTACCTATGCTTAATACTAACCTAATTGATTATGAATTATCGGATTGTTGGTTCTAGACTATCCTAGGGTTGATTACTCTCTCTTGAGTTATAAACATTAACCCTAAATCATGAATCCTAATTAGATTATGGGAGTTGCAATCTCTCAATTTACAACCTATCCAAAACCCTAATTAGTTCTGAAGTTTTCTAATAAACTATTGGAAACCTATGCACAACTTCTTTTTGCGCTATTTCTCTATCTGATTCAATTCTTGTTCTATTAAATCACCTAACTCTCATTAGTCCAATTTAATCATTTTTCATTTGATTCACCATCTCAGTTTATTACCGAATTATGAAATTACAGAATCAAACTACAACAAATCTAAATAATATGGAACAATCATATTTTCATTAATTCAAGAATAAAACTCTGAAGGTGAGTTTAGAACATCCACAACATTCCAGATCCTATCATCATTATTCAATCCAATTCTATACAATGATAAAATTGAAAACAAATAGGAAATATAATCGAATAGAGGATGGGATGCAGAGACATCGAGAATCCTCCTTATTCGGGAAATACGTCATGTCAGCTTCTTCTCCTCTTCTCTCTTCCTTCTTCTCTTCCTCAATCTCCCGATGAATTCTCTCTAGGGTTTCTCAAAGTGGCTGACGCAAAAGCTCTTTCTACCTCTTTTTCTTTTTAAAAATATCCTTTTGTGTTCTGAGCAGTCCTAGCATTTTTTTTTGGGGTCTAAAAGGTTCAAAATATCACTCAAAACTTGACATTTTTGAGGGTCTGCTCATCTGCCCGATGTAGGCCACGATCGTGGGCCATTTCCTAGGCTTCCGTCATGATTGTGGCATGCAGGCCATGATTGTGGCCTATAGGCCCTGATCGTGGGCCAACTCTGGTGCTTCTGTCATTATGCCACGATCATGGGCTGTTGTTTCAACCTGAATCTGAAACTTCTCTGTTCTTTGATGTTGACCTTGAAACACTAGCAAACACATCAAGGTACCTCAAAAACTTATTGTAATATTTTATTTTTGGAACATATTTAGGATTAGAATGCTAGAGAATTTCATATGAGTAATAGAATTGAGAATTTATGAAAATGCATTTCATACACATGCATATCATTAGAATATACACATGAATGATAATTTGGTACACATTGAGAAAATAGTATATGCACTCAATTGACATATTTTAGGATATGAACAATTTAAAATGACCATATTATGAATTATGAATTGTTATGTTTTGAAATTTGGTTCGATTAGATTCCAATTAGTACCTTGGAATTAATTGTTATTAATTGGGGGAGTGATAAATTAATATGTACATTTGGACTAATTAATAAAATTGCCAAGTGGTAAGATGGTTTGATACATGAAAAATTAGGATGACTAAGCATATAATTAAGTGACATTTGGCATCCATAAATGAGTGACAAATGGACTAGTAATTAATTGACAAATGGATCAATTATTGTGTGACATGTGGACTAATTATTAGGAGATATATGGAAGCTTAAGGAGTGGACAAATGGCTAACATGCCTTAAGACATATGGCTTTAAAAGTTGGTGACACCTAGTACTTAATGAAGTAAGACTTTGTAACAAAGTTTCTGATGTCTTTATTGTTTTTTCTCTATATTCTGGTTTTTACCCTAGCTAAATTGCGACCTAAAACTTACTTTAATCCTTTATAAAACAGTCAAGAAACTAGCTTACTGTTACCTTCACCTTGTTGCCGAAAACTGGCTCATTTTCATCTTCAAATTGTGTTGATTTTGTTTTCTTGGAAGGATAGATTACCTTGATGTTTTGAGCTGAAATTGGAAGCTTAATAAGTAAGTAAAAATATGATTTTTATGGCATGTTTAATAGAATGAGAATGATGATTTAATTGGAATGAAATGTGCTGGAATATGTTGGACAAATTTGGATGTTTCTCTACTTTGTTGTTGGTGAATGAAAACCGTAAGTTATAGGTTGATATATGGATGAATTGGACTAGAATTTGAAGTATAAAGAAGGTAAATTTATGCTAAAGAAAGATGTTAATATAGTGTTCTTGAATTAGAGATGTATGTGTATATATAAGAAGTGAATGTTAATGACAAAAATGAGCAAAGTTTAATGAACCGTAGTGTAATCAACATGTAAGCCAGATGATCATGTAATGAAATAGGTTTCAAGGGCTTGTAATATGGAAGATTATAGTGTTTGGTATATATCTAAGTTTGATATAGGGGAAACAACATAATGCATGATCGTGACCTAGTTATTTAGGTTCTATCACAATCAAGGCATAGTCCCCATGGTCGTGGCCTATTGCACAACCTTGTTCTCAAATGCCTCACCACCCTCGCAGTGTTTATCACTCACACTCACAAGCAACTACAAAAGCAATAGAATATTCAAAGGCAACAATAAAGTAAAAAGAGATATAGAAAACTGTCAACCTTTATTACTTCCCTCAAAGTATACAAAGGTTGCTCTCTCAATCTCTATGTGACTCTCTATGTAAGGAGCAAGGCTCAAATGAGTTATATGTAGTCATCAAGGCTTGAGAGCCAAGATCACCTCTTATCCTATCAAATTACATCATTATCCAATAAGATAACATCTCCATCTAAATGAGACCCTATCCGATAAGGTTTATCTACATCCTAACTAACAAGATAAAACGTTACACATGATCTACCCTTATTCACGAAGATGTCCACTATCTTCAGATGATCCTCCCGCATGGTCTTTATCTCTTAAAGTTGATGTTTATCCTCAATGATCTTATCTGCCGTATCATCCAAGATCTTTGTACGATATCTATCCATTGACGATAAGTCATCCAAGCCAAAGGCAATCAAATCACACTAGCCTGATCTAATGCTTACCCATGTCAAGTCTATTAGCCATGGTCCATCCATTAGAGCACACACTAAGTCCTTAGTCCATCAAAAACTTAGCCTTAGCCATGTCAACTCATACAGGATCTGAAACTCTACTAATACTTGCATCATGATTAACCTAACTGGCTCAGTTACCTTGGAGCTTTCGTATGCCACTACTATGCGTGTGATCCGGCTAACCTTCCACTCAAGTTCTGTCTCTAGTTAGCCGTAAAGTGCCATTGTATGTTAAAGGGCTAACAAACTACCCCTATCAAATAGTATGAAGGTAAACATTCACCTGATCCTCGAACTACCACAAGATTGTATCTTTCTTCCACATAGCTTCTGTGATTGGCTTTCCCTTCCACTGGATTAAGAGCTCGGTTCGTCGGTTATTTTTATGCTTCCCTATTATTCAGTGATCTAAGATATTCTTTACTTGATCCTCAAATTGTTTTCTCATAACTGGTGGAGATCTCTTCACTTCACTCTTATTCAGATCTGATGCATCCCCATGGTAAGGTTTGAGAAAACTAACTTGAAAAGTAGGATGTACCTTCAATCTCTTAGGTAACTTCAACCTGTATTTCACATTCCCCACTTTACTCAGCACTTTAAATAGTTAATAGTACTTTGGCACCAATCATGATGCACTTGGTTGCTCAAGATCTTCTTCCAAATAAGTGGGGTAAGCTTTAGCAGTATCTTATCTCCCACGTCAAACGCTAACGGTCTCCTCCGTAAGTTTGTTTGCTTCTTTATCCTTCGAGAAGCCTTTCAAAGACTATCCCTCGCCTTATCCAACAACTCTTTCTTTTCCATCATGAAATTGTATGTTGTTGGACACTTTCCACCTCTCCTTTATTGTGCAATCTCGAATGGAGAGAGAGATTTCTTTTCCAAGACTATCTCAAAGGAATTCTTCTCCGTAGAAGAAGATTTGTGCAAGTTATAGCAAAAGTGCACAGTATCAATCAAACTTAACTAGTTATGTTGACTTGCACTTACGTAATGCCTTAAGTGCTCTTTCAATAGACTATTGGTCCTCTCTATTTGGCAATCTGTTTATGGGTGATTACTGTTGAAAACTTCAAATTATAACCCATCATATTGAAAAGGGACATCTGGAATTAGCCTATAAATCTGGCATCTCCATCACTCACAATGTTCATAAGGGTTTTCACCACATTCTTATAGAACAACTCTATCGTAATATTAAAGGGACACGATGCTAGTGCTAGCATGAAGATTGTGTAATTGGAGAAACGATCTATAATCACCATGATTTTTGCCATGTTGTCTAAATTTGGAAGCCCTCTAATGAAATCCATCGAAACTGATATACACAATCTTTCAGAAATGGATTAGGGTTATAACAAATCAGCTTCCTTCTTCCTCTTCGGCTTATCCAACTGACACAAAGGTAAGTCTTGACATACACCTCAATTCCATTCTCCATCTTCGACCAATAATAGGAACAAGTTAGGAGTGCCATCATCCTCTAAACTCCTGGGCGATCAGCCCACTGTTAGTCGTGTATCTCCTTCAGTAATTGTTTCCGCAAGCTATCAAAACTTGGCATATACACTTGGCTACTCTGATTCATCAGCAGTCCATCATCATCGAGCCAAAACCTGAACACAACACCCTTTTTAACTTGTGAGATTAACTTGCAATATGTATTGCCCAATTGAACTGTAGATTTAATTTGCTCAAACTGGTTCAACTCCACCCTTGTAAAGGGATATAGGGCCACAAACACCTCCTTTCAACTCAAGGCATCTTCCATGTTGTTGTTCCTCCCTAGTTTATGCTCTCATATGAAGTCATATTCAGTAAGGAACTCCTGCCACCAAGATTGCTTCATGAACAACTTCTTCTATGTCCTGGAAAATGTGTTAGCAAAATTATTCATTCGAACAATGAACCTGGTTCCCAACAAATACATTCTAAATGTCTCAAGGCAATGCACTATCGCGAGCATCTCCTTCAAGGATCACTACTTTGTAACTTTGGGCTTTCGACTCTCAATTGCTATGGGATGACCTTCCTGTACTTGGACTCCATTAATAGATTTATTTGATGCATCTGTGTGTACCTCAAATGGAAGATCAAACTCTGGCAGCTTCAACACAGGTTCGGTTGACATAATGACTTTATGTTTTTCGAATTCCTCCTGACATGTATCTAACCAACACCACTCTTGCTTTTTCTTTAGCAAATCTGTCAATGGTGCCACTTTCATTAAGTATCCCACTACGAATCATTTGTAGTAGTTTGCCAATCTGAAAAAGAAATCCACAGTTCTCATATTGTTATGGGAACCTACCATTCAACTATTGCCTTCACCTTCTTTGTATCTATCCTGACTTGACCCTTGCTCACCAAGTGAGCTAAGAATATGATCTCAGGTTATGCAAACTCACACTTCTCCATCTTCACATAGAGCTTGTATTACTTCAGCCGCTCAAACACGTTCCTCAAGTGCTCCACATATTCTACCATGCCTGTACTGTACACCACAATGTCATCAAGATACACCACCACGTACTCATCAAGGAAATCGTACAACATATTGTTCATCATGTTACAAAATGTCGCAAGGGCATTAGTCAATCCGAATGACATGGCTAAACAAATCATACGATCTATACCGAGTCACACATGTTGTCTTCTACTCATCATCCTTGGCTATCCACACTTGCCAATACTTACTCCAAAGATCCAACTTTATGAAAACCACGTCCCTCGAAAATCTATCAATCAAATATTGAACTAAGGGAATAGGATATTTGTTTTTTATTGTTACCTTATTCAAGGCTCGATAGTCCACACACATCTGAAGTGTTCCATCCTGCTTCTTCTGGAATAGCACTAGGGCACCATAAATGGCTTTAAGCAGTTGGATTAACCATGCCTCCAATAGTTCACCATTTTTTTTCAAATCTTCCTCAACTCCAACAGGGATATCCTATATGGGGCACATACAGGTGGGATTGCTCCAGGAACCAACTCAATCCTGTGTTTTATCTCTCGACGAGGGAGAAAAGTCTTAGACAACTCTTTCTGCATCACATCCTAAAACTCCCTCAACAAACTTGCAACTGCATCGGGACTTCCACCATGTGATCCTCATCAATCTCCCAAATAGTAGCGAGATAGGTCTCCATACCTTTCTTCATACCTTTCTCGATGCTTATGGATGATACATATGTTATCATCGTTGTTTCATCCATCGTTCCACCATTAGATCTACAATAATTAAAAAGGAAGGAATTTTTGTCGTATATGATCATTATACCTTCCAAACTTGGATACAACACTACCTTTTCTGCCTTTAAGAAATAATCCCCAATATCAACTCGAAATCTTCAAGTGGTATGACCATGCAATTGAACTTGGCATGCCAACTCCCTATGCTCACTAGTATGTAGTAAATAGCTCATAGGGGTCTTTATTTTTGTCAAGGTCTTCGACACTTTGATCACTAACTTGCGCAACATCCTTTCCGCCATAAAAGAATGTATTGCATCCATATCTAGTATTGCGGTTACCTCTTTCCCATTGACTTGTATTCCTACATACATGAACTTGTCAAAAGGGTTAGACTCACTCTTAATTGCTTTCAGCAAGGTGATCGGATTCATTGCCACTTCCAAATCCTCATCTTCTTCTTCGACAATCAATGCGTTCAGCTTCTCCTTCCTCGAACATTCTCTCACAAAATGTGGATTAATGTATAGGTAACAAGTAAGTTTGCCCATCTTGGAGGATGTCTCCCCACTCTTGAAGCCACCATTTTGCTTGCCTTTGCCCTTGAAGTCTCCCTTTTTGGAGTTTTTCTTCTTTTTCCCCTCACTCTTCTCCTATTAGGCTAGGCCTTTGCCTTTGGAAGAATTTAAGGAGGCCGCCTTAGTTTCCTTTATCATCCAAACATCCACTAAAGCATCTTTAGCCATGATTGCTCCAACCATGTCCTTCACATTCTGCCTTTACAACTCTATTTACGCCTGTGGTTGTAACCTGGACAAAAAGTTGAAGAGCTTGTCCTCGTCTGACATATTATCAATATCAAACATTAGAGAACTAAACTTCTTAATGTACTCTCTTAGTGATTCGTTTTATTTCAGTTTCTTTAAGGCATCCCTCGTGAGCCAAGAAGTGTTCATCGAAAGGAATTGATCCTTTAGCTCCTTCTTCATCTTATCCCACGTGTTGATGGGATTTCTACCTCTGCTGATCTTCTCAAAGGTCTTTGTTCTCTACCAAATCTTAGCATCTCCATCTAAGTACATGGTTGTCACATTGACCATCGCAACATCAAGTATCTTAGCAGCTAAAAAGTACAGCTCCATATCCTACAAAAAGTTCTCGAGCTCCTTCACGTTTCGAACACCTTCAAAAACTTTAGGCTTGTGCACCTTTACTATGGTGATCTTGACTTATCCACCCTCTTGTATTGTAACAGCACGTCTTAAGATCATCATCTCAAACCTAGTATCCTTTTGTGCCTTCATCAACTCGACTATTTACTGTTACAACTATTGGATCTGTTTCTCTAACATCTCCATTCAAGTATTGTAATAAGTGACCTCCTCCTCCCTTTAAGAAATTGGGTCAATGAGTGCTTCCACTTTGTTGACATGCTTTGTCAAATTGCTGCATCCCACCATCCCGAAATTAGGCTCTGATATAAGTTATTACAAAGGTCTTCTTAAGCACTAAACTTTTATCGTAATTCGTGCCTACTTCTTTACATAGTGGGTCTATTTAAGGAAGACTTAGCCTTCTTACGTGATCGTCGATCAACAACCTTGTTCTCGAATGCCTCATGACCCTTGTAGTGTTTAACACTCACACTCGCCAAAAACTACAAAAGTAATAGAATATTAAAAGGCAATAAAGCAAGAAAGAGACACAACAAACTGCTAACCTTTATTATTTCCCTCAAAGTATACAAAGGATGCTCTATTAATCTTTGTGTGTCTCTTTGTATGAGGAGTCAGGCTCAAATGAAATATATGTAGACTTCAAGGCTTAAGGGCCAAGTTAGAATCCTAACATAACTCTCCTACCTAAGATCACATCTTATCTTCATATTACATCATTATCTAATAAAATAACATCCCCATCTAACTATGTCTCTATCCGATTAAGTCTATCTACATCCTAACTAACAAGATAAAAGATTACACATAATCTATCCTTATCCACGAAGAACTCCACTATCTTCAGATGATCCTTCCGCATGGATTTTATCTTTTAGAGTCGATGTTTGTCTTCCGTGATCTTATCTACTACATAAGCCAAGATCTCTCCACGATCTCTATTTGTTGATGGTGAGTCAGCCAAGCCAAAGCCGATCATAGAATATTGATCCTATCCAATGCTTACCTATGTCAAGTTCATTAGCCATGGTCCGTCCATTTAAGTATACACTAAGTCCTTAATCCATCAAAACTTAGCTTTAATCATGTCAATTTGTATAGAGTCTGAAACTCTACCAAAACTCGCATTATGTTTGATATTACTTGCTAAGTCACCTTTGGAGTTTTCATATGCCATCATCGTGCCTATGATTTAGCTAACCTTCCAACCAAAATTCGTCTTCAGCTAGCCGTAAAGTGCCTTCATGTATTAAGGAGTTATCAGCAAGTGTCTAAAATTTTATTTAAAGATTTTTTAATACAAATAAAAGATCAAAGGAGTGAACATGATGACAATGAGATTAGAAGGTGCTTTAAAATTACAAAATTAATTTTTTTGTGTTAATTTATTTATGTATTACACTTATTTATTCTGATTAAAACATATTGATTGATAGCCACCAGTCCCGGCCTGCCCAATGAGGTTCTTTTAGAAGTCACTGGATATTGCTATAATTAATGTGTTTAAGCCAATTAATAAAGAACATTGGTTGAGAAGTTATTTAAATATGAATGAAAATGGTCTAGACTACATAATAATTATTGACCTTTAAACGAATGGGTCTGTCCATGTCATTAAAAAGACATTAATTGCTAAGACTTACCCAAGACCCAAAAATATAAATGTAGTCCTTGATAAAAACAAAAGCATAATGGCTGCTCAGCCTCGATATCTGCAGAGTCGGGCATCTGAACTGCCCTTGCAATTATACCGCCAGCTATGATCCGCGCCACCATTTGAATACCCTGACCGTTTCCCGCCACCACTCACAAAGGAACATAACTCCACTCAATGCTTTTACTACATAAACTTACAACAGTGACCACATCTCAGAAGTCAGAACACCGTAATTTCCCCAAAGTCCAGTCATTTCTTACGGGTTATAGGTGCCGCATTCCGCTGAGTGTTTGTGACATCACTATAATTCAATCAAGTGGTAAATTTGTGCTGACAAGTCAAGCTTTTTAACACTTGGCATTCGTAGTTACAAAAGATCTTCCAATTCCATTCTCTTTAATTAAATATTGAAAATGTTTACTCCAATCACATTCTAAGTCGGGGATGGTGTTACGAGCATGCTCCTCGAGTATATTTACATCCAAAAACACAAGCTTACTTCCCGTGTAGCCATGAATCTAGTAACATTTGTTTTTATGCTCCTGCAAACTTGTTCACTCTTCACTTCTGGACTATGCAGTCAACTATATCAAGGAAGATGGAAGTTACTGAAGAGAAGCATCGGAATTTCTGCAATGCACATGCAGCTGTTACCCAACAATAAACTGATTATTTTTGATAGGACAAATTTCGGCCCCTCCAACATTTCTCTTCCACAGGGAAAATGCACTAGCGATTCTCTGAACACAGATTGCTCAGCTCATTCCGTTGAGTTCGATCCCATCACCACAAGTATTCGACCGCTCACGATACTCACCGACACATGGTGCTCTTCAGGGGCGTTGCTACAGGATGGTACTTTGGTGCAGACTGGTGGGTATGGGATTGGAGAGCGAGTTGTCAGGACTTTCAAGCCCTGTACAGATTGCGACTGGCTAGAGGATAAAAACGGTCTAATTACACCAAGATGGTACGCCTCAAACCAGGTTCTACCAGACGGAAGAATCA
Source organism: Erythroxylum echinodendron (assembly GCA_027575705.1). Lineage (NCBI taxonomy): Eukaryota > Viridiplantae > Streptophyta > Magnoliopsida > Malpighiales > Erythroxylaceae > Erythroxylum > Erythroxylum echinodendron. The sequence continues at coordinate 27,957,192 of JANZXR010000172.1, read as the reverse complement.
TTGTTGTTGGCGGGAGATATCAATTCAATTATGAATTCATTCCTAAGTTCTCTGCCTCCGATCTAACACTATACAAACTCCCTTTTCTCGAAGAAACAAGATACTCTCCACGGGTTCCAAACAATTTATATCCTTTCTTACACCTTTCTCCAGATGGGAATCTCTTCATTTTTGCTAATGATCGTGCAATTTTGTTCGACTATGTCAACAACAACGTCGTTAGAAGCTATCCTGTCATGCCTGGAGGTGTTTCTCGCAACTATCCTAGCACTGGTTCCTCAGTTCTTCTTCCTATAGTACTTAGCAGTAACCTCAACATTAGCATAGGTGCCGAAGTTCTGATCTGTGGTGGAGCATTACCAGATTCTAATGAACAGGCAGATGCAGGAATTTTCATTCCTGCATCAAAATCGTGTGGCCGTTTAGTAATTACGGCCGCAAGTCCAAGCTGGGAAATGGAAGAAATGCCCATGAGTAGAGTTATGGGTGACATGATAATGCTTCCTACAGGTGATCTGCTCATCGTAAATGGTGCTGCAAGTGGAACTGCCGGTTGGAATGTAGCTAGAGAACCTGTACAAAACCCTGTTCTATACCGGCCTAATGCGCTAAGAAGTGAAGACAAGAGCAGATTTGAAGTACTGAGTCCATCACCAGTTCCACGTCTCTACCATTCCGCAGCACATTTGCTACCAGATGGTCGGGTTTTAGTCGGTGGCAGCAACCCCAATAGAAATTATAACTTCACTGCAATGTACCCCACCGAGTTGAGCCTTGAAGCATTCTATCCCCCTTATTTGATCTCAGATATAACTCGGCCGTCAATCAACTTGACAAAGATAGGAGTGAATATCAATTATAAGCAGAAATTTGCTGTGCAATTTGATTTGCCATCTGCAACGAGCATTGGGAAAATCTACGTGACAATGGTTGCGCCATCTTTTACCACACATTCATTTTCAATGAACCAAAGGTTGTTGGTTTTGGTTTTGGACAATCAGGTGCAAAAGCTGACCGCTGACAAGTACCTTGCCATTGTTAATGCTCCGCCAACTGCTGTATTAGCTCCGCCTGGGTACTACCTGTTATTTGTTGTCCATGAAGGTATCCCTAGCAAAGGAGTATGGGTCCATGTCCACTAGTTGTCTATTGGTTGTGTTCCTCCAATTAAGAATTTATAAGAATGATTGTAAGATAAATTGGAATTGCTTTTTCCTTTGCATCTTCTCTTCTGTTTTATTGTTAGAAGTCGGATCTAACTTATCAGTTTCGTTGGCTTAAACTCTTAAAATATTATACAGTAAGAACCAATCCAAAAGTCAAATTTGAGTCTAGTTATTAAGCTCGAAAATTTATCCATCCGATTAATTTAGACTGACCTAATATCAATTTGAATGTTAACAATTAACAAAGTAAAAACTTACTTGCACCTTTTTCTTGCAGGCAGGGATATCATTTTATTTAAAGATAAATAAATTTATAGACAAAGGGTTCAAATATACAAGAGCAAGCATATGTCAAGTCCAGACAAATTGGTGAAAAGCTACCAACTCTATGTTAACTAGACAAGTGAATTACAAGAACAATCTAGTTCTCTTTCCACTAAAAATTTTAGAGATGATATTCCTATTTAGAACTGCTAGTCTCATCGTTAGGGGTAGCTTGCTTTGACTTGATATAATTTCTATCTCATCGTTTCCAAAAAGAGCATTATTCCTTTCCTTTAAGATATGGTGCATAAGCATCCCATAAGCTATCCTACATACCTATCACCTTTGCTCTTGAATATAATGTTCCCTACCTAGGCTAGTATGCTCATCCAACCTATAGTGGGGCATTCCAATGCTATTACAATTTGAAGACATTGTTATAGAGCACATGAAAATCCACAGTTAAAAAACAAATGATAATGTCTTTCTAGTTCCAACTTGTAAAGGCCACATTTAGGTCTTAAATGTGGAACTTAATTCTATCTATAGTGTTAAATCTCATAGAAGTGGCAAGCCATAGAGTGAAGGAGTGTGATGGGGTAATGCAAGAGTGCAAAATCTCATAGAAGTTGCCTGCATAAAGTAGTGAAACTTCCCACCTATTTTTGTAACCACTAGCTACATTTTAGGGAAGCATAGTCGACGTTATAGTTTGGCTCAAGTGTTGGAGTTTATCATGGAATCCCCTAGAGGAGTGGAATGACCAATGCCATCTACCATCTTTGATCACTTACCTTACTTTAACATTTGCTAGCACTATTGTTCTTAGGTTAGTGAATTCCCTAAATTAACATAGGGCACCAAATATATGTAGATGTGAAACTAGAAATATGTTGTTTCTCCATTCCCAATCTTATATTTCATGTAAGACTGCATAAAGGTCCTAGCTTTTAAATTTTATTAGAAGGCGTAAGAGAAAGTTTGCTTACTTTTCAAGGTCCAAATGCTCTCATAGTTTAAGTGGTAAGTATGGATCCACCTTGCCTATAAACTTTCCTTTTCCTTATAAATTCTCCATAGTTTTTTGGCCATTAAGACTTTAGAATTTTTTTTAATAGAAATCAATCAAATTCCTGTACATTCCTTAGGGGTACAGAGCCTGCTCCGTACATTTGTGTCCTTTATATTGCTTCCAACTTTGCCTCAGATAAATTCTCTGATAACTTTGTCAACTCTTTTCATGATGCTCCTAGGTAGAGCAGTAGGTGAACACCAATATACATAAAGTTGGGTGAACACCAATATACATAAAGTTGCTTAGTATTGAAATGACTAATTGTAACCTGCCTTCATATTAGAGGAATCTTTTGTATCAGGAGTTGATTCTCCTTTGAACAGAGTTCAAAAGTAGGACACAGTTACCTACACTAACCTTTTGGATGATATAGGAACCCTTAGGGATTTAAAAGGCAATTGCTTGATCTTCAATCCCTATGAGGAAGGAATCAAGAGATAGCTTTGAGTCCTCCAAGGAATTGAATAGGATGCCATAGAGCATCTGTAAGCATAAATGCCTCCACTTATTGTTTCTAGTCCCTTAGTGACTAATAAGTTGGCATCAGGATGATTTAGCTGTGAGTTGAAGAATCTGAATAGGGCTCTAATTTTTCTTGACAATACATTCAGGTCTTGAAGAATATGTGTATGGTTTGAGAACAAAGGAATATTAAAGTTAATAAAATTGTCTAGAAATTTAATAAGCTAGGAGTTGTTAACTAAACATATATCAAGTTTTCATTAAATAAGTCTTCCTCTACCTTGCCTATTGCTCTAAGGGAGGAAGTGGCCAACAAATTTTAGATTTATCACCTTAAACTTGGCAGTAATGTTAAAAAGTTTGTAAAACCTAGTAAATTTGTAGTGAGCACCACTTTGGGATTCCTTAGGGGATAATGTACAATTGAAATCCATAGCAAGTAAACAAGGTATGTGTATGTTACTTCCTAATTGTTACACTTCATTCCATAGCTTGTTTCTCTAAATTTCTAACTTCTCTACATATATTAGTGATTTGGAGATCTAGGTTATAGCTTTCTATGAGTGACCTTGTAATGAAGTAATTGGTCAGAGTAATGCCAATTTAGGAGATGGTTAATAAAGGGATCAAAATAAAAAATTACTCCCCTATTATTATCTGTTGAGTAATTGCTGAGAGTTAATCAATCAATATGCAAAAATTTTAGGAGATTTTTAAAATGGTGCTCCTTTGTTTTGAACTCCATAAGACCAGAAAAAAAGGCTTCTTCAAGTTTAAAAAATCCTTGAAGGCAAAATGTTTATTAAGGCTATTTAAGCCTCTAACATTCTAGAAAGGCAACCCCATTATTTAGGTTTAGATATAGACTTCTTCTTTCTAACTTTGTAATTACTAGCACCATAATTAGTCCAGTTTCCATTGATTTCCTCCATTATGCTTATCTATATTTTAGTAAGGGCTAGTTAAGTCTCTTTATAATTAGCTTATTAGCTCTAGATCTTGGCCTTTCTCCATTCGAGTTAGAATTGAAGTATCTTTTTTAGCTCTCTTAACCTCAACTTCCAAATTTGTTTCCATGTCAAGGGCAATTATGGACTTTGAATGGTTACCAATAATATTCTCATTGGCACCTTGCTTTTGCTTAAACTTACTAATTGGTTCTCCTTTTGTATAAGTATGGTCATTCTCCAATTCTTCATGGTAATGATCTAGGATACTAGTAGTTTGTGGATTTGGAGAGATCTTCTCCTGAACTGAGTTCTTCTTAGGATTCCATACTTTTATTAAACCATGTTTGAGAGGTCTCTTGGGATAAGTGACTATTAATGAGTTTAGGATGAGTTGCTTCATATCATTATAACTTATTATCTTTAGGGAGTCAAGCAACTCCTTATCAAGTTCCACCTCTATGCAGAATTTTGTGAAGCCTATTCTTTTAAGCTTTGCAGTGTTATTATCTAAAGTAATAGGATTCCTAATCACACTAGCAAGGTGATTGAGCCCTTAATAGCCAATATTGTAAGGGAACATGATGGAAGTTCACCTAGATTGGGATCTTCCTCAGTTTTATCCTATCTAGCTTCAGTATTGGTTTCCATTTCTTTAAGAACAATGGCTTCCCATACATATGCTAAAATCTTTTAGTCTTCATTCCCATCTTTCTCTATTAACATTAGCCCACTATTAAACCACTAAAAAAGCCAGCCTCTTCTCAATAAAATATCTAACAAGTTTTAAGCTCCATTTCTTCACTCCATATTGCAGAACCTTTGTAGATGTGGAAATAGGAAAGTTATAGGAAGAAGGAGACACATATTGTAGGTGAGCAAAAGTCTCTAGGTCACCAACTACCTTTCACCATACTTGTCTCATCTCTAGGCTATCACTAGTGGAGTGTCGGGAAAGCCTCATCTAGGACATTAGAAATTGAGTTGTCATAGGCATAAGAAAGAGGAAAGCTCTGCTCCATATTTTCTATAGTTACCTTTAACAGTAAACTGTTATAATTAAAGTAAGGTTAGAAAATAAGAAGGTTGGGGGGTTATTTGTAGTGTCATGGTCATGAGCTATGGTGACATGGGTGTCACGCCCATGAAAAATTTGTCATGGCTATAACGTGAGTCTCACAGCCATGACCAATTTTTCATGGCGCCATCACTTTGTTATTCTTCATTCCTTTTGGCACTTTCTTGCCTCCTCTTGCTTTAATCCTTCTCCTTCTTGTTCCATTAAGAAAATTGAGTGTGAACCTTAGGAAGATGGCTCAACAAGTATGCTTTTGATTCACTTTAGCTATTATACTTCCAAATTGTACCTAAAATAAAAAATGAACTAAAGTGAGTGTCTTAACCATTGCGAATTATTAATCACTAGGTGTCATGAATTAAATGTATCAACAATTAGGCACATATCAATAAGCCTGAGCTCTTAATTCTAAAAGTTTTAAATGAACCCCAAAATCAAGGAATTAATAGGGCAAAACACTAATACCTTATCATGAGTGATAACATCGAACATATGAACTTGGCCACAAAAAAAGTAAGAAAGAGAGAGAGAAAGAGGATCTTTATCTTTTTTAAAATTTTTTAGGCATACATCTGATAAAGACAACTAACAAAATATCAAATATATTTGTAAGAGAAAACTAATGAAAAAGTTTAGGTAGAGTTCAAATTAAACATTCGCGAAGTATTAGGATTCTTTTATAATGCATTAAAATATTTAAGTTTAAATTGAATTTTGGTCATTTTGGTCACCCTTTTACCATGTTCTGCTTCCTTTTAGCTCATTGTGTTTTCATAGGTAGATCTTATAGTTGAATTTAGAGAGCCAGATGGGTTAGATGGTGGTGGTTATCAATCACTTAGAATAACAAAATGGAGGGAAGTTGTCATGTCAACTCGAAGTTAATCCAAAGGATGTTAATGTGGTGTCCTTAAGGAGTGGTAGGGAGCTTGAGGATCCCAAAAGGACCCTACAAACGATGTTTGTTAAAGATGAGATTAAGAAGGAAATAGAAGAAGAAGGAAATCCCTTATCTAACTCAAACGTAAATTCTTAATGTCCAAATATGGTTAACACTAAACCTTAACCTTTTCTTAGTAGGTTGGTGAAATCAAATAAGGAGAAAAAGGATAAGGAGATATTGAATATTTTTATAAAAGTATAAGTAAATATATCTTTACTAAATGCAATCAAACAAGTTCCAATATATGCAAAATTCCTTTAGGAATTGTATACCTATAAAAGAAAGCTGAGAGATGATGTGAAGGTCATAATGAGTGAGAATGTTTATGTTGTCTTTAGAAAGAAAGTAGATTTCAAATGTAAGGATCCAAGCATGTTTGCCATTCTTGTAAGATTAGTAACACTGTAATTAAGAGAGTTATGCCAAATTTAGGAGAATCAATCAATGTTATATGTCGCTCTATCATTATTTCTTTAAACTTGGGCCCTTTAAAAGAGACCAGTGTTATCTTACAATGCTTAATCGGATGGTGTGGTTATAGGATTTTTTGGTATAGGAGAATAAGTTGGTGTTTCTTGTAGATTTTTATATGGTGGATATGAATGATGAAACCTCATATAATATCATCCCTATCTTACTGAGGATAGATATTTGTGAGGGCACCTTTATAATGGAATTTTATGGGGAAATAAATCATTTCAATATTTTTGATGCTATGAAACATCCTTAAGATGATCATTATGTTTTCTCTATTGATGTGATTGATCCTTTAGTGTAGTAATTATTTAATTTAAATTGTAGAGATCAATTAGAAGTAGTTCTAAATGAGCATTTAGAATTGGAAGTCACTAATGATGTTAAGTTAGGGGATGCGCTAATTAAGTTAATGGCTACATTACATTCTTTGGAAATCTCTCTTATAAGGTATGAACTTGTTTTTATATAGTTACCTAAATTGTACCAAAGGCTATTACCTTCTGATGTATAATTACCTAATACAGAGTTGGAACCACAACCACCCATTAAAGTATGTATATTTGGGAGATAATCAGACTCTTCCAGTTATTATTTTTGTAGTTTTGACTTTTGTTCAAAAGCTATATTGAATAGTATGTTAAGAGAACTCAAGAAGGCCATTGGGTGGACAATTAAAGATATTCAAGGAACAAGTCATTTTATATGTATGGGTCATATTTTTCTTGAGGAGGATGACAAGTCCACTAGACAAGCACAATGTAGGTTGAATCCTCCAATAATGGAAGTTATAAAGGAGGAAGTACTAAAGCTCCTCGCTAATGGAGTCATTTATCCTATCTCTAACAATAAATGGGTAATTTTGATGCAGGTGGTTCCAAAGAAATCTAGAATCACGGTGCTGATTAATCAGGATGGTGAGTTGGTTCTAACTTTCATGCAAACTAGGTGGCAAGCATGCATTGATTATAAAAAATTGAATTTTGTAACTTGTAAATACCATTTACCCTTTAGTTTATTAGTCAAATGCTTGAAAGACTAGCAGGTTATGGATATTACTATTTTCCAAATGGATTATCAGGTTACCTTCAGATTCCTGTTACACCAGAAGACCAAAAAAAGATGACCTCCATATTCTTATTTGGTATAATTACTTACCAAAGGATTCCATTTGGTTTGTGCAGTGTACCCTCCACTTTCTAAAAATGTATATGGTAGGCATTTTCTTTGAGTATGTTAAGAAGATTATAGATTTACTTATGTATGATTTCAATGTTAATGGTTCTTATTTTGATAATTTCTTAGAGAATCTTACTCTCATTTTGTAAAGATGTATTAAAACTAACCTTGTACATAATTGGGAAAATGCCATTTTATAGTTGATCAAGGTATAATTCTACAACATGTTGGGGTATAGAGGTATATAAGTCTAAGATTGAACTCATTTTTGCTTTGTCATAGCCCTTAAATATGTGGGGAGTCATTCTTTTCTTAGCCATATAGGTTTCTATCATAGGTTCATCAAGTATTTCTTGAAGATAGCCTCTCTTCTACACAATTATTAAAATAAGAAGTCCCTTTCCAATTCTATAATAAATGAAAAAAGGCATTTGACAGTCTTAAGGAGCTCTTAACATCCCCACCAGTGATTTGACCTATAAACTAAAGCTTCCCTTTGAAATCATATATGATCTAAGTGATTAAGAAATGGGGGTGGTTTTAAACAAAGAGTGGACAAAGTTACACAAACTATCAACTACAATATTATATTTGCTTTAGAAAATTTTCAGTCATACTTGTTAGGCACTAAAGTTATTATTTACTCTGATCGTGTAACTTTGAAGTACTTGGTCACTAAGAAGGAAGCAAAGCTAAGGATAATCAGATGGATTCTCCACTTTTAAGAGTTTGATTTGGAAATAAGATATAATAAGGGAACAAAGAATGTGATTTCTGATCACCTCAGCCGATTGATCATAAAAGCACGATATTCCTTTGAGAGAAACGTTTCTAAATGAACGATTATTTTCCACCAATTTGAGACTTCCATGGTATGCAAATATCATAAAGTTTTTAGTTACTAACAAATTACATGTAGTTTTGTTAAAAGCTTAAAGGAAAAAATTTAAGAGTGAAGCCAAGTACTATGTGTGAGATGATCCCTATCCCCGAAGGCACTGTACAAACTAAGTTATAAATAGTTGTGTTCTTCAGAGTGAGAAACCTTCTATCTTGAACTTATGTCATTCATATGGTTGTGGAGGCCACTTTCGGGTAAAAATGATTGCATATAAAATTTTAGAGAGTGGTTTTTACTGGCCTTCATTATCTAAGGATGCATATGTCTTTTGTAAGTCATACGATGGATGCTAAGGATCAAGTAACTTGACCTGTAAAAATCAAATGCCATAAACCTTCATTCTTTTCTGTGAATTTTTTTTATATTTGTAACATTGATTTTATGGGATTGTTTCCTCCATATTTTGACCTTCATTATATCTTAATTGCAGTTGATTATGTATCTAAGTAGGGTGAAGCTAAATCCACCAAAGCTAATGATGCTAAAGTTGTTACAATTTTTGTTAAGTCTAATATCCTTTATAGATTTGGGATTCCAAGAGGGGAGCACACTTCTATAACAGGGTGATGGAAACTTTGTTCAAGAAGTATTATATCATAAATAAAGTTTCCACCTTTTACCACCCTTAAACTAGTGGCCAAATTGAGGTATCCAACAGAGAAATCAAGTCAATCCCAGAGAAAATAGTTCACCCTAACATGAAGGATTGGAGCTTAAGGTTAAAAGATGCACTGTGGGCCTATATGATAGCCTTTAAAATGCCAATTGGTATGTTCCCATATATATTAATGTTTGGGAAGTCATGTCATATTCCTATGGGGCTACTAGATAAGGTGTATTAGGTTATCAAGGGTTGTAATATGAGCTATAATAAGATGGGAGCCCATAGAAAGCTACAATTACAGGAGCTTGAAGAGATGTAGAACGACTCTTAGAAGAATAGAAGGATATATTAAAAAATACCAAAGCTTTCTATAAAACGTTGATCTTGAGGAAAAGCTTTGTTATTGGTTTAAAAAGTGCTTCTTTACCATTCCAGACTCAAATTATTCCTTAGTAAGTTGTGTTCTCATTGGTTCAGTCCTTTTGTTCTAGTGTTTTTCTATATGGTACAGTAGAGATATAGAACTTGAAAACCATAAAGACATTTTAAGTTGAATGATCATCAACTGAAGACATACTATGAAGGATTCCAAGTTGAGAATATGGTAGTAGTGATACTCGAAAACCTAGATGACATCACATAATGATGAAAACATTAAGTCACGGTAACGACAATAAACAAAGGAGTTGTTTAGGAGGCAATCCAAGGGGAGTTTGTTCCTTTTCCTTAATATTTTTGCAGTTATTATTTTTTTGAAAGATTCATTTCTTACATTTAATGTTACATTAGAGACAATGTAAGTTTTAAGTGTGGGGGTGGGTTCTTATTTATTATGTGTGTTTTTAAGTTTGTTTCTTAAGTGTTTTTAAGTTCCTTTTGCATGTTAAAAATTTTCTCTTTTATATTGCTTCTAAGACTATATATTTATAATTAGAGAGTATAATTAACTAAAAAAATTCATCATAACTTATGCATGTACTTTTACTCTTGTGATTGGTCAATGTACTTTTTCTTTAGAAGACTAGTAATTAGTGAGTAGATAAAACCTGTGAAATTTTGAGAATTTTAGACTAAGAAATCTATATTAGTCTCATTATCTTTTGTTCATGTGTGACCTTCATGAAATGTACATCCTAACCTTACCATGCTTTTCTATTTGAGACTAGATTTTTATCTCATGCATTAAAATGGAAATGATATACTTATTCTTTGTTTTACAAGCTACATTAGCCAAATAGCCTACCCAATGATATGATTTATCCTGTTGTTAAGCCCTTTGAGCTTTATTAGTCTTTTCATTTTTTTTATGTTAATCACATTACGAGCATTTAACCTAATGTCTTAACTAAGCCTTAAAGCTAGTGAAGCATTTAGGATTGTTGATGTTTGTGGTTGCACAAGAGCATAAATATAGGGTATGCATATATGTTGATTGGTTGTAATTGATGGAATGCCATTTTTTATCTCTTATCAATGAATTCCATCATTGATGCAATTTCTTTCAATTTTACTTTTAAAAAAAGAGAATAAAAGAAAATACAAATATAAAAAAGAGAATAAAATAAAAAGTTATCAAGGAGGAAAATCATTTGTTTTGAAAAGTAATTCATGTTAGTATTTCCTCCTAAATTTGTATGAAATAGGTGAATTGGTTGTGATGCAAGTAAGGGAGAAATTTTTGTAAATGGTCACTCCTTATGGTTATAATATATTGCTTATACCTTTACAAAATGAGGACAAAGATCTATGGCTAAATCATATGTTTTTATAGCTAAAGGTGCCTACGTCACTAGACCTCCTGCATTCAATGGTGAAGATTATCATTATTATAAGGACAGGATACGGCTCTTTATAGAATCCACACGCATTGATCTTTGGGATATCATCGAGAATGGACCATACGTACTAGTAGATGATGAAGGAAATGTCATTTCTTATAATAGATGGTCAGCTGATCACAAAGCTAAATTTTAAATAAATTCAAAGGCCAAGTTCTTTTTGAGTTGTGCTTTAAAGTTCATGGATATGAAATTGCAAAGGAGATGTAGGACACTTTATCCATCGCACATGAAGGGACAAATCAGGTGAAAGAGTCCAAGATCAGTATTCTTATGTATCAGAATGAGCTGTTTAAAATGAAAGAAGATGAGTCTATTAATCAGATGTTTAGACAATTTCAAACTATCGTTAATGGACTTAAAGATCTTGGGAGAATCTACGATAATTAAGACCATGTGAGGAAGATTCTCAAAAGTCTGCCGAAAAGATGGAGACCCAAAATCACTACAATACAAGAAGCCAAGGACTTGAGTAAACTAAAGCTAGATGAATTGCTTGGTTCCTTGAAGATACATGAAGTAGAGCTTGATGCAGAAGATAAACCTAAAAGAGACAAATCTATAGCATTAAAGGTTGGTCAGAAAAATCACAAGACTTAGAGAAATAGAAGTTCTTCGTCAAAAGCATTAAAGATTGAAAAAGTCAAGAATGATGATACTAGTGAATCTAGTCAAGATTCAAGTGAAGATGATGATGAATTATTTTTCATTTCAAGAAAGATCAGAAGGATGTGGAAAAAGAAAGCAAAAGAAAATGAAAAATTTTCTTTTAAGAAAAACAGCAAAGAAAAAGTCAAGAACGACAAGACCTTTATGATTTGCTACGAGTGTAACAAACCGTGACACTACAAGTCTGAATGTCCATTGCTTAGAAGAGAATCGAAGAAGAATAAAGGAAATAAAAAGAGTATGATGGCAACTTGGAAAGATTTGGATTCATCCGAATCTAATTCAGATTTAGAAGCATCAGAACAATCAAATATATGCTTGGTAGCTGAAAAAAAGGGTGACGAGGAGGTAACTTCGAAATTTAATGAACTTCAAGATGCATATTTAGAATTGTTAGAAGATTCACATATTATATTAAAGCAGTATAGACCTCTAAAAAGGAAGTTTGTCGAAAACTTGAGGAACACAGAAGTGTTAGAAAAAGAAAACATCAGTTTTAAAAAACAAGTAGACGATATGAAGAAAAAAAATTTATCGATAGATTTGAGGAAATTACTCAGTTGAAACAAAGGATTAATTCTCTTTCTGTAGACTTATCAAACTTTACTGAAAGTACGAAGAAAATGAATGATATGATTAGAAACTATCGACATCTTAATGATAAGAGTGGTCTAGGATTTACTAAAAGCAATAGTCATTACAAAAAGAAGTTTGTTCCTTATAGAAAGAAATTTCACCAGTCTTTTTTTTTATTCTATGAATAATTCTAAGACTAACCCTAAAGGACCCAAGAAAATTTGGGTACCTAAAAAGGATATAATATCTACTGTAGATCCCCTTTCTTGGAAGAAGCAGCTAACAACAATGCTATTTAGACAGTGGATGCTCGCGACACATGACAGGAAGAAGGTCTATGTTTCTAGATCTTCAAGATAAGAAGGGAGGATTAGTAACTTTTGGAGACAACCAGCAGGGCGAAATAATTGGAATCGGCAAAATCGGTAAAGATTCCTTTGCATGTATTGATAATGTTCTGCTAGT
>JANZXR010000172.1:27922031-27944451 GCA_027575705.1 Erythroxylum echinodendron | reverse complement strand
GAACTAGGTCTAAATTCAGAAGAGAAGCAAATGTAACTTTTATTTCTGAAATAGAGCCTAAGAAAATTGATGAAGCTTGGATTTTAACCATGCAAGAAGAGCTGAACTAATTTACTATTTGTAAAGTTTGGTCTTTAGTGCCCAGATCTTCCAAAAAGTCTATTATTAGAACCAGATAAGTTTTTAAGAGTAAACTAGACGAGTTAGGTAGCGTAAGTCGTAACAAAGCTAGATTAGTAGCTCAAGGCTATAATCAACAAAAAGGAATAGACTATAATGAAACTTATGCTCTTGTAACTAGGTTAAAAGCTATAAGGATTTTGCTTGCATATGCTGTTTGTCATGATATAAAGCTATTTCAAATGGAAGTGAAAAGTGCCTTTTTGAATGGTTTTATAGATGAAGAGGTTTATGTAAAGCAACATCCTACTTTCGAAGACCCTAAGAAACCAGATTATGTTTATAGACTTCACAAAGCTTTATATGGCTTAAAACAAGCTCTTCGAGCTTGGTATGATCGTCTAAGTTCCTTTTTGATTGAAAATGGTTTTAGTAGAGGAAATTTAGACAAGACCTTGTTTAGAAAATGCATTAAGAATGATTTCATCATAGTACAGATATATGTTGATGAGATTATTTTTGGTGCAATGTCTAAAAAGCTATGTTCCAGTTTTGAAAAACTAATGAAAAGTGAATTTGAAATGAACATGATGGGTGAATTAAAATTCTTTCTTAGTTTAGAAGTTATGCAAACTGAAGAAAAGATTTTTATTCATCACCATAAGTATATCAAAGAACTGTTGGTTAAGTATGGTATGGATAAAGTAAAACCGATGTCAACTCTTATGCATCCTTCAAACCCTTTATCTAAGGATGAAGCAGGTAAGAAGGTTGATCAAACCCTTTTTTAGAGGAATATTGAATCTTTACTTTACTTTACAGCAAGCAGACCTGATATTTTGTTTAGTGTTTGCTTGTGTGCTAGATTTCAAGCAGATCCTAGAGAATCTCATTATATTATTGTTAAAAGAATTTTGAGATATCTATCAGGTTCTACTGATATTTGCTTAATGTATGAGAAAGGTAAAGATTTCAATTTAATTGGCTACTATGATGCTGATTACGCTAGAGATAGGATTGATAGGAAGAGTGCAAGTGGAGGCTGTCACTTTCTTGGCCATAATCTAGTTTTATAGTCTAGTAAGAGTCAAAGCTCAATTACTCTATCTACTGTAGAAGCTGAATATATGTCAGCTGCGAGCTATTGTTCACATACGTTATGGATTAAGTATCAGTTAGAAGATTATTCAATAAAAGAAGAACAAATCCCAATCTTCTGTGACAACACAAGTGCTATCAACCTATCGAAGAATCCAATATAACATTCAAGGGTAAAGCATATCAAAGTTAGGCATCATTTTCTACGAGACTATGTACAGAGGGAAATCGTTAGTCTACATTTTGTTGAGACTAATCATCAATGGGCAGATATCTTTACTAAGCCTTTGAATGAAGAAACATTCAAAGAAATTAAACGAAACTTGAATATGGTAGTGTTGAGTGATCAATCATCTGACATGTCATGACCCAGATGATTTTTACAGAAGGAAGATAAAAGCCATAAGTTTTCAAAAGCACAGTAACTACAAGTTACAGACGGTAATTTCTTTTGAGAAGATAGTATAAAGGCAAATCCTCTCAAAAGGTTCAGAACATCACCGACTCTAGAATACTCTTGAAATCCTCTAAAATCGACTTTTGCAGAGCTCTCAAACAAAAATGTTTCATTACTCCTGATTTCAAGCCCTTGCGTTTACATTCTCATCTTTAGAAACTAATCTCAGTACTTTGAAAAGTTCCTACTGTCTAAAGATCATAATGGGGCAAGCTATTATTTATGGAAGACTTGTTGATTTTGACTCCTTAAAGAACAATTTGATGGACATTGAACTAGAAGTCGATGCAGAGGGATGGAAGAACTTCTTTCAGGTTCGTGAAGTAATTTATCTAAATGAAGTTTATGAGTTTTGGAAGAATATGAAAGTAGTAGACGATACTGTAGTATCAATGGTAGATAGATTGTCGATTATTGTAACATTGGAGCTAATCAAGAAGGTCAGTGGATGTCTATGTGTTGGAGTTGAGATGTCTCATAACACTAGATGGATGACTGACAGCCTTATAGAGAAGGCACATGTAAATCAACAACTATATGGATGTAGTGACCCAAAGGACAAGAAGGCGTCAAATCTTGTTCCGAAGGCTAAGGTTCTACATACTATACTTTTTCATTGTATTCTACCAATAGCAGGATTGAAGAATGTTGTGACAAACATAGATGAACAATGCCTGTTCTATCTACTTAACCATCAGCTAATAAATCTTCCACACCTGATTTTGGGGTATATGATGAAGACAAAGAGGGATTCCAATGCCTTACCATATGGCATGATGTTAACAAGAGTCTTTAGAGATTCTAGAATTCTTTTGGACAGAGGAAATAGGATGAAGATGAATATCAAAAGAATTATTAATGCGTCTACTATATGTAGAATGGGATTGAAAACTCAAGAAAAGGAGGAGACAACTTCTATGGCAAAAGTAAGGACTGAGGGGGAGCGCACAGTTAGACGTAGCATAAGTGGAAATGTTACTCCTATTGAGAAGAAGAAACCTCAATCCTCAGGAAGAATGGCTATATAAGAAAAGAAGAATAAATCATCTGAGGTAGCAGTTAAAGATAAGACGATTTTACAAAAAGAAAAAAGCAGGTGCATCTATCTGAAAAACAAGTGTCGTTGAAAAGAAAAGGAGAGACACTTGATGTTGAGCAAGTTAAGAAATCAAGAAGATCACCAAGGTTACTAACTCTCCAAAAATAAGAGCAGAAGAGAGGGAAAGGATTGATTCCTGGTGAAGATTCTGAGAAGGTAAAAAAAGCACCTCAGGCTACTAGGTCTTTGGTATCAATTTTGCAACAACAGCAGCCAAAGTCAACAAAAGAGGCCGAAATTAAGAGGAAGTTGGAGTTTGAGAAGAAGAGACCCTAACCACAACCACCTTCTAGACTGGTAGAAGAAAATAAGAAATTGAAGACCAGTTAGAAAGAGAGTACTTCAACTGGTGTTAAACAGAAAGAAAAATCAGTTGATTCTCATAGTCCTAGCAGAAAAGAGGACTTAAGATGAAAGTGATAGAAGAAATTGTACCTGTCAGAAGCAAAGGCTCAATCATAATAAATTAAGGTACAAGTTGAACCTATCTTGGTTAATAATCGGTCTATAAATCTTCTTAATCATAAAGAGAAAAGATTATATGGGATTCTGAGAGATGAAAAGTCAAAACCATATCCATTGAAGATGACAAAAGATTGATATACTATCTACCTAGCTAACATTGATCAAGATTGTACTTGATGTGCAACCTAGAGCTTCAAACATTGTACGCAATGTAGAAAAGGGAAGCAGAAGATGTACCCTGAACGAAAAACAGGTGACCTTAAAGATGAGTAAATATAAGAAGCTGTGAGAAGTATAGAGGATGCATGCAATGCAGAACAACCGAGAGGAATCTATGTTTCACACCACATTTCGAAAGCATCAGGAAGTTATTGTGGACGCTTCACCACAGATGCAACTTCTCAGGTAGTTGGAAGGGTGACTAAAGGACGAAACAGAACTATCATGGTGGGAGGTATTAATTTCAACTTAGAAACTGTTGTGAACCTAATTTTCCACCTTAGACCTTTGAGTTCTATACCTTCAATTAAAGATGTCCTTCACCTTCTTGGCAAACCAATACCAAAACTATCAAAACCTGATGACCTTAATCTTCCTGAAGGAAAACAATTGTTCAAACCTTTTGTTTTGAAAATCATTGAATTAGATGTATTAACTTCAGAAACACATGTTGAACTAAACTTTTACCCATCAAGTGTACCTCAATGAGTTCCTACAATTAGGACAGAAGAATTTAGTCACTCTCAGCAGTGGAGTTAGGAAGCCTTAGTGAAGGAGATTGAAGAAATTCATACTAAGGTTGATGACTTAAGTGACTCAACTAGTGAGCTACATGAGGAAGTAGCTTATCTTCGAGTGTAAATAGAAGAGACATCAAGTTGATCAGGACTGACATCCAACGTATGTTTTCTAAAATCATGAAGCATCTAAGATAAGCTTTTTGATTAATAACAAATACGGAAGAAGAACAGAAGATAGGGGGAGAAAAGTGGAAGAAAGAAGAAAGAAGAAAAGAATATGGGTAGAAGAACAGAAGCCGAAGGAAGAGAAGCAGAAGGAAGAAAAGCAGAAGCAGAAGAAAAGCAGAAGAAAGAAGAGAAGAATAAATGCAAGAAAAGAAGATAGCATATGTGTATTTTGTTCCAACTCTTATTCATTATCTAAATAATATTAGTTCATTCACTTTTATCTTTCTAAATTATAATTATTTGTTATCATCAAAAAGGGGGAGATTGTTAAGTCAGGAGAACTTTACGATGATTAATTTTAATGACAATCAAATAATAATAATGTTAGAAATAAATGAACTAGTTTGATGAGTGTGTTAAGTATGCAGAAGTACAAAACATAGAAGAAAAACATAGAAGAACTGTAAAATATAGAGGAAGCACAAAAACACAGAAGAAGTAGAAGATATAAAAGAAGCGCAAAAATATAGAAGCAAAAAACACAAAAGAAGTGAAGATATAGAAGTGCAAAAATATAGAAGTAGAAAACATAGAAGAAGTGGAGAATGTAGAAGAAGCGCAAACATACAGAAGAAGTAAAGAAGAAGCAGAAGATAGAAGAAGGCAAAACATAGAAGAAGGCAAAACACAGAAGAAAGCAAAACACAGAAGAAGCAAAAGACAGAAGAAGAGAAACACAGAAGAAGCAAAATACAGAAGAAGTAAAAACACAAAAGAAGCAAAAGATAGAATAAGAAAAACACAGAAGAAGCAGAAGATACAAAAACGAAAAACATAGACGATACAATGCAGAATATACGTGAGTACATCGAACAGTTAGTTAGTTAGAGTTAGTTACAGAGCTCTACTGAATAGCGGTTATCAAGATTCAAGAAGCGGCTATCAAGACTCAAGAAGCAGTTATCAAGAATCAAGAAGCAGTTGGAGACTTAGACTATAAATAATAATCGTAGTCGAAGAATAAGAAACTTTTCAACCTTTCGAAAAGCTTTTGATCTTACATCTTTTGAGCTTTCAAGTGTATACTTAGGAAAGAAAATTTCTGTAGTGTGATACTGGAGAGCTAAACCTACTGTAACAATAGCTCATGATATCTTTCTAGTGAGAGAAAGAAAAGGCTAAGAGCCTAGAGAGGCTAAGACAGCTAAAAAAATACTTGGATTAAGAGACCTGAAGAGGCTCTAGAAGGAAGAAAGAATACTTGTAATTTGTTGAAGTATAGTGAGTAATCAGATGAATTCTGAAGACTGGACATAGCCTACGGTTTGGGGTGAACCAGTATAAAATCGCGGAGTCTATCTTTTATCTCTCAAATCATTCTATTTTGTTCTTAAATAAATATATAGAAGTTATTTACGATTTAACTCATAACAATTTTCATATAACGTTTGTGATAGTCTTTTAACAAGTTAGAGAAGTTCTTATCAGAAATATTATAGATTTTATATTCATGAAAAGAATACACAATTCAACCCCCCTTCTTGTATATATCATATATTGTACGTAATTTCTATATTAACGTGTGATTCACTCTAATTAGGAGATAATTTCCAGACATGGAGTTCATTCTCTAGGGGTGATTTTGGTCTAGAGAAGTGGAAACCATGAAGATTTCATTGAAAGATCCATCGGAATACAAAATTAAGCCTTTACATTGTAAGAATATTCTATAAAAACAATCAGGGAGATTTAGAATTATGAACTCATTATTTTCAAGTCATTTTTCTTTTAGTTTATGTTTGATTTCATGTTCGATAATATGTAACTAAATGTCCAATTAGTGCTTAGGTTCGATGAACGTTATGTTAATAATTGATATGATTTGATTCTTTTATTAATGCAATTGGTTTGATTGATTATTTAGTATTCCAAAATCTTAAACTATAATTTGATTTCATATGTAATGATTGAGAAATCCTAGGTTGAATAGATCTATAGTAATTAGAAGAAGTTAATTTCAACCCTATAGATAGGATGACATAAATCTTTCAAATTATAGTCAAAGTTAATAGAGGGATTCATAAAATAGTAATGCCATCCTATAAAATTTAACCTAAGTAATTATGTTAGAAACCTTAGGATTAGTTGTTAATAGACTCAATGTTAGATACCAACATAGCATAGGAGTCTCCACAGTCTAATGAATCAATAAAAAATTACATAATAAAAAATCAATTTGTTGAGGATTTAGGGGGATTCAAAACCTAGATACTTATTCTCAATATTGATAATTTCCTAAGTGCTTCCATAATCCTCTGTTCAATTTTGTTACCAATTTTTTTACTTGCCTTAGTTTTAGTTCACTTCATTAAAAACCTAAAATCAATCCTTAAACTAGATAATAGGGGGAGTGCAATAACTAGTATTTATTTTCTTCGTAGGATCGACTATTACTGACCAGTAATAGCTATAGTTATACCATTCACTAGTGATTATACTTACAAATAGTTCAATAAAAAATCCTCCTAGAATTTTAATTATGTAATCAGATTAGCCACATTCGAAATTTTATCTTATAAAACTTGTTCTCAATTCTCACCATTGACTTATTTTCCTTCTAATATCTCCCAAAATCCATTCAAGCATAATTCAAGTGGTTTCACAATTTTAAACGATCTAATAACAGCAAACAAAATACTTTTAGAAATATGAAATTTTTTGAAAAACAACTATGCAATTGCTATTAAATCATCCATTAGAGACCACTCCTAGCTTAAATTTAAATTGTCATATAGATGCAAGTAAATGTTAACCAATTTATAAGACAAAACAAAATTCAATAAATGGAAGACTTTGAAGATTAAGACATACAAATAACAACAAAATATACATTTTTAGCTCACTTGTGTAACGTTTAAGTACAAAACCATGTTATAATTTAACTCAAAACTTAAATTATCAATGCATCAATCACAAGTTAGCAAATTTAGACATGAGATAAGCATAAAATTAGAACTTTAAATTGAAAACTGAAAATTTTCATGTTTTAAATTGAATAGTTCAATGAAGAATTTCAACTTCTAAATTACTTTTAAACTCAATCTAATTTAATTAAACAGTTCAAAGGATAAGCAATTTTAATGACAAGTTAAATTATATGCAAAATAAGAAGAAATCCTATACTAATTTAAAATTAAACAGATTCAGGATTTGCCTTGTATGATTAACTTATAGTGTTTACGAATTAAAATTTAGATAGCTAATTAACCCAAATATAACCAGTTTATAGAATGACATGTCCATTAATATCCTTTTTATCACATGAGAAAATTTAGTTTAACCAATTACCAATTTCCAATCTTCATTAATTGATATGAAACTTAATGCATGCTTTCTAGAATTATCAATCTTTGTTTTTTAATTTAAAATAATTTGTTAAGAGCCTATGAGCAACCAAAGAATGTCCATATACAAGGTTCTTGTAAGTGTACAACAATATCTATTTAAGCTCTTATTACATTAAAAATAGAATATAAAGTAATTAAGTATCATTCCAAACTCCAGCTTCTTCTTCTTATACGCTAGAAAAATTTATCTAATCTAGCAAGGTTTAAGTTTAATTTCCTTATCTTCTATTTCAATCCCAAAAAAATCTATTTTAGTTTGACATATCTTAGCTTTTTTCTTAAAAAGAGGTAAACCATATTATTCACTTAAATCTGCAAATTTATGGAAATGTATAATATGTTGAACAATATTATTGCTAGCTATTAAAATATCATCCACATAACAATTTATGAAATTATGATACTTGAATATATTATCCATTTTTTTGAAATATTTGTGGGGCATTTTTTAAACCAAAAGGCATAACTAACCATTCATAATGACCTTGTGGAGTAGAGAAAGATGTATATGGGATATTAATTTTGTTCAATTTTATCTGCCAAAATCCACTCTTGCAATCAAATTTAAAGAAAAATTGTTTTCCTCTAGTCAAGTTTATTAATGTTTCTTTATGGGTTAAAAAGTATCAATCAAATACTATATTATCATTTAATTTTTTTATAATTTACTACCAACCTTGCTTTATTTCTAATTATTTTTGCATGGGTTCAAACCATCAAAGCTGGGGAAGAACGAGGAGATTTACTAGGCCTAATTATCTTTAGATTTTGTAGTTCAGGAAGTTGTTTTTAAAATTTTTCTTGATCTTCTAAATTATATCTCGTAGTAGTAACTCTAATAATCTTTGTTTATCTATCATTTCTAATATCCTAAAACTGTAATGGGTTATCAGTGTAATTTTGCTTTATCTTCTATTTTACTAATTCTAATCCATCTTTGATGGTTTTACCTATTGATACTTATTTTTTAATAATATTTTCTATTTTTAATAAAGGTTTTCCTTTTGGAAAGATTAATTTTTCTTTATATCCTACAACATGCTGAGTTGTGCAAGGTTTAAAAGAGATTTGGGTAGATTGAGTAGAAGCAAGTTTAACTCGATTAATTATGATCCAATGACCACAAAGAGTTTTGAAATGTATTTGTTATCTAATAGTATCAGATAATATATTATGAAATAATTGGAAAACGTTATTTTCTAAAAGAATATTAGTTTTGTTATCATAAAAATAAAAAGGTGCACATTTTATTAAAAATGATCCAAAGAGGATTTGGGGTTAAGGAATTCCTTTAGATAAATGTATGTTATTGTTAGAAATATCTAATTCTATTTTTTTTAAGGTTTCATGTTATTGTAAAAGAAAATAACCTTCTTTACATAAATAAGAACCAATGCCACTGCCTATATTAGGATCAAAGTATTCGACTCTATAATCTTTATAAGTTATTTTGATTGGAATATAAATACTAGTAGGACTAGTCATTATCTATGAATATACACTATATTGTTATTATAGGATAGTTATATTCCATATTGAGTTATCTTATAAGGTTGAACTTGTTTAAAAAAAATAGTTCTTAGCATTATTTCTAAATTGCATCCTTCATTTCCAACTAATAATCTTATAGGTATTTTATTATCTCCTATCTTAATAGTGGTTTCTATGGTAGTGTTTATTTGATGTATTTAAATATTGAAATTTATATATTGATAAGGTTCATTTATTTGGAAACTTAGTAAATTATATATTAGATTATGATTAATATAACTTCCATCCAGTATTGATTAAGATGTTATAGGGAATATAATTTGTACCATCAAAATATTATTCTTTAATTTTGTAATTAGAACTTATCTTTCTTTGAACTCTTATTAAATATTAGCATATCATTAACTTCTTTAAACACCAATTTTTGAATGAGATAATATAGCTAATAATTTATTGTGAGAAGTTACTAAAGGTTTTTGTTGTAAATCTAATGAAAAATTATCTTTAAGGTCTTCTATATTTGCGAGATAAGGTGGATATATTCTTTCAACTTCATAAAATAATTTTGGAAAGTTAATAAAATCTTTGTTTACAAAACATTTCATATTATGAGTATTTGATAAGGCATAAGATATCATGTATGTAATAGAATATGATATATTTCCATCTTTAATTAAATCTTTTCTTTTAAATTATTGGATTAAAGAGAGTGTTCTATCAAAATCTTTATCTTGTATATTATAAGACATATTAGGATGGATATTAAAACAAAATTTTTTGATATCAAATATTGTCTCTCAAAGTTCCCATACAAGCCTCTTTTCTATTATGAATTTGATCATCTAATATTGCTAAATTTATAGGACTATCTATTTCTTCTCTAAAAGAAGATCTAATTATCATTTGTGTGGATCTAATATGCACCGAACCTATTTTGTCCCTAATTTCTTTAGGATTGTGATCAAGTTTTTAAGAAATGTCTCTTTTAGATAGCAGAGGAATCATTACTTTATTAGAAGTTAAACTAATATTTATGGTTTTCTCTTTAAGATTAATACTGTAAAACATATGGCAATTTTTGGATTTTAACCCTTTTCTTTTAGAAATGTCAAATTAAACTCTCTATAATAATTTATAGAAAACATAGTATTCTAAATCTTTTTAAGCATTTTTCTATCAATAAGAGATTCTTGACTATAATCTCCATGTTTTTCAAATGTTTTTACTATATTATCTATTATTTTCTTATCAACTTGAGTGAAAAGATTCTCCTATTTCACTCATTTATTTCATAATGTGAGGTTTCTTCATATTCAATATCTGTTATTATAAAAATGATTTCTTCATAAGAGCCTTCTTCAAATGTATTAAATCTAGGAAAATCTCCATTTTCTATCACTTCATTTATTTCATCATTTATTTTGATTTTCATTATTATAGTGTACTTTTTCTTTACAATAACAACACTAACATTCAATTATCTTTTGATTTCTTCTAAAAATAGGTTTTCTAGATTTATATCCTTCCTTTTTCAAATAATATTTTGATTTTTGTTTCTTAAAATATTTCTTTCTTGTATATTTCTTTTTATATTATTATAATAATAAGGATTACCACATCCTATAATAGAATGCATTTTTACATCATAACAGCATAAAGAAGTTTTTTAAAAGTATTAAACTATGCTTTTGATTTTATTCAAAACATAGTAGAAATAAGAAAACCTTTTCAAATGTTTGTATAGAAAAATAAAAGATTTGAATTTTCACCTTGTCTTATTCAACAGGTAAAGAAAATTAAGAGTTTGTGTACTACCGAAAATTTCTTTACCATATGATGATGATGATTTGATTCTTGAGATTGATGCTTCTGATTATGTATAAAGTGGAGTATTAAAAAGATAGATATGATGATTTTAATATTAAGATGAGTGAGTCTATTTGCAGGTATACTTTGGGAATTTCTACAGATACTCAACAATATCATATAAATGAAAAAGAATTATTAACAGTAATAAAAATATTTAAAAAATTTATTAGTTTTTATAACCTAAAAAGTTTTTATTAAGAACTAATAATACTCAAGTCAATGCTTTTATTTAGAATAATTTACCTTCCAAACCTGAATGTAAGAGATCTATAAATTGCCAGACTTTATTATCAGAATATACCTTCATATTGAGATTATCAAATGTAATAATAATGCTCTTCTAGATTTTTTAACAAGAGACGATCAACCTCAAAGAAGAGATATTTGATTTATTGGAACAGATGTTCAAAGATATCGATACCTACCAAGTGCAAATCAAAGTTTATTAGATATTGCAAATTTAACTCGATATCAAAAGAAGCTGCAGTTTTACTTCGTTCATTCTACCATCTATGGCAAGCCAAGATAAATCATTACTATGATTCAGAACAAAAACTTTATAGCCTAGTCAATAAGGCTAAGATCGTTAAGATGCATCATCTACAGGCTCTTCTTCTCCTATAAAAGAATCAATTACTCAGCAAATTAAGTCAAAAAAGGTTACTCTTGATAATATCTCTCTAAGATCGGATACAATGCATAAATTGAGGATACAAAAATATCATGGTTGATAGCCAAAGGCATCTTACTGTACAATCGCATTATGAGGTGATGAGAGATTTATATCCTCTACAAAACAACGATAACTGCTATATTGATTTTTTTAGGATACACACTAGAATAAAATTTTTGCAAGGTGTTTATCCTCAAGCTATTTGAGATCGGTATGATTTTGGAACAAAAAATTCTATATAATTAATTAACCCAATTTTTCCTGAAATATCATTACTTCCCAAATGGATTCAAGAAGGGGTTAAGGATTTTTATCTAAATAATCCTTTAATAAATCCAAAAGATACCTTTGTATTAAAGATATTATATACTAGTCCAAATTTTTATTGAGAAGAATAATAGGATGCTTATAATATTATTACATTGGGAAAGGCCGAACATTTTCCCATTACTGTGGATACAATGCAAATGATATTCATTAGTTAAGAGGCATCAGGATGAGAACTGTTATTTCTAGCATGAAGGCAACATTTAAAAAGGGATTTCGATCCTATGTTGGAAAACAAAATTTTCATCTTTAATGATAGCTCCATTCAAAAAGACACTATTGGCTACTGAAAATTTTATGAAAATAAAGATAAGAATGATTGAAAGAGAGAAGAAAAGATCTAATCCTGAAGCATAAAAAAAGATTTTGTCATCTTTGAAAATATACAGAAAATATTTGTCCTTCTTGTAAGTGGTTGGAAGACATTTAAAAGAAAAGATCATGCTGAAGCACCTGACTTTTGTATATACAGTGAAGATTTTAAATCAGAAAGATAAAAAGATAAGATGGAAATCTCTCCAAAAAATTAGATGAAAAGGAATCCACTACTAGTAAAGATAAATCTACTTTTTAAAAATGTTGATAAGATGCAATATTTTTTAAGTTTAGAATCTAAACTTCAAGTATGCCTGTATAATAAGCCCTTAGGGTAATAATAGGGGCATCAAGCAATTGCTATATATCTCATCCTTGTAATATCTTTCATTATGAAATAAAATCTCTCCTTTCTACAGATACAGTTTACAACTTCCATTTTAAAAACCATACTCTTCTCCTAAATTTTTAGTATACGCTTTAAGGTAGGAAACGAATTAAAGTTATGCTAGACTTAGCTAAAGGAAGTGTCAAGGGTAGTTACCTTACTCTAGCTTTGGAGATGAAATGCTTGGTAAAAGACTCGACAAAAATTGGCAAAGCTATACTCAAAACACTAAAGGCGCATGTATGGAGATGTAATGGAACCTTTAATTTAAAAATGTAAAAATTTTTTGTATGTAATTATATCATGACTTTTTATTTTATGGAAAAATGTATGTATGGATTATTAAGAAGAGATTTAAATTCTATATAATTGATAAATGAAATAATTACGTCCTTTTTTGAAGAAGTTATTAATATTATCACAAATAGTGATAAAATAAAGGAGGAAGATTTGTTTCAATTCTCTTTAATCTTTGATATTATGAGTAGCTTAGATATAATAAAATATTTTATTTCTTCTAGTAATTAAGATATTTGTGTTTAATATTTGTTGATTTTATGATTTTATTTTGCAAAAATTTGATTTTATCTTGTGATATGTTGTATCTTGTGAGTTGTGTTGCAAAAATGGAGCTAGGAAATATTTCTCAATTTTTTAGTTGTTGAATAACCTGTTATTCCTTTCCTTCCAAATACATTAGATTGAGTAAGTTACGTAAAGACTAGAGTTTATCAACACAACCAAGGATGTTTTACATTCCATATATGGACAAAAAAGATACAACATATGTTGCATCCCCGCCCATATAACTTTAATGTAATCACATTGGAAGAACAAATGGTTAATAAATTATGGCCCGAGATTGTATAGTAAATAGATTTGATTAGTTGAACCAATCAATTTGTCTTTGGTTTTTAATATGTTCCTTACTGCTAAGGATGTAAAAAATGAGGCTTTAGGCATTAAGATACACTTCTAAAATATATTTCACCATTAAATGTTATGCAACTAAAGCCTGAGAGCCTTAAGATTGGAATGATTAAAGAATTCTCTGCTTTTGTTGGGTATCTAGTAGTTGCTATCATTCTTAGTGGGGTTAGGGTTAACTAGGAGGATATAGTCAAATTTTCTAACTTCCTATAAAGCTAATGTCCCCTATATCTTATTGAATAACTTCCTTAACCTGAGCTTGAATATGAATCCTGGCTAATACAGGTGAAAGATCCTCCCTAAAGATTAGGGGACCTTGGTTCGACCAATTATCAAATCAAAACCAAGAGCTCTGTCGATCACTAATTTGAGTTTTGATTAAGGGATAGACTGTTTGACTTTTCCTTAGCATTTAAGTATAAGGCTAAGAGTGTTCCTTCCTACCTTCAATCTGCTAGAAGTTTGACTTCTTAAAATAGTATTCATTAGTTTATTTGGAACAAATAGCCTTCCTATTAGTAAATAACCTCCATATTATTTTTAGAAATAGGATTAATTAAGTCATCTGTATAGAAATAAACCATAATCCACCTTCCTATTTTCTCTAGCAGAGCTATTTCCACTTGATTTTTGCACCTTTAAATTTATCAGCCTTTTAGACCATAAAAATTTCTTAACATATTTTCCTAGCTCCTTGTTGATCTTCTTTAATAGAAATAGATGGGTGCTCTAGTAAGTGTGTAAGTTCCTAAATAAGAAAGAAATAAGTTAAAGCCTCCTTACTTATGAAAAAATCTTATTCTGCTAGGAATTAATTCTCTTTTTATAACTTTCTATAAGAGGAAGACAATCCTAATGTCTTAGCTTCTTAGAGCAGATAGAGACTCTAAGATATTTAAAACAGAGATAATTAACATTCAATCCAGTCATAATCTTTAGCATGGAAGTCTTCTTCACATCAGAGGAGAAATAGATCATCCTTAGGCATTGATTGACACTCAATCTTAAAAGCTTTCAGAAATTCTCAAAAGAGTTATGCAATATTTCTATACAATGTAGATCAGCTCTACATAACATGATTATATCATCTATAAAGCTTAAATGAGTGAGCTTTAGCACCTTAAATTTGTGATGAAACTTAAAACTTGAGGCTTCTTTGAGTGTTTTTCATAATCAACCTACTAAGAATTTCCATAGAAATAACAAAAAGGTAAGGGAAAGTGGATCCCCTTACCTTATCTTATTGGCTCCTTTAAATTGTTTTCTTTGGGCTACCATTATAAGAATGCTAAATAAAGTGGTATAGATACAAGAATTAATCTAGGAGAAAAATCTACAAGGAAAGCCAAATCATTCAAGATATCATAAGATAAACTTCTAAATGATAACATAAAGGCTTTTGAAAGGTCCACTTTGATTGTACAACTCTTAATGGATTTTCTAGTATCATAAATTCTCAATAGTTCCTAGATCAATAAGTTAGAGGCGAATCTACATGGAGTGAAGGCATCTTAGGACCGGTGGATAGAATACTTCATGATACCCTTCAGTCTTTGGGTTAGGAGCTTAGATAGGAATTGTTAAACAGTATTAAAGCAACAGATAGGGCAAAAATCCTTAAGATTATTAGCATTAGGGAGCTTTGGCACTAAACATACATGAGTGGGATTGAGCTCCTTCAACATTTTGCTAGTAGACATGAACTCCTAAATAACTTGCACCAAAAGATACCTAGTGACGTACTAAGTGGATTAAAAGAATAGATCATTGAAACCATCCAAACCTGGGGTTTTCTTTGGATTTAGTCTAACAAGGTATTCTTAATTTCTAAGTAAGATGCAGGTTTCAGTAATTCTTCCATTAAATCCTCATTAAGAGAGTTTGAAAGAAATATCAATCCACTAAATCTTTGAGATTAAGCAGACATAAAGCATTGGAACCAAGAATCTTCCCGTAGTAATCAATCACCATCCTTTCTATTGAATTCCTGTCTTTTACTAGCTGGTTATCTTCATTAAGCTAATAATGGATTTTATTAAGGTTTCTTCTATCAAGTATGGAATTATGAAAGAATTTGGTGTTGGAATCCCCCCTTTCAGCCATTTTAACCCTATTTTTTTGTAACATAAGGGAATTATGATCTTGGAGAGCCTTGTTATGCACCTCTAGTGACCTGAGTTCCTTCTATTTCAGCTCAAGTTTGTTTGGATCTTGGTGATATCCTTCCTAAACTTTTTTTACTTCCTCTTTCAAAATAAACATTGTAAAAGTATTTTCCCACTCTTTAAGAATCTTTAGATGTAAATATTTTCACAGAATGTTGAAAATTTGAATGGCATTGGGAAATATTAGACTAAGGTTGTCTCATCCAAAAATGCCTTAGCAAATTCTAAAAACCAATAGGGAGATTTTTCATAAGACGCAATCATAATAAGTTAATAAGATTAGAGGAAGATCTAGATAATCCTATTCTAGAACCTAAACCCACTAACACTTCTCCTATTGTACAGAATACTTCATTAACTAAAAGGGGTTAGTATGATAATTTAAACACTACCATAGCTAGAGATCAAGGAAAAGCTAGTGCTCAACCTACAGAACAAGTGAAAGCAAATTCAAATCCTCTAAAAAATGATCAAGAAGATGATGCTTCTTATAAAGGGAGTACTGATGAAATGCAAGCACTGAATGAAAATTTTACTCTCACTTCTAACAAAATATCAGGTAGGAAAAGGAGAAAACCTAAAGGGAGTTGGTAAAGTTACTCATAGTTTTAGATGATTTTTTTGAATATTATGAGCATAAATAATCCCTATAAAGGTAGGCTATTAAGGATATTATTTTGGAAAAGCTCATCTTAATAGGAATGCTAGAAACCATAATCAAGGCATTCAAGCTCCAGATTATAATGAGTTTTCTGGGGGAAAAGTTGGGAATATGGCACTAACCACATTAAGCACTTTAATGGAAGGAAAGTGTATGCTTTTAATAAGGAGAGAGTTAAGGTGTCTATGCAGAATTTTTTTGATCAATATGTTCATCTCCTATATAGGTTTGATGATTCTAATCTAGTATTTGGGTAAGCATCATCTATACTTCTAACTTCAAGTTCCAAATGGATAAATTATGGAATGATATATAGTATCAATAATATGATGGTGAATATCTGGATTAATGTTAGGGACTTCAACTGTGTTTTGTCTCCATCTGAAGCACAGAGGAACAGAGTTAACCTTTGCAAAATAGGCAATGAACTAGAAAGGGTAATGTCAAAGATTAACGCCACTGAGATATTAAGGCAACATATTCGTTTGAAGTAACAAGCAGAAAGGTGACGCATTAATTAGGACGAAGCTTGACAAGGTTCTATCCAATCAAGTATGGTTGAGATCCTTTCCAAATTCTTATATGCTTGGAAGCTTGTCAATGATAGGGAGGCTTTATAAAGCAAAAGGACAAATGCCTATACTACTTGAGTGATTTCAATTTTTTGCAGTTGGAAGATACGATGGAACATTTTTGGCCTTTCTTTAACATTTTAAGGTATAGATACAATATTTACCCCTACTAAAATGCAGATTAGCAATGGTGAAGATTCTTGGAATTGGTTTGACAAATGGACACCTTATATTCCATTGATTAAGAAAGCTGAGATGCTCTATTTACTTGGTCAATGGGCAATGAACACTAAGGTCTCACATATTATTATTGAAAATGAGTGGAAGAACATAGGAAGAGGAGTTGATAAATTTCAAGATTATCTCGCTAAATACATCCCTAATTCATCTATAAAGGATAAATTATTCTATTCTACTAGCAGTAATGGAGAATTCACCAACTTTTCTTGTTTAAAAGCTATAAGACCTAATTATTTGAATGTTCTTGGAAAGGATCCCTGATGCCTAAAGCTTCTTTCATAACCTGGTTGGCAACCAAAGGAAGGTTGAAGATCAAAGATGGACTGAAGGGAAGCAATGATCAAATTGTGTCCTATGTAACATATTGGCTGAAATTGTTAATCACCTATTCTTCAAATGTAGTTTTTCTGTTACAGGCAAGGATGCAACACAAAAATTCTGCACTAAAAATGACTAGGGAAATATTTTGATTTGGGATGAAAATCACTACAAAAGGATTGGAGAAGATAAGAAATGCTTGAGTTTAATGGTAAGTTGTTTTGTTTATTCAATTTGGTTTGAAAGAAACCAAAGAATCTTCAAAGATGTTCACAAAGATAAATAAGTTGTTACAAATAGGACTTCTAGTTAGATTTGAAATAATCTAATAGATAACCAAGTTACTGATAACTAAGTTCTTCCATGAAGCATAATTGGTTGTTTTTTATTAATTTTACCTTTGCCATAAGGACTGGTTTTATAACTTTACAGTTTCATAACTATTTTTCCTATAGTCTTGTAACTACCTTGATTTCCTTTTGGCGTTTTTAATGATATTTATTTCTTTATCTTCCAAAAAAATACTACTAAAATTTGTTGGATCAATGGAGGTTGACAAATTAAATCCTTCTATGTTTTGATAATAATAAAACTTAAAGAAATGGTTAAGAAATAATTTCAGGAAGTTAATAAAATGGAAAACTTGTCAACTGAAACTTGCACAAGTCTATTTGTGTTGATGGAGAATTGACTAATGATAGTCAGAGATGAAACACCTATTTTGAAAAATTACACTAGTCGACTAAATGAGAATCAGAATTAAAAATGTGGATTTCATGTGAAGATCTTGCATGAGGATTTTAAATATGTATCTCATCAGTCAAAGATTGGAGAATCAATGAGATCTGTTAGTTGGAGAACTAGACAAGTCAACTAACATGTTATAAGTCGACTATTCGAAATACGGAGCTGAAGATTCATATAAAAAGAGTGTGCTAGTGGACTAACACTTAGAAGACAAGTTGACTATGATGTACTAGTCGACCATTACATACCGACTAGTCAACTATCAGTTACAGCTGAACAGAGTTGGAATTTGTCAAATGAGTTCAAATGGGAGCAAATCTTTGTACAACGGCTAGGAGCGTTTCACAACGGCTAGGAAATTCTTGAAGCCTGTAAATAAAGGTCTTCACTCTAGAGGAATTAGTAAATAAGTTCTAAAAGAAGCTTACTTGCTATGCTGCTTACATAGCATTTCCTGATTGTCTTCAGCTGTACTGAGCTTTATTACTTCATTACTATCATTGTTATTATTGTGAGTTGAGTGATTAGAGAAGAATTGCTTAGAAGGTAGAATTTGTGCCGAGAAAACAAATCATCTGTAAGGTATAGCTTGAGCCGGAAGTCAAGTTGATTGGAAGAGTTCACACTAAACTAAAAAGTGTATAGTAAAGAGCTTTGACAAAATCCTAAGTGGGAGCTTAGGTATAGGATGTAAGTTTTAGCATCGAACCTCTATAAATATTGTGTTTTCCTCTCTTCTCTACTCTTTTATATTTCGATTTGTTTTTGTTTGCCTTGTGTGTTTTAATTCTCTGTTTTGTAGTACTTCGTGAAAAAATTTAAAAGATCTATTCAACCCCCCTTCTAGATCGTTTTTAGTTTATGATCTAATGCATGAAAGAGACAGACATCATTAGTATTTTCATTAAGGGCTTGTTTGGTTGGAGGGTTAGTAATGGAATGAAATAGAACGTAGCATACTTCCATCATTTGGTTAAGGGTTTCATAATGGAATGGAACGGAATGAGATGGAAGCGAAGGGTTTTATGTTACATTCTATTCCATCTTAAATAGTGAAAATAAGAAATTTCCGATTTGGAATATTTAGAATGAAACGTAACCTAATAAATACATACTACCTAATATACCCTCAAAAATTTTTCTTAATACCAATTATTTCTTCTAATCCTAGCTCCCTTCTATATAATTAATAATATTTGTATACTATTTCTCCTTACTTTAATAATAATATTTTATATTATTAATAAAAATTTTATATAATTAATAATAAAATAATTTTTTTATAAAACTTTTATTAATGAAAATATAAAATATATAAAAATTAATCTGTAATTGTTTATAAAATTATATATAATCTATTATTAATTATGTAAAAATAATATTATTAATTTTTTAATAAATTTTATTTTATTATATGTGATTTATATTTATATTTTTATTTATATAGAATTATAAAAATTCAATTAAAGAATAATTTTATATATTTTCTATTTTCATTAATAAAAATTTATTAATAATTTTTATTTTATTATTGATTATATATTATTTTATTATTAATTATATAAAATTTATTATTAATTATATACAAATATTATTCTTATTAATTTTATACAATTTATTATTAATTATATGAAAATATTATTATTATTAATTATTTAATAAAAATTTTCCATTGTATGTGATTTAAATTTAAATTTTATTTATTTAAATTATATATATATAAATAAATAAATACAATTAAAGAATAATTTTTATATATTTTCTATTTTCAATAATAAAATTTTTATTAAAATTTTTATTTTATTTTTAATTATATACAATTTATTATTAATGGTATAAAAATATCATTATTAACTATTTAATAAATTTTATTTTATTATATTTGATTTATATTTAAAATTTATTTATTATATTTATTTATATATAAATATTTATAAACAATTATAGAATAATTTTTTTATATATTTTATATTTTTATTAATAAAAATTTGGTAAATTAATAATAATATTTTTATATAATTAATAATAAAACAATAAAACTTTTATTAAAATTTTTATTGTTTTAAAATTAAAAATATATAAAAATCATTTCTCACTGTTGTGCGTAATTTTTAATTGGACATGATTTTTGTTTTAAAATCATAACGTTAAACCTCATGTAACAACTATTTTAATATCAGAAGTATAATAGTCATTTAGCATATATTCCATTCCATTCCATCCATCTTCTAAACAATATGTCACTACATAATATTATGAACCCTTCCGTCTCTCCTAAACAACTTTTCATTATATTACATTCCATTCCATTATAAACCGTTCCCTTTCATTCCGTTCTGTTCCGTTCCGCTCCGTTGCATTAATCAATGTCCAGCCAAACAGGCCCTAAATTATTTCAAGTATCTTTTTAGTTTTGTTAAATGAAAGTGTGCAAGACTTAACGTATTTTTTGACACCTACATAAGCTTTGAGCCTAAAAGCATTCATCACATATGTGCTCTTATATATCTTTTTGTTGTGTGTTATCAAATATAGATTGTTTATACTAGAACTTGCTTTTGAATATATGTTGAGACCATATTTTTTATGAATTTGTGTATAAAGATGATGAGGGTATTTATGATAATCATTTTTGACTTAAACAAGCTTACCTTACTTTTTATCCCTAGAAAAACAATCTGAGCCTTACTCTTTCTTGTTTTTGCATAATAACCTTTTTATAAGCTAAATTTACCCTTTTTTGTTGTTGATATCCTTAATGACTTTGAATCCCTAAATTGAAAGAATTGTATCGAGCTTATTTGCATAGAATTTTAACTATTTCCATGAAAATTAAAATAGATGATTAAAGTTGGATTGTTTTGATATAAAATGGGGGAGAAGGGAAAAAAAAACTCCTCCTTAATATTTTTGTTTGTATAAAAAAAGAAAAAAGTGATTGAAAGTCAGGGCCGGCCTCGGGCAAGGGCAGGCAGGGCACTTGCCCAAGGCCCATCAACAAGAGGGGGCCCTTTTAGAAGCTCCTTGCATTATTACAACTGTAAGTTAACGTTAACTAATTTATCAAAGAAGAAGAAGATATGTCAGACAGAAGAGATGGCCACCGATCTTCTCTTGTGCCATGTGTGTAGTTTTCTCCCATCATCTCTCATCTCTCGTTGCTCTCCGCTCTTCCTTCTTCAATGTTAACCAATAATGTTATCATAAGTTAACGTTAACTAACTTATGATGGCTTATAACGTTATCATTTACTATAGTTATAAATAGTTTTGAAGAATTTAGGTGAAATTTTACCCTTTAATTTTTTTATTTTCATCAACATATGCATCTAAGATATCCCAACTTAAAAATTGGCAGCAAAATTTTTTCACAATTTTGTCTGCTAAGTTCCGAGTATAATTTAAAGGCAAAGTGAAGTTTCAAAATTTTTAATGTAATTTTAGCTTGTTAAATATTTGAATCTGTTATAATTAATTTATAATTTGTCATCAACATGGACATTATATTAACATTTTAAATCATAACATTAATATTAAATAATATTGTATTTATTTGTGTTTCTCCTTTTTTTAGATTACTTATTATTTATTAAAATAATTAAATATTAATAAATAATTTAATTTTTGTAATTGTAATTTTCATTATACTTTGCCACAAATAATTTAATAATTGTTAGATTTGTGTTCTCATAGAATTCACATAAGTTTAGTGATAATATGACTAAATCAAATAATTTAAGTTACTCAATTCAAAGACTACACAACTTTTATATTATTAATGATTTTGTATCCAGAAATGTACGAAGAAATTGTTTTTCATAAATCATGATCCCCTGTGTATTTGTTAGTGTAATTCTCTTAGTATTTTACAGTCTAATATTATTGTTTGATTGTTCAGATTGCTATTTTGTTGTTACTATTGCTATTTTATCAGCTGATGTTATGATCATTTAATATTTGGTTTAATATGTAGACTTATAAATTGAGTCATTTATATTTCATACAAACAAGTAAACTTTAAATTTACATATTAGTATATTGTGAATTTATTGGGGGCCTTTTTTTTATTTCGCCCAGGGCCTATAAAATGATAGGAATGGCCCTGTTGAAAGGGATTTTATTTGAATCAAGTGAATTTTATAGTGACTTAAGTTGAAACTTGTGTGAATAA
>JANZXR010000172.1:27878051-27921931 GCA_027575705.1 Erythroxylum echinodendron | reverse complement strand
TAGTCGACTAAATGAGAATCAGAATTAAAAATGTGGATTTCATGTGAAGATCTTGCATGAGAATTTTAAATATGTATGTCAACAGTTAAACATTGGAGAATCGATGAGATTTGTTAGTTGGAGAACTAGACAAGTCAGCTATCCTGTTATAAGTCGACTATTCGAACTACGGCGCTAAAGATTCATATAAAAAGAGTGTGCTAGTCGACTAACACTTGGAAGACAAGTTGAATATGATGTACTAGTCTACTAATACATACCAACTAGTCGACCATCAGTTACAGCTGAACATATTTTGAATTTTTCAAACGAATTCAAATGAGAGCAAATATTTTTACAATGGCTAGGAGCATCGAGGAACGTTTTGAAGTCTGTAAATAGAGATCTTCACTTCAGAGGATTAATGACACAAGTTCTAAAAGAATCATACTTGCTGTAGTGAAAATTATCCTCTCATTGCTCTCATATTGCTTACATAGCATTCCTAATTGTCTTCAATTGTACTGAGCTTTATTACTTCGTTACTGTCATTGTTATTATTGTGAGTTAAGTGATTAGAGAAAAATCACTTGGGGAGGCAGGATTTGTGTCGAGAAAATAAATCATTTGTAAGGTGTAGCTTGAGTCAAAAGTCAAGTTGATTGGAAGAGTTCACATTAAACTAAAAAGTGTGTAGTAAAGAGCTTTGACAAAATCCTAAGTAGGAGCTTAGATAGAGGACGTAGGTCTTTACACCAAAGCTATATAAATATTATGTTTTCCTCTCTTCTCTACTCTTTTATATTTCGATTTGTTTTTGTTTGCCTTGTATGTTTTAATTCTCTATTTTGTAGCACTTCACAAAAAATTAAAAAGTTCTATTCAAACCCCCTTCTAGATCATTTTCAATTGGTATCAGAGTAGGCTAAAAATCTAAGGATGGCACTGAACTTGACACACAACAACATAGCAAAAGAAGGTAACACAAATAATCGCCCTCCTCTTTTTAATGGTACTAACTACTCTTCGTGAAAAAATCCTATGAAGTATCACATCATGAGTGCGGGAGTGGAGTATTGGATGTTCATAATCTTCATTCCACACATTCCTCTAAATGAAAATGGCGATTTAAAGACAGAGTTGGAATATGATGAAAATGATTGGAAGAAAGCCTTCATCAATGCAAAAGCCATGAAGTTGATATATTACGCTCTCACCATTGAGGAGAGAAATCAGGTGAACTCATGCACTAGCACTTAAGAAATGTGGGAGAGACTATGCATTACTCATGGAGGAACCAACCACGTGCGAGAAACAAAGATCAACATACTTCTCCATGACTATGAAATGTTTGTCATGAAGGAAGGTGCGTCTATTTCCACTATGCTTGATCGTTTTGTAAAAATTATCAATGGATTAGGCAACCTTGGAAAGCGCATGATGGATAGCAAGAAGGTGAAAAAGATTCTTCGTTCATTACCAAAAGAATGGGACTCATAAGTGACAGCCATTATGGAGTCCAAAGACCTCAACAAATTAGAATTCAATGCCTTAGTGGGATCACTCATAAACTACGAGATCATTCTCAAATCAAGAGGAGGAAGAGGTAAGTCACAAACGTCAATTGCTTTAAAAGATAATGTTTCTTCTATTGATGAAAGTGATGAAGACTTAAATGAAGAAGAAGATTATGAAAAACTAGCACTTTATGGTAGAAATTTGAGAATATTTAAAGGTCTACTCAAAAATAGGAAAAAGAAATTACGTGGTGGCAGAAATGATGAAAGAAAGAAGAATACCATGGAGAGAAGGACCAAAAGCTATGAAGAAAAGAAAAGCAATGAAGAGTGCTGGAAATGTGGAAAAAGAGGACATCACGCTAGAGAGTGCAAAAGCTCACCTTTTTCCTCAAAATTTCATAAAAATGACAAGTATGACAAAGGAAAGAAGAAAGCTAGTCTTGTAGCCACTTGGAGTGATGATTAGGAAGCATACCTAAGCAATGATGAGAGCAACTTGGATCTTATGGCAAAAAGTTCCTTATCAAGTGATGATGTAATGATCATTGATCAAGATCTTAGAGATTCATTTATTGCATTACAAATTGATTTTGAATAAGCTATTAAAATCAACAAGAAATTGAGAAAGAAGTTAAGAGATCTTGAAGTTAAAAATTATGATTTGCATAAAACAATTGATGACTTAGAATGCATTAAGAAAGATCGCTCTACATGCAATGTTGAAAAAGAAAACTTGACATGTGAACTTGATAGACTTAGAAGAGAGTTTTCTTATGTGGTTAGGAAGTTTGCTAATGGAAATGATACATTTGAAAAGCTTTACAAAGATATTCCATATCTAAACATGGTTTAGGGTATGACCCTTTTGATAGAGATTGTTCTTTGATTTCTAAATTTACTAAAGATGGAGACGTTGCTAAATGTGTTAAATGCTTAAGGGATGGTCATATGGAAATTGCATGCAAAAATAATAAGAGATGTATTAATGTGAAGAAAGTTTGGGTGGTAAAAGGAACTAAACTTCCTAATATGGTTTATATGACTAACCAAAATGGACCCAAAATGGCTTGGGTACCAATAAGAAGAAAGAATGTTTCTTTTGTAGATACAAGAAAGGAATGAAAATCCATCAAGCACATGGTACATTGATAGTAGATGTTCAAGGCATATGAGTGGAGACAAGAGCTTATTTGTAGAAATCAAACCAAAGAATCAAGGATCTGTCACATTTAGATACAACAACAAAGGTAAAGTCATTGGTGTTGGTAAAGTAGGTAAGGAACCTTTGCCTACCATTGACAATGTTCTACTAGTTGATGGTTTGAAACATAACTTGTTAATTGTTTCTCAATTATGTGATATGGATTTTAATGTGAAATTGTTCCAATCTATTGTGATAATACAAGTGTAATTTGCTTAAGTAAAAATCCAATTTTGCATAGTAGAACAAAACATGTTGAGATTAGGCATCATTTTATACATGATCATTGTTTGAAAGCTGATATTTGTTTGAAATATGCCTCTACAAGTGATCAATTAGCAGATATACTTACTAAACCTCTTAAAGAAGATGTGTTGGTGAATATTAAATTGAAACTTGGTATTTGTGATTTGAATTCAATTGGATGATTGCATACTTGCTTGAAATTATTTCCATACACTTCCATAACAAACTAGTCAAATTATTTGGTGAATATGCAATTCTATAGGAGAAAATATCAACATTGATTTATATTTGGGTTTATAAAGTGATTTATCTGGATTTTGGAAATATCTAGTCGACTAATTGGAGACTAAGTCGATTGATGTTGAGATAATGGTCGATTACATTTAATTTACACCTCGACTAATGCATCTGGAGAAAAATAGGTTAAGTGTTTTAGAGACTTACTAGTTGACTATTATAGTGTTAAGTCGACTATCTTTGTTGACCTGATATTACATAGGTTTTTATTTTCGAATAGTCGACTATTTTCATTCCAATTGACTAAAATACTTATACCTGATGGTTCTCACAATTTGTATTTATTTAAGTCTAGTAATACCCCTTCCAGTTGACTAACCCACAGACCAAAATTTATCTCAAGGCTACTGCTTTTATTTTTCACCAAACCAGTCAACTAATCTTATACGAGTCGACTATCGGTCATCCCATGTTTTTAAAACATCCAATCTTGCACAAGTCTCCAAAAATACAACACCTTCAAACTTCAAATCCTCTCACTCTAGTCGACTAATCTCTTCGAGTATCTCTAAATCAACACCTACCCATCTTCAGTCTTCTTCCAAACACAAAACCCCTCATTCAAATCATCACAACATCATTTTCTTTGTTGGAACTCTCTTCATCGACATCCAAAACCCTACGCATCTTCCTTCACCATCTTACAAATCCCTTCAAATGGCACCAAAGAAAGCAAGTGGGAAAGGAAAGCAACCCGAAACCACCACCAAAAGACACCAAACACGAGTTAGAGGGTCTTCATCAAAAGGTGGAGTTGAAAGGGAGAATGAAGTTCTTGAACCAAGATTCACTTCAATTGAAGCTCAACATCTTTATTACAAGGTATTAAAAACAGAAGTTTTGATTCCTTCCATGAGATTTGATTGAGTTGAGGTTGAACATAGTGAATTCAAGGATTTGTTTGATGAAATAAAGAGTTTAGGATTGCAGGAATTTTTTGGTTTTAAGGATAATATTTATGAGGATTTAGTTAGAGAATTTTATGTTAATCTAGTTGTGACTAGAAGCAATGTTAATAGTGGTGTCCATTTGAAGTCTAGTATTCAAGGGAAAGATATCTATATTTGTGAAGAAAATTTGAGCAATTGGTTTAAGTTGCCTAACGAAGGAATTAGGCCTAGAGCATCATTACCTGATACAAATGTGTTGAGACACGAGGATGGAGATACAGATGAGGAAGCGGAAGAGAATTATGGTTATGATAAAATGAAAGGACGTGAATTGTTAGGAAGAATTTGCATTGAACATTCCTCTCAATATGAAGCCATGGATTTGCCATTGAATTATTGGTTGTTGCATTATGCCATAAATAGAGTTATTTATCCTAATAAGGCAAGCAACAATCACATTACCTCATTGGATAAGGAAATTATATGGCATTTAGAAGAAGGTAGGAAAATTAATTTTTCGAATTTGATCATTCAAATGATGAGGAGGAAGGCAAACTTGTTGAGAGGAGAGCTTAAAGGGAAAACTACTAAGCATAAAGGTATGCCTTATGGAGCGTTGATTACTTATATGTCAAAGTTGCAAAGATGTAATTTGAGTTTCTATGAACATTACCTATATCAACAAGTTGGAAGTTTACACCTTATAATATAAGGAGTATGAAGTTGGTGAAAACTAATGAGAAGGGTTGGGTGTATGCCTATCATGTGGAGAAGCTTAGTTTAACGTTGGAAAGTGAACAACAAATGCCTAAAAGACAAAGATCAAAAAGAGCAAGTGAAAGGCCAAGTAGTGCAAGACCAAGTAGTATAAGGCACAGTGAAGTATCCCAAGAAGAAATTAAAGAAATTAGAGATCAAATTGAAGAAGTGAATGTTCGACTGGATCTTCAACAAGGGATTCTAATTCGCTTAGAGAAAAACATCAAGAAAATTTTTGATAAACTTGGTTGTAGACATGATGATGCTTCTCCACCTTGATGGTTATTGCATTTGACCTAGACCAACATTTCATCATTTCTTAATCATGTTGTTTTCTCCTTTACTGTTTGTGATGTGAAACCTTAAGACTATGTTTATCTGTTTAACAATATTTGTGTATGTTTGGTTTCTTCTTCATTTACTTTACCTAGTCTTTTTCTTATGTGTTCGATACATTTTTTTTATTATGACAAAAAGGGAGAGAACATGAGGAAAAGAAGAGGAATTGTTAGATTAAAAATGTGGACTCAAATATTATTATTGGATTGATTTATTTATTATGTTGAGTTCATTGATTCATTGGTTGAGGGGGAGACAAACTAACCAAAAAGACAAGGAATAAAAACCTTGATCGACTTTTCTTTGTTTTTAATTTCTTAAACAATTTCTAAATGTTTTGTCATTATCAAAAAGGGGGAGATTGTTGGACCAATAGAGCTTGACAAATTAAATCCTTCTATGTTTTGATAATAATAAAACTTAAAGAAATGGTTAAGAAATAATTTTAGGAAGTTAATAAAATCGAACACTGGTCGACTGAAACTTGCACAAGTGGACTATTCGTGCTGATGGAGAATTGCCTAGTGATAGTCAGAGATGAAGCACCTATTTTGAAAAATTACACTAGTCGACTAAATGAGAATCAGAATTTAAAATGTGGATTTCAT
Source organism: Erythroxylum echinodendron (assembly GCA_027575705.1). Classification (NCBI taxonomy): domain Eukaryota; kingdom Viridiplantae; phylum Streptophyta; class Magnoliopsida; order Malpighiales; family Erythroxylaceae; genus Erythroxylum; species Erythroxylum echinodendron. The sequence continues at coordinate 27,916,092 of JANZXR010000172.1, read as the reverse complement.
GTGAAGATCTTGCATGAGGATTTTAAATATGTATCTCAACAATCAAAGATTGGAGAATCGATGAGAGCTGTTAGTTGGAGAACTAGACAAGTCGACTATCATGTTATAAGTCGACTATTCGAAGTACAGAGCTGAAGATTCATATAAAAAGAGTGTGCTAATCGACTAACACTTGGAAGATAAGTTGACTATGATAAACTAGTCGACTATTACATACCGACTAGTTGACTATCAATTACAGTTTAACAGATTTTGAATTTGTCAAACAAATTCAAATGAGAGCAAATCTTTTTACAACGACTAGGAGCATTCTACAACGTCTTGAAGTCTGTAAATAGAGGTCTTCACTTCAGAGGATTAATGACACAAGTTCTAAAAGAATCATACTTGCTATAGTGAAAATTATCCTCTCATTGCTCTCATATTGCTTACATAACATTTCCTGATTGTCTTCAGCTGTACTGAGCTTTATTACTTCGTTACTATCATTGTTATTATTATGAGTTGAGTGATTAGAGAAAAATCGCTTGGAAGGTAGGATTTGTGCTGAGAAAACAAATTATTTGCAAGGTGTAGCTTGAGCCGGAAGTCAAGTTGATTGGAAGAGTTAACACTAAACTAAAAAGTGTGCAGTAAAGAGCTTTAACAAAATCCTAAGTAGGAGCTTAGGTAGAGGACATAGGTTTTTGCATCGAACCTCTATAAATATTGTGTTTTCCTCTCTTCTATACTCTTTTATATTTCGATTTGTTTTTGTTTCCCTTATGTGTTTTAATTCTCTGTTTTGTAGCACTTCGCGATAAATTTAAAAGATTTATTAAATCCCCTTCAAAATCGTTTTCAAAATTTAGTCCACAAGTTAATTCAAACTGAGAAAGAATTAGTTGGTTAATTGTTCAAATTCACTCAAAATAAGAAGTTGACAATCCAAATTAATTGCAACTTCTTATTCCCCGGAAAAAAATTGTACTATGTAAATTATTTTTAAAAATAATTTAAGGAGATAAAACATGTACCATTTTGTACTTAGCCTTAATGATCTTGTATACTTTTGTTTCCCTAATTTAGGGAATATTAATTCAATTATTTCATTTTAAAAATAATTTAACGAAATAAAAATATCTTTTATTAACTATACACCTAAACTATGCAGGGATAAAGTTTAAGAAAAAGGGGGAGATTAAATCAAAAACTAAATGTATGCTTTTACTATAATCGTAGTAATGTTGGTACTGTTGGTTTATGCCTTTGGAGTCAATTTATTTTTAGTTGTAAATTTATTTGTATGATATTATTATTATTTAATAAAATGCATTCTTTAACTTTGCGTATTTGTTAATTATTTAATTATTAATCATAAAGATAAAACTCATGGAATAATTATTATGCAATTAGAAATTATAATACGATTATAATTATGATATTAGAATTGCATTTTTCTATATTATTCCTAAAATGTTCCTAGTCGTAGTTTTATCAAGATGGGGTATTGATAAAATGATTAGACTAGCACATGTTTGTTTTTTTTATGAACAAAGTAATTGATCTCATAGATTAAAGTGTAGAGACACTTAAACAAGCATGTAAGTGCTTATTAGAGAATAAATTTACTGAACTGACCTGATTATGAGAATCCCCAAATGGAACATTATTTGTGTATCTGTGGATTATCTCATAATGATGGTTATAAAATTGATCATCAGACTTGAGATTACCAAGGCTTCTAGTGTGAAAATTATTATATTTTGATGCTACTTATGAATCATCCTAGGATAATTTAGTCGGTAGTAATTGGATATAGTATGAACCATATGTAGATAATTGAGTAAGTCAAAATAGGATTCGTCACTCTAAAGTAATTAGAGAGAATATTCTACTGCTTTTTTTTAGTAATTATTTATGGAATTCTCTGGCCAGAGTAAATTGGCATTTGAAAAAATTGCTTTCAAATTTCAATTATAAATCAATTACTAATTAGCAAGAACGAACATGATTGGATGACAAGAGTAGACACTGTATCCATACTATGTCCAATTAGAATATTGAATGACGAAAGGATTAAATTATACTTCATAGCTATGCATGGACAAGTTAAGTCAATCACTTTGACATTCCTTATATTTGAGTAATTATGACATGTTACTAGATGTCAATCACGATTTACTAGATGTTCTCCGATTAAATAATTCATAATCATTAGAATTAGAATTTATAATCATTGCTAATTTGTTAGGAATCTAATAAGTCACACATCAAAGAGCAATTTGTGAAAGAAAAATCAATTTAATTAATTAAGTTGGACTTAATTATAAAGTTTGAGAAACATTGGAGGCCAAATATGAGATATTTGATTTTATTACAATTAAAATAATTATAATTAGAATTAGAATTTAATTATAATTAAAGAGATTTAATTTTAATAAAAGACTCTTATGATTTTTCTATTTAAAGGGAAGAGCTTTTTAGAAGGTAGTACTTTTTATCTTTTTCCTCTTAAAGTAGTTTGAGAATTGCTCTATGGATACTATCAGAGGCTAGACACTTGAATAGCTCGTGATTGATCAATCGAAAAAACTTCTAAAAATTTTTCAACTGGAAAGCGAAAAAGGTATGATTTCTATTTGTGATTTATTCAAGTTTATTCAATTATCGAGATCCGCTAGGAGTCTATAAAATTTTTATTTTGCACAGCACTCATAATTTGATTATAGTTAGATTCCAATAGATACTGCATTCGATATATTTTATTATAATAGAAATAATTTTGAGTTACACTCGAACTACATAAAGTCATCAGTTAATTTTTTAAAACTAAAAAGACAAATGGTACTGAGTTTTTTTGGATTTAAATTTACTATATTTTCTTCCCCGCACTTATGAAAGTCACAGCAAATCCATACATATACGATCAATCAGTGAGGAAAGTAAACTGAAATGGAATGATTAGAGTCAACCTAAAACGAGAATACCATCCCTTTTTTTTTTTTTTTTTGAAAATTAGAATGCGAACATTGTGTAGATAGGACCTAACATGTGAAAAATGGGTCCAATGTTTGGATGCAAAACCAGACTACTGTACCACATGATACAATGTGCGGACCGAAAGCCGCCCAGATAAATAACGTGTTGGGAGGTGGTCGTCGAATCATTGATGTAATTGCCACGTATCACGCATCCGATTCATCTCCCCTTCTCGTAATAACTAAACGTGATTATTTCACCAATTTATCTCACGCGTAACATAATCATTACATCTATTTGTCTTCATATGCTAAAAGTCTATGTTCATACATTATAATTTTTATCTCATTTTTAGGACTTTCAATTTAGTGTGAAATGGATCTGCTTTATTACTCTTTTTCATGTATCAGAGAAATCGAGTGGCTGGGTTGTATTCGGTCAGAGTTTTACGGTATAATATAAATTTCGCATGTGTCTTATGCACGATGTGCAACAGTACGATCTCTAAACTTAGTGTCTTCTCTACTAGTGACACATCCTGAAAGGATATCTATTCAAACAACAAGGTAAATAATTATTTATGCCCTGAATACGTGATTTCGTTAAAGTGCTCACGTAAGCGCATTTATATCTTCAAATTTTTGGCAAAAATATTACAGTTTCACTTAATTTCTATTGTCCATCATAATCTTATTTCAAAATTAAATAAGTTAAAATTTTAGTATTTATCAAAACTGATAAATATTTAAATATTTATTAAAACTGATAAATATAAAAATATATGTACATAACTCTCAAACTAAAGTTTTAAAATTCAACAATTAATTAAAATTTAAGAGTAATTTTTAATTTTGAAATAGAATATTTTAAATTTATAAAACTAAAACATTATATTAGAAATAATTTAAACTTATTAAATCAAAATATTTATCGTTGAATATTTAAAATAATCATAAATTCTTATTAGTAGTTAATATTAGACAATATCACCAACAAAGAAATTAAGTTTTTAAAAAAAAGTGAAAACATAAAATGAAAACCACTTTTCTTATTTTCATAAGCAAAGAAGCCAGACAGTTTAAAAATTCGAAACTCATTCAAACTCTTTTATTTTCGTTTGATTTCATTTAATTATAACAAAAAGCATGAAACCTAAATGAAATTATATAGGCAATTTATAGTCGTTGGTTTGTATATTTAATATAAAATTATTATAAAAACCAATACAAATAAAAAAGTACCAAGTAAACTTAGCAAAATTGATACATCAAATGAATATTAATATAAAGAGAAGCTTATTTGAGAGAGAAGTTCTAGCTTCTCTCTTTTTCTTCATTGCTTCATGATTGTTCATATACAGCCCTTCTTGTACTTCCTTTTACTGTTGATTTTCAATAATCTTCATTTTCTTCTTTCGTCCTCTCTTCTTTGGCTTGTTCACTCTTTTCCCCTAAATTTTCTCTTATCTTATAGCTCTTACCATTTTTAGTAATATGTTAGACAAAGTAGGTATTTTCCCATCCCTCCTTGCTTCTTGACCTGATCAAAATTTTGCTGCAACTCCACCATCACCTACCTTGCTTGTCATTAGATCCCTCCTTCTCCTCCTTCCTTCCCTGTTCCTAACTCCTCCTGTACAAACCACAGTCTCTAAACGTCCTCCTATGAAACTCCTTTGCCACCTCCCAAATGCATTTGGCTTCAAATTATAGGTAACTCCAAACTCGAAATCAAATTGTCCTATTGTCCTATGGACAATAAGATTAGAATGTGGCTCCTCCTTTTAAGTCCTCTGATGTTATAATTGTTTTCACCCCTTGATGATCTTCGAGTTAGAGCTAGCAGGTGAAACTCCACACTTCTTGGTTTCTTCTTTGATAAGGGAGTTGCTTTCCTTATGATTAAGCAATAGGCCATGAATAATTCGACATCCTTTAGACTCTAATACATTCTCATCAATACAAATGATGTATTTTTGTTTAAGTTTGCTAGTTGGAATGATGCAAAGAAGGTTCTACAAGTAGGACAATGGTATGTGCACAATAAGCCTATATTTTAACAAATCTGGAGACCTAGGTTGAGAATAAAGGACATTAAACAAGAGTATATTCCTATGTGGATATGTGTTCATAGAGTTCCACTCAAGTCTTGGACTACATATGAACTTAGTCTCACAATGCAAGCTTCATTGGAAAGCTAATATGCATGGATCAAGCTACAGCTAAGGAAAACTTGGAGACCAACTAGGAGATCATTCAGGATTGGGGAGTATCAAGAGGTTATGGGACTCCAAACTGATTTGGATACTCTAATAACATAAGTTGTTGATGGTAATTGCATTGGTAAAAATGTTGATACTTTAACAATACAAGTTACTAATGGTGATTGCACTAGTGAAAATGTTGATGTTAATGATCAAAACAATTCTCATCCAGTTGCAGATAATAGCATTCTCAATTGTCTTAGTGAAAGTATAAAGCTCAAATAAGCTTCAAGAGTACATGAGCAAGAGATAACTGAAATAGACACTTTAGGCAGAATCATAAAGCAAACTGATGAGTTTTAGCTTGTAATTAAAAAAAGATCATCAAGGAAGAAAAAGGCCCCTGCTAGGAAAAATAAATCATGATTATTATTTCTTGGAACATTAGACGGGCTGATTCCACTAAAAAAACTTTTGGTCAAGAGCTTGTTAGCTCAAAATAAAGCTGCTATAGCAAGAATTTCGGAGACTTGAACCAAGTAACGTAATTGCAACTTTCTGCAGTTTTTTCCAAATGTGTGGAATTTAATTTCTAATCACTTACATCATCCAAATGGCATGATTGTGATTATAGATGATGCATCTATTTTTAGGGTTGCCATTAAACTCACATCAGACCTACTAATTCATTTGGAGGTTTACAATAAAAGCTCAGATAAGCTAATCCTTATAACTTTTGTCTATGCTTATAGCACAGTATACCAAAGATCCCTTTTATGGAATCAGATCAGGTCACTTATAGATACTTGATCTCTTCCTTGGCTAATTATTGGTCACTTTAATGCCTTTATTAACTCAGAAGAGACACAAGGTGCTAGATCTTTAGAAATTCCCTACACTGGCATGAAATAATGCATATTTGATGCTCAATTATTATAATTACCATATAGAGGAAACTTATTCACTTGATGTGACAAACAAATGAGAGACAACTTTATCAGAAAAGCAGGATATAAGTTTAGCTAATCGGTAATGGTTCTCTACCTTTACTAGTAGTTTCTTCACCTTTACAAACCAAAAATTTTCAAATCATTCTGATGTTATCACTCAGCTTAACATTGTTAAGCCTTTGTTCCTTTTTATATTTAATCATTTTCTTATTGATCTAGCTGAATTTGAGGAATGCATTATGAGGGCTCTAAATTTATTCATCTGAGTCTCTAAACAATTTGTCTATATAATAAAGATCTTACTTATTAACCAACAAATGAAATTGTTGTTTAGTACAACATAGGTAACACTCATCATCTTCTCCAAACTGCCAGAGCTTCTCTTGACAGAATTCAATATGAGTTACAAAATGATCCTACTTGGTTATCCTCCAAAATCAAGAAAGAATGCCATGCAACATGTTTTTAGTGCACTGCTATATGATTATCATCTGTTAAAGAAAAGATCTAGGATGGATTGGATGAAGAGTGTAGATAAAAACATAACCTTTCTTCATAGAGAAGACACCACAAGAGAAACACCAACAGGATCATTTCATTATAACTAAATAATCGGGTGCTTGATTCCTAGGATTTGTTACTTCAAGGAGCTTTTGAATATTTTTCAGACATCTTGGCAATAACTTCACATGTTACCTCATCTTAACTATTTTCGAAAGAAATTTTGTAGGATAAGATTAGTCAACATAATGCGAAAATTAGTCAGCCTATCATAATTCAAAAGACTAAGAACTCCTTAAGATCCTTGAATCTGATAAAGAATGTTGTAACTGATGCCATACTTGAATTCTTCAATAAAGGTCAAACATTATCAAAAATTAATGGCACCTTTGTTACTCTAATTCCTAAGAATGGAGAAAAAAGAACATTTTCTAACTTTAGACCCATTTCTTATCGCAACACTATTTATAAGATCATCTTTAAGATTTTGTCTCAAAAGATGAAAGAATATCTACACAAATAAATTGATATTTCACCTACTTACCAGGTAAAATTATGAAGGATAACATTCTGTTGATGTAAGAACTTGTCAGAACCTATACTAAGAAAAAAGGAAGCAAGAACTATATCATTAAGGTATATCTAAAAAAGGCTTATGGGGGTATAGATTAGGGCTTTATTCTAAACACTCTTCATACTTTGGAATTTACTACTATCATTTTTAAGTGGATCACACAATGCATTACCTCTCCTTCCTTCAAGGTATTAATGAATGTTTATCCTGGTAAGCCCTTAGGCCTTAGACAAGGAGACCCCATATCTCTTTATATTTTTTGCACTTATTATGGAAGTATTTAATAAAACCTTGAAGAGAGTTGTGGAGAGAAAAAAAGGTTTCAAGTTTCATTCTAAGTGCAAACTTCTACATATCATCACTAATCTGTGTTTTGCAGATGATCTCACTCTCCTCTTTAACGCTTATTAGACTTTTGTGTCGACTTTTATGAAAGCCCTAAAAATCTTTAGCAAGGTGCCTAGTTTAGAAACCAATTGTTCCAAGAGTTGCTTTTATTTATCAAAATCAGCTATAGGCAATGAATGTAGCATCAATTCCATCACTGGCTTCTGGTCACATCTAATTCCTATGTTTTACTTTACTTAACCATTCCCATTCCAACTACCAATCCTACACAGGGTGATTTCAGTAAACTAGTTAACAGAATCAATAATAGAATTTCTTCTTGGAGTTCCAAACCACTATCTATTGTTGATAGATCTATGCTTATTTCATTTATGTTGAACTTTGTCAATACATTTTGGGATACATATGTAACTCTTCCCAAAAGAGTCATCAAATCCAGAGAGACATTGTGCAGTAGGTTTCTTTAGAATAGGAATGAAGACACTATCGAAAAAACTCAAATGCAGTGGAAGTAAGTCTTTTTGCCTAAGGAAAAAGGGTATTTTAGGGATTATTTCTCTTACGTTAATGAACAATGTTATGATGTATAAAAGGCTATGGAGGTTAATGACAGATAACCAATCCTTTTAGTGTAAATGGATCCATAATATAAGTAGAAGTTTATAGAGTATAAAGATTAAATCCTCCTATACTTCAACCTTGAAAGCTATTCTAAAAACTAGGGAGTTATTGAGGAATGAATTTATTTATCTTATTGAAGATGGAAAACAAACCAGTTTTTAGTTTGAGAATTGAACCTCTTATGATCTCTTTATAACTTACAAGAAATGGAAGATCTCAAATATGTCATTGGTAATAGAGTAATATTAGTTGATATATAACTCTATCCCGAGATCAATTTGTGAAGAAATTGTTCAAACCAATTTGAGTGGAGGGGAAGATTACATTATTTGGAATAATTCAAAAAATGGCAAATTCACTAATCAATTCCACAAGAATTTTCTTCAAAAACACTACAATAGGATATCTTGGCGCAAGGTTGTATAGTACAAGCATTTTCATCCAAGGCTTTGATCACTTTATGTTTAACTATAAAGAATAAGTTACCAACTGTGAATACGTTAAAGAAATTCCCCTAACATTCCTAATTGGTTGCTTCTTTGTCAAAGAGCTGAAGAAAGCATTGAACACTTATTTTTCAATGTGCATATTTTAATACTACTTGGAAGTATGCCACAAAAATGTTACATTTAAGATGATCATGGAGCGTGGGGTTCTATAAGGATATTGTGTGGGGAAAGCAAGCAACTTGACTCTACAGTTGAGTAGTCATTCTATCTAGTTATCACCTATCTTGCTTAAGCTATTTGGGATGAAAGAAATGCTCATATTCCAAAATAAAAGTTTAGGAGAAGAATAATTCAGCGACATAACTATTATGCAAATTAAAAGCTATATGAGTTTAATCAAGTCTAAATTTCACAATGATGACTATTATACTAGAACATAGAATGTGTGAGCTTACTAATGTCTAAAGAAAGTTGCATCTAGGCTTATAATCTTCCATTTGCCTGGCTTTTTCATGTATAGCTCTTTGTAGCTACATTGTAACTCATGCTTACCAGTTATGACTTAATTCATTATTATTTTCTAAAAAAAAGTTGTATATTTTGTAATTATTTAAAATTTAATTCACTTATCATAATAAATGAATATGGGTAACAATCACGATAACTCTTTATAACTGTGTATTTTTATTAATTACTAAAATACTAGTTTAATTATATTGATATTTTTAATACTTATATTAAATCAATCTAAACATACAAGATTAGATCAAATGGAAAAGGTAAAGTAATGATATGTTCTCTAATAAATCTTACGGGATGATGAAAAAGGGACAAGCTGTAAGAATTCCTTAGCATTACTCAATATGGTTCCATCAAGCGTACCTAAAAGCCTCTTTCAATATATGGGCATTTAAAGAAAGATAAAATATATTCGATAAGCCTAAAAGATATATAAGCCTATCTGAAACTTACGTTTTCTATAGCTCAGCGATGACACACTTGAACACCTATTTTTTAAGTATGGATACTTCTCTTTAATATGGTGTATAATCAAAGGAATGTGTTACACAAACATTCCTAACCTCAAATGGAAGGTCTAATTAAACGGTGCTGTAAAGTTCATAGGAAAAAATGATGGGGATTGGATCACTTTTAAAATTGCATTCAATAACACGATAAATCATATTTGACTTGAGAGGAATATGCGTATATTTTATAGGAATTCTGTAGGTGTAAAAGGTCATCCACATCATAATTTAGACCAAAAAAGAGTAGTCATTTGCATCTAACTTGTACATCAAATATAGTCAAGCTATAAGAAGGAATTGGAGACTTCGTTAAAGAACCATTATCATTTGCAATCCTTGCTGATGTTGTAATGGTTTAATATTTATCCCTATAAGTTGCCCTATAAGTTATTTCCCCGTAAATAGTAAGTCACTTTATAGTAAGGTTTTCTTATACTAATTATATTGGTATTAGAACATGTAAGGAACATAAAATAGGTATGCACATGTTACCTTACTTGCTAAACTTTATGTTTCATCTTAATAATATAATTTAATATTAATTTTTACAAAAAAACGCTTGTCTTGCAGTAATTTTCATAATAAATATTAAATATGTTTTATAAAATAAGATACTTTAGGATTTATCACGTGTCAAATCTAGGTGAAAACAACTTTAGATGTAGGATAAATCAAATTATAAGAATATTAAAAGATATTTATTTATTTAATAATTAGTATCTTAAAAGCAGTACTATTAATTACATAATTGATAGCAAAATGGTTAGTTTTGCTCTTTCAATAATAAGATAAAAATATTTAATAATTCTTTATAACCTTTATCTTTCTTTTAATCTTAACATGTAAGAGGATCACGTGCTTTTCACAAAATTAGTCGAGTATATCTTCAATTGCTTTAACTTTTCATTGTAAAAAACATGGAATGAGTGTTGAGTAGCTCCATAAACTAAATTATGGCAAATGAGAAGCTTAAACTGAAAGTGAGTACGTTCTTTAAAATGGTTTTTAAGCACTTGACTAAATAAAAGCTAGTAAAAAGTACCTTATTGAAAAGGAGAGAAGATATTAGAGGGCTTATTTATACATAACTACTTATTAACTCCTAAATAATTTCTTTTTAGATAACTGAGTCAAATAGGCCTCAAATGAAGTAGTTATTTAGCCAATTTAGACTTGTTTTGTTATTGATAGTATCATATTGATCTTTATACTATAATGTTAGACTAAGGATAAACCATATAGAAGTTAATGGGTTTATAACAACCAATGATGAGAAATGAGCACACCATAAGAAACTTTCAGTTATAGGTGCATAGGATTGAATTTTCCTATATTTAAAAAGAAGGAAGAATTTTATATGGATCTAGATATGAAATTTGACTAAAAATACAAGAAGCCTTAAAATAGTACATCATAAATTTAATCTTAACGTTTGAATTAACTACATTTTAATTATAAGTTTTCTATACATGAAAAATATGCTTATCAATGATAAATTATTTTTAGATGTCGAACACATAAGATTATTAAATCATTAAAAACATAGTAATGTTTTAAAAGATCAAACCTTAAGCTTATGACCATATCAACAAAAACAGAGCCACTAAAAAAAGAAAAATTGAGAACATCAAATTTCATAAGATGAGCAACCTTAACAAAGGTTAGTAATAATAAAAAAGGAACACAAATGATTAAATTGGGAGGGATTATGTATAGGAACAAAAATATAAAACTCATGATGGAACTTGATATAGGCATACAAATTATACACGAATTCTTTAAAAGGAAAAATCAAAGGTAAAAAAAGGAAAAGTTATGAACATTATTATTCCTAAAATTCATTGCGAGCATGCTACTAATAAAATACCACGATGGATCATTTTTTAAATGAATAAAACAAAAGAAAAAATTAGTGGAAAAACAAAAATGAAATAATAAAAACAAGAACTAGTGACAACACAAGACGAGAACATTTAATCATGACCAAAAAAAGGCGATCAATCTTGTTAAACCAATTTTTAAAGCAAAACCTAGTAGAACATAAGGTATAAAATAGACAAGTAAACTCATTTAAGAGACTAGGGTTGCTTTAACTTTGATATATCAATAATCTTAGACTCTAAAGCCACTAAGTTTTCTTTTTATTAATATTGTTGTCTAAAGTAAACCACCCTTAAAAAGAAATAAAGACATATAAGAGTAAATTTAGTAGAGTAGATGAGAAAGCTAAAATCATAACATGGTAAACAAAAATCAAATCTAAGACCCCCTTTAGAAATTGGGAACTACACTTAATTCGTATTTAAAAAAGTAAAAGAAAGTCACTAACAATGGAATAAGGAGTGACAACAAGGTGACCCTAGCAAAATAAACTCTCTTATTTCTCTTTAAAGAATTCGAAAATAATAAGGGAGAGGAGGATATGGGCTTGAATGATGATGGACAAGGATGAAGGAAATAACAACTACAGGCTGGAGACAAGAAGAAGAGTGACTCTCTATCTTCTTCTCCTTGGTGGTTGTTAATTCTTTTCTTCTTTAGAGTTTAGCTTTGGAGACTCTTTTTCTTTTCTTCCCTTTAATAGTTGCTAAGAGAAAATGAGGGCCAAGGCATATTTTTAAGAAAGGAGAGAATAAAGAGATAACTATAGACGTTAGCTGATAAGTAAAAACCTCCTTCCCAACAAACCCTAAAAGTAATAAGGTTATAACTTTTGAGTGAAACATAAGTTAAATCATTTTAGAGCTGGTTATCAACTCCAAACCAATGTCATTTCACTCCTCCCCCTTTATTCAAAAAAATTCCAATTGTCTTCTTCTTTTAGTACTAGTCATTTTAAAGAAGTTTCCTTCTATATTTTGCCAAGAAAACCCTTAAACTCTGAAACATTTGAAAAATATTAAAATTCCCTTACTAATTTCCCTCTTTTTATTTTTAGCCATTTTTTCAAATTTAGAGAAAGAGTCCTTAATAAATTTAGTTGACCTAAAACTAAAACAAAGATAAGTGAAAATTGTAATAACCTGTAATATCTAGTTTCCATAACATATTTAGGGTTAGAACCCTAGACCATTGAAATAAGTAATAGCATTGAGAGCATTTCATTCATATGCATATCATTAGCATACACACTTGAATTATAAGTGTACACATTACAAAGATAGCATATGCACTCAATTGATATATTCTGGGATATGAAAGATTTAAAATGAATATGATGTGAATTGTGACTTGTTATGTCTTAAATTTTGGTTTGGTTGGATTCCAATTAGTAATTTTGAATTAATTGGGAGAGTGATGTATTAATATGTACATTGGGACTAGGAAAAATGCCAAGTAGTAAGATAATTTGATACATGAAAAATTAAGGTGACCAAGCCTATAATTGAGTGACATTTGACATAGTTAAATGAGTGACAAATGGACAAGTAAATAATTGACAAATGGATTAATTATGGAGTGACATGTGGACTAATTATTAGTTGGCCTAAGGCAACCAAATTATATGACAAATGGAAGGCATGCCTAATGACATATGGAAGGGTTTAAGGTAGACACCTAGCACCTAGTGAAGAAAGTTACAGCAAGGATAGTTTCTACTGTCTTCTCTTTGTTACACCACTGAAATTGCTTCTATATTCTCTCTGCATTTTGTAGCTAAATTGTTACATGAAATCCACAATTTATCCCTTTACAAAATAGCCAAGAAACTAGTTCAAAGTGGTCTTCATCTTACTATCAAAAATCAACTTGTTTCAGTTTGAGTTTGTGATGAATCATGCATGAATGGAGGGTTAGTTTAATATGAAGTTTTGAGCTGAATTAGAGGCCTAATAGGTAAGAAGCAATATAATCTTTATGACATGTTTAATAGTATGAGAATGATGTTTGAATTGGAATGAAATGTATATGATGTTGATGATAAAGTGTGCTGGAATATGTTGAATGAATTTGGGAGTTTTTATAATTTTTTTTGATGAATGAAAACCATAGAGTATAGGTTATTATATGGATGAATTGGACTGGAATTTTATATATAAAAAAGGTAAATTTATGCTAAAGAAAGATGTTAACATAGTGTTCTTGAATTGGAGATGTATGTGTATGAATAAGAAGTGATTGTTAATGAAAAAATGAGCAAAGTTTAATGAACCTTAGTGTAATCAAGATGGAAGCTAGATGATCATGTAATGAAATAGGTTTAAAGGGTTGTAATCTAGAAATTTCTAGTGTTTGGTATATGCCTAAGTTTGATACATTCGTGCAAAATTGCGGGAAACAATGTAGTGCACGATCGAGGCCTTAAGTACATGATCATGGCCTGGTTATTTGGGTTCTGTCACGATCGTGGCATAGTCCCCACGGATGTGGCCTATGGCACTAGCTTCTGTCATGATTGTGGGAAGGTCCACCATGATCGTGGCCAAGGCTTTGAAGTGATAAGTTCAGTTTTGTGTAATTGTTGAAATAACTAAGGATAAGTTACTCTACATTGGTATATTTGGACTTGAATGAGGCTTGAAATGAACCTAATTTGACATTGAATCAGTTGGTTAAATGTTTGAAAAGTCGAAGTTGTTAAATGATGTTATACTTTAAGGAAAAGATTGTTTGTTATCAATGTATATAAGTTTGGACTTTTGAGTGATAAAGGAATGAAGATGTTCTTATAAATGTAAATGTGATCCAAAGGATATGAATAATGTATTAGGTGGATGAATGGTTTGAATGATCAAGACTTATGATTAAGGATACATACCCGGGAAAGTCATTGAGTATGCATTGAACATAGTACATATAAATATGTGCATAATTGAGTACTAATAGGATTGAGCAATTTAGTAATGTGTAAATGTGTGTATTGCATAGTTTAGATGCTCAAGTTGAATATCAAAATCCAGACATTGTTGGTTCATTTAGGAAATAACTATCTAGAATACACTAGTGCGTCAACCTAGATAATTCTCACTAAGATTGATTATTTCTATTTAAATGTTAGCTATTGAATTGTAATTAATATGATTGACAATTCTAGACATTAATGTTTGAGGAGTTTGATAATTGGGAATGTATTGGGAGGGTTCTGATTGTACGTGAATCTGAAAGAAATATGTGTACTCAACAAAAATGTTGAATGCTAGACTTAGGTCCGATAAATATGTGAAATTGACTGTGCATCATGAATAAATGTTATTGATGGCATATTCTGTGATTTGATAAATCAAATTGATATGTATGATCAAATAATAGAGTTGTGACTGGAATAACTAGTGAAAAAGAGCTTAAAGCTTATAGATGCGCATAAAGAGCCACAGGCTCAGTATATAAAATGAGCTTATCAATGACTCTGGTATCCACAACAGATACGGGACAGTTTAAAAAGGCATTCAGTAACAACAAAGTAACAATTGAAAGTGAGTCACATGTGCATTACATATAGAACTTGATATGTATTATTTGAAAGACTGAAGTGAATTATTTGTTCTGGAATTGAAATGTGAAATGTGTACATAAAGTGTATCTATTGAAATATGAAGAAATGTAAAGTGATATGCAACATTTTATTATATGATTTGCCTATGAATTGAATGATGAATTGTTTGAGAATGTTATGAGTGAGCACATCAATGATGGTTCACTCACTGAGTTCACAAAACTTATCAAAATTGCAACATTGATTTTCAGGTATGAGAGATGGGACTTAGCTTCTAAGACATTCTAGAAGAAGTCTTATACTTATGTTTTGGACTCAAGAAATGACTCAAAGGTGTGGTCAAATGAGACTAAGGAGTTAGATAGAATGTTTTTGTTTAGTTTCTCATTCCATGTAAAATATGTTGTAAAGAGTAGTAGACTCTCATATGCTTTTGATACAGTTTATATATGGATTATACTATGAAAAGTAACATTGTAAATTATGTTTTATAAGTGGAATGAGGAATTGATCTTTAAAATATTTGTGATTTATTTATGATGACATATTAAGTGATTGTGATTGGTCTAACATGCTATTATCATAGGGTATGTTCTTGGACATCCTCTAGATGTTCGAGTATATACTCTATAGTAATGGGGTGTATCTACAATGGATACGGGATAGTTATCAATGAGTCTGGTATCCATAACTGATATGGGACAGTAAAAAAGGCGCTCGGTTATAACAATAAAAACATGTCACATGTACATTGCATATACAAATTGATATGTATGATTTGAATGTTTGAAATGAACTATTCTGAAATGAGATGTGATGTGATATTCTGTAATTATGATGTGATTTGACTGCCAAAATGAATTGTGAATTGTTCTGTGTTTTATATGAGTAAAGACATCATGATGGTTTACTCATTGAGTTCACAAAACTCATCAAAATTGCAACGTTGACTTTCAGGTATGAGAAAGGACACTTAGCTTGAAGAAGTCTAGTACTGCATTTTTAGATTCAAGAAATGGCTCAAAGGTCGGTCAGCTGAGATTATGGAGTTTAGTTAGAATCTTTTGTATAGTTCCTCATCCATGTAGAATGCTGCAAAGAGTAGCAAACTCTAAGATATTTTTGCGATACTGTGTACATGGATTATGTAGCGAAATGCTATAATGTAGATTGTGTTTTATCAATGGAATTAGGTGTTTAATCTTTGAATATTTGTGTTACATATGTATGATGTCATATAAGTGAATGTGACTCCTCTAACATGCCACTTTCATAAGGTACGTTCCCAAATGTCCGATGGATGTTCCGACATGTGCTCCATGAAAGTGGTGTGTTACATCTTAGATTATTACATATAAGTCAAATCATTTTACCATTCATGAAATGCATTTTATTCTCATGCATATCATTAACGTACACACATGAATTATGATTTCGTACACTTTGTAAAGATAGTATATGCACTCAATTGACAAATTTTGGGGTGTGAAATGTTTAAAATAATTATGATTTGATTGTGTATTGCTTATGTTTTGAATTTTGGTTTGATGGATTACAAGTACTAAATTTGGAATTAATTGTTACAATTAGAAAACTGATAAATTAAAATGTATATTTAGACTAGGAAAAATGCCAAGTGGCAAGATAAATTGACACATAGAAAATTAGGATAACTAAGCTTATGAAATAAGTGACAAATGACTTAGATAAATGAGTGACGTTTGGCATGGGTAATTAATTAAAAAATGACAACAATGATTAAGTGAGAAATTACCTAGTAATTAGGTGACGTTTGGTAGCTTATGGAGGGGATAAGTGACTTACATGCTTAGGGACATATGTTAATGTAATATAGTGACATCTATAATCTAAGGAGTAATGTTTCTGCAGGAGTAGTTTCAGCCTTGTTCATTCTTCTTCTCTTTTCACCTCTCACCATTGAAACTTGCTTCTATCTCCCATTCCTGTGTTTTTTCTTGAACTATGCTAAATTACCACACTAAATTTAGCTAAAGAATCATATTAATGTTGTCTTTTATCCTAGCTAAAAACCATCCAATTTTCACCTTGAATTTGGGATGATTTTGTATGCCTGGAGGACTAGGTAGACTTGATGAATTGACCTGTAATTGGAAGCTAAATAAAGTGTTGTTCTTTATGGCATGTTATAATAGAAATATTATGATGATTGAATTGGGATAGATTGTATATGATGTTGATGTTGAAGATATGCTGGAAAATGAAGAATGAATGGATACATTTCTGTTCTGTTTTTGTATGTATGAAAATAGTAATTTATGCACTATTGTATGGATGATTTAAGTTGGGATTTGAAGTATAATTGATGAGGAATTCATGCTAAAGATAGGTGTTATTAAGGTGCTTTCAAATATGGAAAATTAGAGTTGTAGGTGTGTTTGTAAAAAAATGAAAGTTAATGACATAAATGAGTAGAATTTTGTAAGCCTTAGTGTAACCAATATGGAAGTTAAATTATCCTGAATTTAATTAAGCTTAAAGGACATGAAATCTAGAAAATTTCAGGTGTTATTGATGTCTCTAAGCTTATAAAATTCGTGAAATATTGAAGGTAGAAAAGTTACACACATTAGTGATGTTGATGACAAATTATGAAATTTTATTTTCTACATGTTGAACCAACTGAGAAATTTCACTCTATATTGGTATATTTGGACTTGATTCAGGCTAGTAATCAGCCTAGATTGTTGCTTGATTAATTGGTTAAGAGTTTGATAAGTTTATGTAGGTAATTGATGTCATAATCTAAAGAATGGGCTATTTTGATGTGGCTAAGTTTAAATCTAGAAAATTATAAGTTGTCAAAGGAATAAATGAATTCTTTTAATGCAACCATGATCTTAAGGACATGAGTAATGTGTATAAGATATGGATAAATGAACATTGAAGAATTTGGGGTATTTATGAATGAGAATTGGGTAAATGTATGAATATAAATTGCTGGAAAAAGTTTGGTGAATATACATTATAAGAGACTTTTGATCATGGAAATGTTCAAAAGTATGGTTGATGAATTTGGAGTAAATCAAGCTAACTTAAAGGTACAAACTTGATTGCAAAATGATAGTATACAAAATATGATGTTTGAATGGTCAAAATTTATGAATAGTTATATACTCGGAAAAGTCAAATAAGCATGCGTTAAACATGAAACATATATATGCATGATTGAATATTCATATGATTGATCAACTTAGTAATGTGCGAACTATATATATGTATTGCATGACAAAAGAAGCACAAATTGATCGTCAACATCTAACCATTGCCAAGTCATCAAAGCAATAACTTATTTAGAGTGTACTGTGAGTTAACCTAGTTATTTTCTCACTATGATTGAATTTTTTATTAACTTTTAGATATTGAATTGTTATTGATATAATTGTGATAATTCCGTTAATTGAAGGTCTGAGGAGTTCAATATTCAGGTATTGGAAGTGCTTTCTAATTGTATGTGAATATAGAAAAATGTGTGCGCAACTAAATGTTGAATGCCAGACTCAATTCCGATGAATTTGATAAATGACTGTGCATATTGAATGAAAGTGTTGATAGCATATTATGTGAATTGATGCATTCTATCACATTGTTATACATAATCATATAAAGGAGATGTGACCAGAGTGACCAGTGTAAAAAAAAGCTTAAAGTTCAGGTTGGTGCACAAAGAGCCACAGGCTTAGTTATTAATAATCCTAGTATTCACAATAGATACAGGAAAAAATATGAAATAAGCCTAGTATCCACAACAGATACGGGACAATAAGTAGGCACTTGGTCACAACAAAGTAAAAATGAAGTGGAGTCACATGTGCATTTGTATTTATATATACACATTTTTATATGTATCATGTGAATGATTGCAAATAATTATTGAATTGTGTTGATATAATGATACGTAATATTTGTGTACATGTTGATGATATGAATGATTGGCTTATTATGAAATGATTGTATGAAATGTTTATAGTTCATGATGTATTATTGAGATATGATGTATATTATGACCTGGTATTTAATAAGGAATGATGTGATACATCTGCTGAATTGGGAAATACATTTGTGAATTTGATCGATACTTGTGATAATTTTATTCTGACCTGAGTGAGCACATCGATGATGGTTCACTCACTGAGTTCGCAAACTCGTCAAAATTGAAACGTTGATTTTCAGGTACAAGGATAACCTAGCTGCTAAGGTGATATAATGGAAGTCTAGTATTGTCAATTTTGGAAACAAGAATGACTTAAAGGTCTGGTTAGTTGATACCTGCGGAGGCTAGATAGAACACTTTTGTTTAGCTTCTCCTTTCATGTTTAACTTTTTGTATAGAACTTTAAACTTCCCAATGTTATGTGATGCATAAACATGGATTATGAAATGTAAAGACAATGTAAGTAAGTTTCATTTTGTGAATGAAATGAGGAATTTTGATTTTTGGAAATACTTGTGTTCTGTATGATGCCATAATAAGATGATGTATTAGCTCTAACATGTCATTTGCATATGGTATGTTCTTGAATGTCCTCTGGATGTTCAGGCATATGCTCTATGGTAGTGGTGTATTATAAAAACTCCAATTTAAAGAAATTAGTTATTAATTAAACTCTATTATAGATAAATATTTAAAATTAAAATTAATTAAGACTAATCAAGACCTAAAAAAATTTAAAAATAAATTAAAACTAAACCGATGCAAATTTAATATGATAAAAAAGTACATAGATACAATTTAAAATAAATTAGAAGCAATCGCATAGGAGAATATTTAGAATAAAATTATTGAGACAAAGTTGTATAAAATAAAATAAAAATAAAATGGGTACAAAAAAACGTGGGACAAAATTAAGTATTTATATTTTCATTATCAGAAAAATATTTTCGAGCAATTTTTGAATATCCTAATCGATTAGTATAAGCTATTAATTAATTGTTATCTTGAATTTTTGAAAAAACAACTCTTTGGTACTAGGCCTTAACCAATCCTAATCACTTTCTCATAAATAGTAGGTAATTTTTGCACTCTCTTGAATTAATTCAATTCGATATTCCTATAAAATATTATACCTAAAATATTAAATTATGTTTAATGAAAACAACAAATTGAATTAGTATGCTTTTTCACTAGAATTCGTTTTTATTTAAATACTATCAACATATTTAATTAATTTTGTATCTTTTAAACATCTAATACTATAAATACACAATCCTAAACAATTTTTTAAAAAATAAATTTTATTAAAGTATCCAAGCCACAAGGTATCCCGTAATATTTAAGTAGTTTCCGGACACTAATATCAAGTTTTTAACTACTATAAGGTTTTGGACATAGCTCCATTACTTATTTTATTAATGGGAAAAAGGTTTTACATTTCCTATTCAAAAAGTATATGCTATGACGTACCATTAGATTTTATGTTGACTGTAAATGTGTTCCAATATATATAATTTAGTCTTAGAACAATAGATACCTCGTGTTGGAATATACAAAAGAAGGAGAAAGACAATTCTTATCATTATATATTGACACATCAGTTGAGATTACTTAGATCATAGTGCCCAAATGTTAATGCTTAACGTAATTCCAGAGTTTACTGTTGATGAATAATGTTAAGAAAAACATAAAATGGAGATTCTAGGAAAGTTTTAACTGCACAAATGTTTGAATCGCGCTAGTGGAAGAAGGTTCGAGCCCTTTTGTACTATTAAATCATTGCTTCTGTTTTCTTAAGCATTTTCTCATCCATTGTTAGGACTTTCAAGCATCATATTCTGCTAAAAATATAAGTTTGATTTCAACTTCGAACGCAAACTTGGAAGTCAGGCTCATCATTTATATGTTCCACATTAACATGGACCTTATAGAAGCTAAAAGGGGATAAACTTAATAGCTGACTGGGTTATCGTGGGTTAATGAATTGGACTTACGATTCTAAAATACAAAAAAGTAATATTTATCAAAACTTTTATACATATTATATGCATTATTATTATGGCATCATGGTCGTTTCCTATATCAACCTGTCCATAAAAAACCCAGCACGTTTTATTCATTTCAACTATTTTTTTCTGGTTGACTACTAATGTAAAAGGATGTTTTTTCTAATATTCTGTGTATAATTAAATAATATTTATTAATTAAATAAAAGAAGTATATTATATTGAATTACAGTAATGTACTCATAACCCCTGCAAGAAGTCGTAATTTATTTTTTTTTAGCGATTTCCTAATTAGGAAGCATATTTGCAAAATAAACTACAAATAATATAATAACAAATACCCTATTCATCATTCAATGGAGAAAAATTTATAGTCATTGCAAACATCAATTTTGTGACCTTATATTTTATTGTACGTACTAATCATCCAATAACACAAAATTAGTGAGTGAATTATGTAATAATTTCTAATTTACTTAAATTAATAAATAGTTTTTTAAATATGAATATATTATTAAAATATGCACGTGCAATATATATCAAACAACATTAAATATACACAATCTTAGTGACAAACACAATAAAAATAAAGAGATTAGAGAAAGAGATATAAACTTAATTTATGTATGATTAAACCAAATTACCTTTGACTTATATTTTGTGACCAAGTTCTATTTTGATAATTTTACTAACTCTCTTTCATCACTAGTTAAGAGAGAAATTCTCCATCACATCTTATTTCATTGAGGAGAGGGATTATTTACAACTCTTGTTCAAGTTTAAAAGGAATCTTTACAATATGTATCTTAATTGCTTATATCAATGAATTGAGGATCAAATAAGGTTTATGCAAAAATAAATGTACTCTAACGAATTCTCTGGCCTCTCAATACTCTTAAGAGTTCGCTCTAGTATATCAAAAGTTCTTCTTTTAACTTAATTATAGCCTATTTATATTGAAAGTAACAAAATATGCTCATTAGAGACGCAAACCAATCTTTACAACGAGTATTAATAATGACACTAATCAACTAGTGTATGAAACTAGTCAACCAATAAATGATAATGACTGACTAATGTATCGATCGGTATTCTTGCACGAGCTCATAATATACATAATATCTTTCTTTCAGGTTACCAATCAACCAACATATCACACTAGTTAATCAATGTGTGCATAAAAATGCTCAAACTATTTTAAATTCTTAAAAATTTCGACCTAATTTCGTTATAGGTCGATTAAATCTCTTACAAATAACCTTTTCAAAAATATTTTAAGTTCTTTTAAAGTTCAAAATATACTACCTTAAAGAAGACTTGATTCAAAAATTTCTCAAAAGTATTTTGATATATCAAAAAGATTTTCTTTAAAGATAAATAAAATTTTTATTTATTATGAAAATATTTATACAATTTGTACACAACGAAATATGTCCATGCAATATTGATCCCTTAAATTATTAAAATAATTAAGATAAGATTAAAAGAAAGATTATAATAATTTGTTATATACGAAATGAATTAATTTGTCTTTTCTTTTTCACGGTCTATTTGATTTGAATTGTCTTGAAGCTCTTTTAAATTATATACATATGCTCTACAACGGTCATTTTATTGATTGTTTAATTGCTTGATTGATTTAGTTGATTCTTAAAATCAGTTTACTCTTCTATCGAAACTATTCTTTTACTCATTTCAATTTTGTTATGATGGAGCAATTAATATCATCAAAAATAGGAATGAGATTAATTGATTCTTTGGATATCACAGCAACAATATTTGAGTGACGTGAATTTTCTCATTATTAAGATATCTTAAATATGGTCTCAATCTACTGAAAATTATATGTCAAACTTAGACTCGAGGATTGTGTTTTCTGGCATGAGTTAAATTATAATTCTCCTCGAGTTTTTTCCTTTTTTCTTTCATCACGTGCCCTGATATTCTTCATTGATGAGACATGCCATCGCATTGCTGAAGCACCCAGTGATGCAAGTGCTGACTTCATCTTTAGTACTTTCAAATTTCAATGACTCATACGTGCTTTTATTTCAGTAATGTTAACGTGCAGTGGGGGAAAATGAGGACGTAATGTTTACGGAATCCCAATGGGCAGGGGAATTAAAACGGGGGACCTACTGTCTAATTACAAACAAGCTCCTCTGTTCGTAAGTATGAATTAACCATTTCCTAAGATAATGAAATTATTCAAGTTCATAAGTATTTTCAATTAACAAAATATTCAATGTTGTTTTTGTAATATCATGTTTCACAATTTATTAAAAAATTCATATCCATGCTTTTAAATTTAGTGATGAAATTTAACTATTTTAAACTATTTTTAAAATTTTGACAAAATTTATACATATTAAAATAATTGAATATATAATTAATAAAACTTTAAAAATATATAATTAAATTAAAAACATTTAACATTAAGGATAAGAGAAAATTTTTCTTTTGATATTTTATAAATATTTTAACCACGTTGAATTGGAAATAGATTTTTTTTATATTTAATATTAAAAATAAAATAGATATTTTAATAAAATATTAAAAATTTTAAGTTTTTCCCAAATAATTTGCGATTTTGTCCTATTTAAACACTTGGCTAAGAACAAACCCTAGAGAAATCTTCAATAGAGACCCATAGCTGAGAGTTATGTCTTCCTCCTCTTCTCCACTTATGGCCATTGCAGATAACTCATCAACACTTCAACAACCCCTCCAGTTTCTCCTTCAAACTCTACCAGAATGGTGGGTCTATTCCATCTTCTGGCAAGCGTCCGAGGATGATAGTGGTAGAATTAATTTTTTATGGGCTGATGGGCATTTTCGTGGTGCATCCAAAATTGACAATCAATACAGAAACAATCCCAAGTTCACGTCTAATGTTGAGAGAGAGAATGATGACGGCAAAGAATTCCAAACTCTTTTAAACAGACAGATGGACAAAACGAAAAGATTGGTAGACGGTGATGCTACAGATTCCGAATGGTTCTATACGGTGTCAGTAACTCGATCTTTTGCATCTGGAGATGGTGTCCTTGGAAAATCATATAGCACCTGCTCATGCCTTTGGTTAACAAGTGAAATGCACTTACTTGAGTGTGACAGAGTTAAAGAAGCTCGTCAGCATGGTATACAAACTATGGTATGTGTTTCTACTCCGTCTGGAGTTCTTGAATTGGGTTCCGTGGATATAATCAGCTACGATTGCGCCCTCGTGTCACAAATCAAGTCGTTATTTGGACTAAAGCTTAAGCAGGTACATGAGCCTCAAGTTGAAATCCCTGAATCTGCTACTTCTTTCCTTGATGCTGGGACTTTTCCAGTTGCTCAAAAGGAGATTAATGATGGGAAACTGAAAGAAGTTCAAGAAAAGAAAGAACCCTCGGAACATAGACTTTTGTTTCCTGAATCACGGCCTTCTATTTCAGATGGCAATTTCACTACTGAACTTACTGATAATGCGCTTCTAAAGAAAAGAGGTAGACGGCCAAACTTTGAGAAAGATATGTCTTCTATCCACGTCGAGGCGGAGAGGCAACGCAGGGAAAAATTGAACCGTCGATTCTGCGCTCTTCGATCTGTGGTTCCCAATGTATCCAAAATGGACAAAGCATCTTTACTTGCAGATGCGATTACTTATATCGCGAAACTCAAGGCCAGAATTGATGAATTGGAAGCCAAATCAAACTTAGCTCCGAGTGACAAAGCCAATATTGGTAGTATTACAAAACTGCATGACAATCAATGTAACGCCACTGCCACCGCGATTGATCATATGAAGAGCTCCCCATATTTTGGAGCTGAATCCAAGACAATTTATGCGCATGTCATGGTGTTAGGATCAGAAGCCATGATAACAGTCCATTCAAGAAATGTTGATTACCCAGCAGCAAGATTGATGGTTGCGCTCAGAAGCCTTGATTTGCATGTTCTTCACGCCAGTGTTTCAAACATCACAGAAATGGTGCTTCAAGATGTCGTGGTTAGAATTCCTGACAATGAATTGGCAAATGAAGAAGTCATTAAAAGTTTCATTCTCAAAACGATGATGAGTTAGCTTGATATTCTCCCAAAAAAAAAGAAAAGTCATCCCACTGATTTTGTGAAAGTTTATCGTGTAGGGATATCAAATATTATTGACACTTTATGAACCTAGTCTCCAATATACTTCTTCTGGTGTGCGTGCTTGCGTGTATGTGTGTGTGTGTATGTGTTTGTGTGTGCATGCATGTGTGCATATGTGCATACGTGTGTGTGTGCGTATGCGTGTGTGTGTGTGTTTGTGTGGGTGTGGTTGTGTATGCGTGTGCATACACATGTGTTTATGAGTGTGCGATGTGTGCATGTATGTGTGTATGCTTGTGTGTGGGTATGAGTGTGTGTGTGTGTGCATACGCATGCACTCATGTGTGTGTGATATGTGCATGTATGTGTGTGAGTATGTACGCGAGCGTGATTATGCACACGTGCATGCTTGCGTGTGCGTGTATGCATGTGTGCAAGCATGCTCATGTGCTTTTGTGTGTGCATAATATGTGCATGGTGTGCGTGCGCATGGTGCGTGCATAATGTGTGATGTATATGTTCTTTATATATTTTTTCAATATGTTCTACACTGTATTGAGTGAGTTCAATAGCCTGCTCTTATTGTTGATCATTGTTTTATGAGTTAATATGTCCAACTATTAAAGAAAAGGTATAAACTAATTTTGTTGAAAAGCATTTTCTTTTGAAATTTATGGTATAGAATGAGTTTTTAGTGTATTATTTAGCATATATGATAATGATTTTGTATTTTGTTTGAAGAAACTATAAAGATAAAAATTAGAGAAGATATTTAATTCAAGATAAGATGTTTATAAAAAGTTGCATTAAGTGAGAATTGAGTGTTAAAATAATGTAGTTGATATCCAGGAAGTAATGTGTAAATTTGGTTTGTATTAAGTTGATAGAAGTTAAAAAAACACATTAGTTTTTTTAAAGTAGTTAACTAAACTCTATTTAATACTTTAATTATGGTTTTTAAAAGAATTTTGAATTAAATTAATGAAAGAGATATTAGAAATACAAGAAAATGGTCTTATATGAGTACGAATCATAAGAAGACATCCAAAGGATATTGTATCATTTGACCAATTAAGTTATAACTCTATTAACTGAATAGCGATTTACAAAAATATACAAAGTAGTTTATTGAATTAAGGTCAGTTTATTAAGTTATAAGATACTTTAAACATATTGTCTCTTCTCTTTCCTATTTTTATAATCTTAGAAAGAGTGAACATTAGAGAGAGAAATGGTCATAAGATGTTGATTGAATACGAAACTTTGTTATTTGGTTTAAGTTTTAAAAGATCGATAAGAAAGTGAAAGATATAAGGTATTTTGTAGCCTAACATTTTCTTTGTTCTTTTTTTGATTTTAGGCATTGTACTAAATTTTGGTTTGTTGAGTTATTATATTATTTCTATATTTTGTGTGTGTGTATGTGTATTTCTCTCTCTCTCTCTCTCTCTCTCTCTCTCTCTAATATATATATATATATATAATTGGTTTGAGTTGTGAAATTTAATTAATTTATGGATAATTTTTTTATTTGTGCTTGAATTTAACGTTTTATGTTAGGTTATGTTGTTTTGTTATATATATATCTAGAAATAGCCTTATGGTATAGTACAAAATGAGATAGATTTATTTGTGGAAATTATGTATTGAGCTAGTTCGAGATAATATAATTTTTGTGGATGTTGATCAAAGTTGGTAGCAATTGAGTCTATAATTGTTTACGACAACACTAGTATGTTATGTTTAAGGTATTCAGATATGGTGTGGTTATTATGATATGGTCAGTGAGGTTTCTAGTCTATAACGGCGTTGATGTGTTTGAAGTGTTGGTTTTTAAGTATGAATGCATGTTTATGATATTTTATAAAGTTTAGTTGTGATTTAATTTATGGTGATGGTATAAGATGATTATGATTTAGAATATTTTAAGAGTTTAATGTTATATTGTGTTGTCATTTATGGACCTTGGATGATTAATGTGGTTTTTATAGACATATTAGCATTATATGATGATTTAGTTTAGATGTTTTACTAAGGCTAATAGGCCTACATATTTATAAGGTCATTTAAGATCTTTTATTTATAAGAATTTGCTTAGGATTTGTATGTATCATATAGGATTATGTATGTTGTATGAGTTATTCCAAATCATATGTATAATGTGGACATTTTGGAGTCATGTGATTTATGTAGGGATATATTTTATATGTGACAATTGGACCTACCTTTAGGTATGATATGATTATTAAGTCTATATTTATGTAGGTTGTGACCATCGAGCCTACCTTAAGGTGAGACATGACTATTAGGCCTGCCATTGTATGTGAGGTAGCTATTAGGTTTTCTACAGGGTGTTATATGGTCATTGGATTTACATTCAATTATAAGATAGCAGTTAAATATGCCTTTAAGTGTGATGTACTTATTGACCCTATATTTAGGTGTGATGTTACTGTTAAGCTCGTTTTTATGTGTAATATAGTAATTAGACTTGCCTACAGATTGAAGTTTTATGCTTGTTTTCATGTATGATGTAGTTTCTTAACCTAATTTTAGGTGTAATGTATCTCCATATATATGATGATTAAACTTATAATGAGTGCTCTTTGCACTTGTAGTATAGTCTTTTCGTGTATTTATGTAGCCTTTTAGTATATGGGGATACAACTTTCAAGTCTTTACTTGTATGAAATTTTAGTTGATCATTAACGGTATTAATATAGATAGTTGCTTGACTTAGTAACGGATATTTCAATATATGTATATGTTAAGTAAAATTTATTGATATATATGGACTATAACACACACACACACACACACACACACACACACACACACACACACACACACACACACACACACACACACTAGTTGATTATATCTGTATAGAGTTTGTTCTTTTGTGTCTATAAAAAGTATGAATATGAATTTTATTAGCTAAAGTTTATATTAGGATCATAGCTAAGAAGATTATGTTACCACATGAATTATCACAAGCAATCGAGGAATCGAGCTAATATATGTGATGCGCTTAACAACTATGATGGAGACGCGGTGGTTTTAAAAGTCTTTACTAGTTGCGAAAGTGTGATGTATGGTTGTTAGATGCAGACATTACAAACTAATGTGATTGAGATCCCACATCGGTTGGAGAGGAGAACGAAATATGCCTTATAAGGGTATAGATACCTCTTCCACATAGATGTGTTTTCTCGGGTGCGAAAAGAGCAAAACTGTGAGGGCCTTGGTTCGATGGGCAACCCAAAGCAGATAATATCTATGGGCAGGTAGTCTAGGTTGTTACAATGGCGATGTGCTAATCTTTTTGGTGATCTTAGTGACTTTGTATTGGTTATTGAGTTCTATGTTAGTGATTAAATAATGAAATGTATATATGGAATTACATTAGTTGAGTTTTAAGGTGAATTAGATAGTAACATATATATGTTTGGTACTTATGTTATGAGTTAGAGTGTGACTAAGATGAGTTATTGTGATATCATAGTTATGAAATGATATTATTATTATATAATGTGCTTATATTGCAATTAGTTTGAGGATGTGAGTGCTTAGTGATGTTGTTTGAGGTGCGTGTTATATGTTGGTTATGTTAGAGCATATGTGATTTATGAAGACTGTGTTTTGATGTGATTAGAAGTTATTATAGTTATATATGGCCCTTTTGATGCTTTTTAAATTTAACAGACTTTAGATGTTGCTTGATATATTGTCGTTTATGTTCTTTCTTACTAATGGTACATTCTACTAAAAAAATTTATTGCAAGTGATAAGCTAGAAGAGGAGCATCAACATAAGAAAAAGTTGTAGGCTAGTTTGTCTAACTTTTAGAAAGAAAAAACATCTTATTATCTTTTATTTTTATATGTAAACAGATAAATTACCATATAGTTATGACAAAAGAAAGTTTTTAGATTATGTGAATAAAAAATTAAACTCATTTTGTATTAACAAA
Organism: Erythroxylum echinodendron; assembly: GCA_027575705.1. Classification (NCBI taxonomy): domain Eukaryota; kingdom Viridiplantae; phylum Streptophyta; class Magnoliopsida; order Malpighiales; family Erythroxylaceae; genus Erythroxylum; species Erythroxylum echinodendron. Next base: position 27,886,994 of record JANZXR010000172.1, on the reverse strand, counting down.
ATCAAAGTATCTTAAATGTAACTATAGATGAATATAAGGTATATACTTTAGGTAACTAAAAGTTTTAGCATTAGGTTCATTATATTTGAGCAATTAATGTTTTGTTTAATTCTTATATCTAGTGTTACACCTTAAACTAATTCTTATAATTCAGGATAAATTATTTTGTGGACTTATAAGGAACCAATTTAAGGTGTAAGATTAGATGTTTTTAAATGTAACTTGAATCTATTTAAAATTCTTATGTATTTTCTAATGTAAAAATAATTCAAATGTAATTCATTTACAAAGCGAAGTATGGCTACAACAATGATTATGTTTGATATTGTGGTGGTTTCTAAATTAAAATATTCTTAATATGCTCATAATGTCTTTTCATTGTTCTAAATAATTGATTAAGATAGTTGAATCCTTTATTATTTCTTATAAATAACAAATGAAATGACTAGTAAATTGCTGAAAGGAGGAGACAATTTTTAGGATAAGGTATAATACCAACACCTTATTTCTCCTAGGAGGTCAAAAAAGTAGGCCTTACTTTTGATTATGTATATTGCTTTATAAAAATTCATTAACTCCTTAGATCTATAAAAGTAACCAATACACGTTATGAACATATGTCTCTATTATTGATAATCCAATCATAGTGGTAGGAATTTGGCATGCATCTTATATTAACCTTTATAGAGATATCATGGGAATTTGCTTTTGTATAGTCCAAGAGAATGTTGTTTATAATGGTATAATCAAAGAGCTTTTGTCATGTTACTACTACCTATCTATATGATTTCTAGTAATGGGCCATCAAGCTCTACACCATACTTATAAGAGTATCGATTTATCTTAAGTGACTCAAGGGAGTAGGTGACTAGAAGCTTTATATAATTATTTAGTGTATGCTAATTTGTAAAAGAAAAAAGCAAAGAGAACTTTTGATCTAATATGATCATTGATAAATGCATAATTGATCATATTTTTACCTCATATTTGATGCATTTTTGTTTGGTAAATTATATTTTTAGTTTATATTTAGTACTTAATTTGCTCGAAGTGTGTTTACAGAATATAATTGCCTTCATAGACTTAGAGGAGAATAACTCAGATAAAAAATGACATAGAATGAAGATTCAACACACAGAAGGTATGCACGACCATGCATGTCTCCCAGGTTGTGCAGATTCATAATATCTAGAAAATTTGGTTATGCACAGTTTGATGCATGGCTATGCATAAGACCATGCATCGGCCAAAACTCTAGAATTCAATATAAAAGATGTTTTTCGGAGGCAAACAAAGGAAAGTAGATTTTTAGAGAAGGTTCCAAACGTGGAGAACGTCTAGAAGGGACAATATTGATCTAGGAATGTAGAAAACATGAAGAAATCATTGAAAGATCGAACATAATACAAGATCTTTTTCCAAAATCAAAACATAGTGGAAGTGGAACACCAAATCAATATCCTTTAATCCATACATGATACGGTATAAGGAAAATAAATAAAATAAGAACAAGACCGGAATGTTTACCAACTCTTAGCTACAACTTTAACTCCTTGTTATTGTGTCCTTAACCAATCTGATCTATCACTTATTCTTTTTGGATAGCTTAACAATCAAGATCCTTTGGTAGGAAAGGAGAAGAAAAATGTATAGCAAACTTTTGCTATATTCGGCTAGTTGAAAAAAAAGCCGAAAATGAGACACTCTAATTTGTTATATTCGGCTGGCTTGAAAAAGCCAACAGAGAGAGCTGCGTTTGTTATCTCTGAAACAATGTTTTTGGAAGAGAGTTAAGAGCCAAACCGAACGCCCATCTTCATTTTGCAACAAAGAGCTAAAAAACTGATGCACTTCCATACAACACTTGTACGGTTTTGGAGTGAGTGGAGAGCTAAAAGACTTCCGTCACCTTCATCCAACGCTTGGACGTTTTCTTTGTTGCAGTAATAATAAGCATGATCGATGGTTTGCTTATTATCCAAGGTCTGCTTTTACGTTATTAAAAAGAAAGCCATCAAAGCCATTTAATCATAAGCATGGCCGAATGTATTGGATGAGAGTGGAGAGAACAAAAGCCACACAAAACACCTTTTCATTCTTTAGTGAAAATATGCTAAAATGGGCTGCACGTTTATGCTCTTAAAGCAACCATTAAACTATTTAATAATTGATGAGCAAAAACGTTAACTTCATTCTTTAATCAAAAGAATGGCTACTGTCCACTACCACACCATTCTTTAATTAACCATAAAACTATTTAATGATAAGAAGAACATTACCTCATTCTACAATTCGGTTTTTGGCTCTTCTTTTATTTTATTTTATTTAGATTTTAATTCAATTAATCTAATTAATTAAATCAAAACCCAACACATTATTAAAAGTTCCTTTGGGCTTATAATTAACAATTAATTAGTGTAAATTAAATTATTTTGGTATTATTGGCCTGAATCCAATTTGTCCAATTCTCTCCAAACTGTCTCATTTTCTTCTCGATAACTTCCATTTATTTTTCTTGCTTTCCTTGATAACCTTCTTAGAAGCCAAGTGGGGAATCTAATTAGACTTAAATAATTCAAGCTCCAATAAGCCCGAAATTAATTTAATCTCATTAGAATTAATTCTAACTTATTAACCAAATTTCAATCCACTAAAAACAATCGGTTGAACTCTTGAATTACTTAAAATTACGAAAAATTGTATTTCAATTTATTAATACGATGTCCAATTACAAACTTTATCATGAACCATATTATAGCCATCTGTACAATAAAGGGTAAAATTACCATTTAGCCTTTATGTTGGTGTTTCCTTCTAGATCATCCGTTTCACTCTATATGGTGATTAACACACAAGATCTAATTTTGGTGTTAAGACTTAATAATTAGTTAGTTGTCCATCAAGCTACTGACGCCAGTTTAATCACCAATCTCCGTAAAACATCTAGAAGTGATGATATCACTATAAACTTTTTATTTGAGTAAATGTTCCCTGATCCATGTTTCAATTAATAATTCCAACATGCGGACACTAGATTAATACCCTGTAAAAATCCATTCCCGATTATATCAAGAATTATAACGAAACACACGTGAGTTCACTAGTCATCAAAATTATGGTTCGTAATAAACGAATGTTAAGGCGTATGTTTTAAGATTAAAGTAATGGCCTACTTTATTCTTCAAAAGCATAAGTCATTCCATATTCATTTAATAGTGCCATTACTGATAGTCAACTACTATCATAATTTGAAACTCATAATTCCTTTGAAGTAAACGTCTTTACTTACACAGAGGTAAATTGCAACACTACTTTCTAAACGATAATCAAAAGACCAACTTGAATATTAGACTGTGAATGAATTAATTTAGATTCTACTAATATACATGTTTCCCATACATCTCCATGTATATGTATATTACTTACAAAAGAACCTTAGTACTTTATGACTAGTTATATTATGCTCATACAAATAAAACCAAACTCTTTTGTTTTATTAATAATAAATATTTTCATTACAATATTGTAACTGGAAGAAAATTAAATTATATGTAAATACACTTGCTTTCTAGCGCACTATATTTACATAACCTTAACACATTCGATAGTAAAAAAAAGGGAGTTTAGAATTATGAATTCTTTGTTTTCTATTTGTTTTATTCCAGATTATGTTTGATTTCATTTTTTATTATATATAGCCAAACTTCTTTAGTGTCTAGGTTAGATGAACCCTAATTTGTGCTACAATATGTTTTAATTCTTTTATTTAATACAATTGATTTGTTTGATCTATTGCGATTCAATTATATGTTTAATATATGTTCTAATTGATGCTGACTTACTTTTATAATGATCTAATAAATTTATAACAGTGTTATAATACTTGTAATTATTATAAACAAGACTTACATAAAGATTACTAGTGTTAGGTATTGGAGTTGCATTATAATTCATATTTGTGTTATCTTAAAATACACTTAAGAAGGAGGTGACTTAGGTTTTCTTAAAGTTTTAATACAGATTAAAATAATTAAATTCAATAAGAAGAAAGATCATTTAGGCACTAGCATTATCAAACCAATGGCACTGAAAATGGCTATACTAAAAGCACTCTTTATCTTTTTGGACTGGTACACATATAGCCTTTAATGTCTAATTCTATATACCTTGGTTTGCTTTCAAGTTAGGATGAGATGTATAACTAAGTATGCTCAACTTATAGTGATGAATTGAAATAAAATGATATAAGTATGTCAAATAATTCAACTAAAGAACAAGCAATAATATTATACTGTGAAAATTAATTTTCTTCATAGAAAAGAGTATAATTGTACTCATAACTCCTAATATAGCCTTTGAAGTCTCCATGTAAATTTTGAAGCATAAATACGAAACTTACCATTACCCAAATTCTATCGATGGTTATCTACCTACCATAATGTTAGTTGCACATCCTAAGTTAGTGATTGTTTCCATAGATATTTAAGAATGGGTAACTACCCTTTGGAAGCCAGTTGCCATCGTTTTGGACAACTCCTCTGAAACAATTTTTCTTTGAGGTTTTTCCAATTGGTATCCCATTTATATATACTTCCTTACAAACTATGCTCCAAAATGATTGTGTTTTAGTTGTTTGTAGGTTTTAATTATTAACCTTTAATAATTCGTAAGTGCACGATTCGTTAGCGTAGTACTAAAAGTGTCGATTCCATGAGGAGGGAACTAATCTAATCCTAAATCTAAGGTTAGAAATAAATAACAGAAATTCAAGATGTGACGAAACTAAAATGAGAATTTAATCCAATCACACAAATTAAGAATCAAACACAAAAATACTAATTACTAAGCAATTACAACACACCCAAGAATCAACCAAAGAAAATTACCAATTGAAAGAAAGGAAAATTTACTTATACTTAATGCTAACCTAATTGATTATGAATTATCGGATTGTTAGTTCTAGACTATCCTAGGGTTGATTACTCTCTCTTGAGTTATAACTATTAACCCTAAATCATAAACCCTAATCAGATTATGAAGGTTGTAATATCTCAATTAACAACCTATCCAAAACCTTAATTAGTTCTGAAGTTCTCTAATAAACTATTGAAAACTTTTACGAGATCTCTCTTCACACAATTTCTCGATCTGATTCAATTCTGGTTTATATTAAATCACTTAACTCTCATTAGTCTAATTTAATCATTTTTCATTTGATTCACCTTCTCAGTTTATTATCAAATTATGACATCGTAGTATCAAACCACAAGAATATCTAATAAACACATAAACAATCAGATTTTCATTAATTCAATAATAAAAATTTGAAGGTGAGTTTAGAACATCCTCGAAATCTAAATCCTATCATCAACTCTTTAATCCAATTCTATACAATGATAACACTGAAAATAATAAGAAATATGATCTAAAATGGATGACGGAAGGCAATGATGTTGGGAAACCTCCTGATCCAAGAAGTACTTCGAGTCAACTTCTTCTCCTCTCCTCTCTTCCTTCTTCTCTTCCTCTATCTCTATATGATTTCTCTCCATGGTTCTTAAGGTGGCTGATGAAAAAGCTCCCTCTTTGCCTCTTTTATTGTTCTTTAAATATCCCCTTATGTTTTGGGTAACCTAGTGTTTTTTCAGGGTCCAAAAGATCTAAAAAATCCCTTGACACTTGATGTTCTCGAGTGTCTACACGTCTGCCCGACGTAAGCCATGACCGTTGTTAGAGTAGTGCCCTAAAGGCAATCAACTTTAGCACTTTTGTACAAACTTTATTTTGATTAATAAAGCGAAAGACATTTTTCATTGATTTGATATTCGTTTATATATGAATCGATATTGATCTTAAATCAAATTAATGAAGTCCATGATACAAAAAATAGTAGGAAGGAAATTATGATGAGATCATGATAATGAGATTCCTATCATATGCAATTATATTAGTATTTAAATAATCCTTAGTCAGAGGATTAATAAGACAGGACATTATTAATCTAGTAAGACTGGCATATGTTATACTCCTTGATTTGATCAAGTAATAGATCTTACAAACTATAAGCGTGAGTTGTTTAGAGTTAACAAGTAGATGCCTACTAAGAGTAGTAAATATATAAGATGATCCACTATGAGATTATCATGTGGATGATCTATCGAATGTCAATGATTAGTCTCATCATAGAAATGGTGCAAATATCCTTAGACTTAAGGTACTTAAGGATATCTTAGATACAAATCCTGTTCTTTGACATCATTCCTTGTTACCTTAATACGAGGTTGCTCTTAGGGTGGCAATTGGGTATAGCTATTTATATTCGAAGGTAATCGGGTAGCCAATAAAAGATTCACCACTCTTGATAGAAGGAGAAGATAGCCATGATCTCTTGTTGGGGTCGTTACTTAGGAGAGTATGGCCAGAGCAATTATGTGTCATGAAGAGAGTCCTCAGTGACATATAATAGTAATGAGATCCTAGGACAAGAACTAATATCACTTGGACTAGATGTGACATAGTAGGTCTAGCGGGAGTTGACATATAGCCCATACTCCTAATCAAGTGGGGTATAGTATGGTAAAAGGACGAATTGCATGGTAATTGTCTATGGAAAGGTTCATAAGTTGGATAATTAACTATTGAAGAGTTCGTGTGTTAATCCACTTATATCCCGACAAATTAACATCATGAAACTATTCATGATGTCATTCAATTAAGAGTTAATTTAAGTGCCTAAAATAACCAGGAACCTAAGGGTCACATGCATAAAAGATCAAATGAAAAACAAGCATGTATGGTCTTATTTAAGTATACCATGATCGTGGTCAATAAGGCCACGATCGTGATACAGGCCACGAAATTATATATAAGTGAGTTCTTCACCTATGTACACAAGCTTCTTCCACTTCTTCCACACACAAGTGATAACATAAGGGCTTTATAAGAGTTTTAGAGTGAGAATGAGGTGTCTTGAGTCTTGTTCTTGCAATTTATGCAATTGTTGCATGAATCAGAGTGCATGCAACAAGATTCTTAACTTATCTTCTTGAGCATCTACTAGAACTCATCTAATTTGGTGCTCAAGACACCCTTATATATTGTTTCTTCATCTTCTTTTCATGTTATTGGGTGATCAAGGAAGGGTGTGGTGTGTGCAAAAACCTAAACAAGGAGAAGAAAGAAGAAAGGAGGAGATACAAAAGGTAAAAATGTTTTATATTTCATATTCTTTACATATCCTTGCATGCATGTATGATTATATAGTTTCCGGGTTGTCATAGTGTCGGAATCTTGATTCCAACACTTCTACTGCATATACATGCATGTGATGCATGCAACCATGTCTAACCCAACAATGGTATCAGAGCATGTTTATGCATGTAATAGATGATGTATTGAACATGTACAAAATATTTGTTGGGTTGTGACTGGCATGCATGTTGATTTGGAATAATTCATGTAAATTGTAGAAAATTTATTTTTTCGATTTTCTTTTGCATAAGTGTTTATAAGATGTTATCTTCAGTTTTGTTAAAAGAAATTGTAATTGAATGTCATTTGCTATTTTATTTTGAATTAATATCCAAACTGTTCAGACATTGGTTTCTGGGAATTTTTGAAAAATTGAATGCATATGCTGACTTTGAAATTTTCTTAATAATTATAGATATTTTTTTGTGTTTTTCTTTAACATAAATGTTTATAAGGTGTTATTGTATGTTTTTGTAAAAATAAAATGCGATTTAATGTTATTTGCTATTTTATTATGAATTTAGTTTCAGCCTTATGCTTGTATTAAGTTCTGGAAATTCTAGAAGTGTAATGAACATGCATGCATGTAAATTCTATATTAATTTTTATAAATTTTTTTGTTATAATATTTTATACATGAACATGCAAGATGAGATGTTTCTACATGTAAGAGATGCATAACACTTATTGTTAAAGTGACTATGGATGCATAACACTTATTGTTAAAGTGACTATCTTATGCATGCATGATGTAATGTTTGACTAGTCTTAGAAGTAACATAAAAAGTGTCATACACATGTGATGTGCTGGCTTATTCCAATTTTTTTAATGAATAAATCCTAGGAATTAGTTTCTGGAATTTTTTATTAGACACATTTGGAATGTTTATAAGACTTTGGAATTTTTTCAGAAATAATTGAATTTGATTCAATTAATAAAGAAAATCAAAGTCAACATTGGTCAACTTTTTGAAAGTTGATGGAGTTGACTTACTTAATGACTTATAATGTATATATTTCGGTTTGAGAGCTAAATAAGGTTCTTATGTAATAAGAAATGTATTATTTTGATGTTAATAGCATGCGTAATGTATTTGCTTGAAATTAAGGTTCTAGAAATTTTCCGAACATCGAATCAGTCCCTTTAGTGTCTAATAGGTTAACTTATTTATTTTGACGATTTTGGCAATCAAGATAATTTTGGCATGTGCCGAAATTGTTAAAATAAATTTGAGATGAACTAGGGATATTATAGATTACTAATTTAATAGACTAAGAAGATACTATTTACACTTCTCAACTCAAAAACCTTTTTCTTAAACATCTCTTCGTCTTCATCAGCTCTTGTATAAAAACATATATATTCATACATGCTCAGTAAAGAAACAGAGCATATCACCTTTCTATATCTAACTCTCTACATTAATCTTGTACGTCATTTTATTTCTATTTCAACTCCAAGAACCATTTCATAACACCTGAGCACTAATAATCCATCAAAACCTAAATAATATCATATCCTCAATTTTTCATCCCCTCATCACAGTGTTCAAAAATATAATGATATGTAAATGACATTCTCATGCAGATGACAGTAACTCATCAGATTTAGTTCAAATCTCCAATACTAAAGAATTTATTCACTACCTTCTTGTTGAAAAACTCCAAGATCTTCAACTATCCACAAAGCCT
>JANZXR010000172.1:27866759-27877951 GCA_027575705.1 Erythroxylum echinodendron | reverse complement strand
AATGCATGTACAATTATTTTCATGTGCAAGACCTTCACTAATCACGTGTATTTGTATGCCATATTATGCATGAGCATAAAAAAATGCATTTCTAAGCTCTCATTTATCACTCATATTTACTATTCTAACCTCCCATTGGTAACGGGATGTTACAAATATCCAACTTAAATAGTCACCAACATTGATTATCAATCTGTGGCACTTGCTAATTGGAAAATAATAGGAAAACACATGTTCTCAAAATTAGCTAGTATTGTCTAGGACATAAATTAAGTCATGTAAATGGGTACCGTTTTTTGTCTTTTACTTTTGTCTTTTATCTTTGCTAGTTTAAACATGATTTATGCTTGATTATTTCATATGTTTAGCTTTGTATGGATTAATTTGATTTTATTTATAAAGTGATATTTATATCAACAAATTATCTTTGGTTGCTTTTAATGCAAACTTACTTAATATTGACAGTTAGATTTTATCTTAATTCACTTATAGATGATTCAAAAGAACCTAGTAATATGTGAAGTATGACTTAAATATTCGCAATTAAATGGGGTGCTAAAGATAAACTTAGATAATCGTTTTGGTATTAAAATGAAAACTTTTATAGAAGTTCAAAGAGCATAATGACTTCTTTAGGTTATTATCTTGGTAGAGACATAGGTCAACTAACCTGACTATAGATAGTTGTAGCTTGATATAGTATAATTTCATATTTTAGTAAGTTTTGTTAGTCGAGATAATAAATACTATATAGGTTTATTGAATCATGATATTAAAAACGATACTAAGGGAAGTATTTATCTAATCATTTATTATCATTGATTTCTCTATTTAATTAATTGCTTTGTTTTGATTCTTTTGACTATTTATTTGTTTAGGTTTATTTTATATTTTTATACAATTCCATTAACAACCTTCTTCATTAATTTTTTAGACTACTTATTAGTAGGTGAATGTACTAGATCCATCTAACTTCCTTATGAGCTTAACATTCTATTTACCATTATATCACTGACTCTATATACCATTATATCCCTCATCAATGATAGCTGCACTTATGTTAATGAGGAATGAATTTATAATAGAAAAAATTTAGTTGTATAAACAGTACGTACTAAGTTTCTGGCCTTGTTTTCAAGGAAGCAACTAATGTTAGGGAGACTCAGAAACAATTATCTTAGTCATTTCATTTCTTTCATTTTGCTAATTTTCTTTATCAAATTTTAACTTTTTTATTTCTTGCTTGATTTACTATGATTTTATGTGTGATCTTAGTGTGTAATAAGAACTAACAATTTTTTTCATTAACGAAGACCTAAAGGGTTGAAAGAACACTTCACTGGACAAGAAGAGAATGACCAAAGGTTGAAAGAACACTTCATTGGACAAGAAGAGAATAAGCTAAGTAAGAATCTTATCACATACAAGATCAAAAGTCCATTCAAACTACTTCAAGATCAAGCTAAATATGATTCAGATGTTGTAGCAATACATTTAGTTCGATCGATTATCAGAAGAAGATTCTAACACACATATTGCTAACTTATTGGAAATTTGTATTACTTTTGAGATTAATGAGGCGATGTAGTAATGTTGACATTGTTTCTATTTTATTAACAGATTAAGCTAACTAGTGATTGAAGACATGAGCTGTAGTTTCAATCATAATATCAAAAAATCCTATGAAGAAAGTTTTAGCCAACATGTTACTGACTATGCTCTAACATGCCATATTATGTTTCTCAAGGAGATTTCCACTTAGCAAACACCACATCGACACACCATTGTGTTCAATTTATGTTTAAGATAAAAGCATTTTGTTTCTCACCGTTATGTTGCTTTATCCCACAGATTTCCTTTCTTATACTGGCTGTTTTCAATACTGGAAAATATTTTTCAAAAAAATAGCCTCTTCATCTCGATCCATGTGCTAATGCTACCAGAGCGTAGATAAAAAAGTTAGTCTTTTACCGCATCCTTTAATGAGAATGTGAAAGCTCTCATCATAGTCTACTCTTCTATCAACTTTGGAGGTTTCATACTAAGACAAACCACTTCTTGCTCCTTAAGATACTTATGAGCATCCTCGCCTGCAAAACTGTAAAAATTGGGCAAAAGATGGATTAGGCTAGATTTAAGCTCAAAAGCAAGATTTTGAGCGAAATTTGAAAAAGTGATGTATAAAGACCTTTGAGTTAAATTTAGAGCAGGCAACTCTTTTAAAGTTCTTAGATTGGATATAGCTCCCTCAAGTTCAACTCCTTGCTGTATCCCCTGAGTTGTTAGGGTTTCACTACATAATTTTTGCAATGTCCTTTCGATCTCTGGATCAAATTATAGATGTTCTCTATGCGGAGAGCTTGTTACTACCATACTCCAAAACTAACAAACTTGTAAAGATTAAGAAATAACTAAAAGAAACAATTATAAACAAATATATATACAAAATACCAATTGAAGTTAAAAGCAAAAATTAAAGCACCACACTTCTCGACAACAACGTCAAAATTGGTAGCATGTCATAATACTATACAAAATAACTAAACTTAAAACTATAGTTAGTGATAAGTCTATGTCGATCCTACAAAGAGTGTATGTAAATCTTTTGTAATGAAAGAAATTAGTGTTTAGTATATGTAGCATGTCATAATAATATACAAAATAACTAAACTTAAAACTATAGTTAGTAATAAGTCTAGGTCGATCCCACAGAGAGTGTATGTAAATCTTTTGTAATGAAAGAAATTAGTGTTTAGTATATGGGGTTTGGTTCGATTCAAATGATAAAATCAAATGAAATTAATCTAATAAAAGTAAATTAAAGCAAACTGTTAAAAATGATGAATGCATTTAGGATTATATTTTCGGTTTAATCTCAACCTACACATAATTTTACATACATCATTGTCATATTGTTTTCACACCTATCTTAGAACTGTTGATCATAAATTAACAATAAGCCCTGTTAATCCTAGTTTTCCCTTGGATTGCATTAAATCAAAACAAGCTCTTTAATTAAACCTAATTATCAAACAACCTAAAATAAGCTCTTTAGATTACGTTACGATTAGGAAAACATATCAATATATGCAATTACCACAAAAGTTCGGGTTATTTAGCCTATGTTACGTTATTCCTAATAATTTAACACCATTAATTGCTACAAATGAATCTAGCACAACTATTACATATTGTATTAAGATTTTAGCAATGAGTTCATATACAAACAATCTAACAAGTACGAGAATAACGATTATCCATACACGAATACCCAAATCAATAGATATAATATAATGTAAACAATTCTTAAAGAGAGAAAGAACAATGATACACAATGAAAATATGCTTAAATGTGATCCTTGGCGTCGATTTCACCTCCAAACTATAATACGAAAGCTTAGCCCTCCATGGGTCTCCAACGAGTAAGTGCTCTTTGCCCCTTCACGAAGTCCCAAAATGATTCTCTCTTCATTTGCCATCAAAATTTTCTATTTATATGAAAAATTAAGTTTCTTGGCAAGTTTCTTGGCATATATTCGTGTATCAAACCATACAAGTCAATTAAATGTAAAACTTGTGAAAATATACAGTTTAATACATGGCCCAAAAATGATTTTGAAAGCTAGTATAAAGTTGCTTTAATTCGGCTTTTTCAAGATTATATAAGTTAGTATGATTTTGAATAGTATTCTGAAGATTGCTCAAGGAATTTTATTATCGCCTTACCTTCAACTCCAATTTTAGATAGTAAAGTGGTATCAAAGCTACCAGATAACCCCTGGCTCAGCCCCACATCACAGGTTCGAATTCCAGATCAATTAATGTGAGAATGGAAAACCGCTTATGTCAGTATGGGTTGCGCAAGCAGAGCGTGGTGGATTGCTTAAGTAATTTAGTATCGCCTTACCTTGAACTCGAGTTTTTGGTAGCAAAGTAATTTAGAATCGATAAAATCAAAATATGAAACAGATTCAACAATTTCTTCATCATATCAATATGATGTTCAAAGTTCAGACAAATAAATTCGAATACAACATTTATTCAAGTGATTATTCCTAATTGAATTAGATAAAGATATTAAAATTACTGACCCACAAACTAACAAAGAAGAATCAAAAGAAATAATATAAATGATCAAAAAGTGACCAAGCTATTAGATTCAATAAATGTTCTTCCGAATGTATACACTTATAGATGGTCATATAAGTATATACATGATCGTGTATCTCTCAGGTTTTGTTGAATTGTTATTCTTCTTGTAATTTCTTGTCCAATCCTCACTCTAATATGTCTCTTTCTTGTTCCACAAGGATAATTGAGTTTGGACATCAAAATGTTGGCTTAATAAATGTGCTCTTAACTCATTTTAGCATTTATACTTTCAAATTGTATCTAAAATCAAATATGAACTAAAATGAGTATCTTAAACATTTTATAACAATAATTACTAAGTGTTAAGAAGTAAATGTATAAGCAATTAAGCACACATTAGAATTGTTAAGGTTTTAAGAGGTTGATCACTTAATTGAAAATTTTAAAAGCTTGAGCACTAAATTGAAAAATTTTTGAAAGGATATGCCATCCTTTCTTTAATTTGATACTTTCATTTCATCATTTATTTCATGTTGGGAGTCTAGAGGAAAAGAGAATATGTTTATATAGGCCCAACTTGCATCTTGGGTTGGGTTCACTTACTCTTCTTGATTTTCTTTTGCTTTTGTCATAGCACATCCAAAATCTTTTGGTATAAAATATTTGTTTTTCTGAGACATTTATCTAACAAATAAGCAATCTTGGTTCGAATAAAAATGTATTTAAAAAAGTTTATTGGATAGAAACAATACATTAATTTGAGAAATAATAGTTATTGGCTTTGTTTTGTCTTTCTTTTTTTTTTTTCATATTTTGGTATACATACTTTTGAAGTTTCGCATGTACATGCAAGTCTATTAGTACTAATTAGTTAAAACACCCACCAATCTAATTTCTCACAACAAGCATTATATTTTGTCCTAACTATAAGACTTAAAAAAGGAGTGCGGCTAATTATTAAGCCTAAAGTAGATATTTCAACTGGGGATGTGCTGGAGCCATTACCAAATGATAGCTTTTCTCATCATAAAACACAGCTAGCTAGTAGTGTTAGGTCATTTCTTTCACCAACTCAGAACACTAGACGTGCGGACAAGAACTAGCTAACGTTATTTTAAGTAGGCTAGCCAACATCAACCAATTTAAATACCTCAGATCCACTCGCTCTTCTCGAATTTTATGTGTAATTAATTATATATTTGATATTACTATGCAAAATTGGGATTTTGGATCTGTATTATACACTTCTTCCTTGCATGGACATAGAGGCATACAGTTTTCGTACCCGGAAAGGAGTCAAAAATTTGCATCGTTTTAGCATTATTCTTAATTATTATCTCTCCAAGATTCTGAAAACTATCCTGCGATACTATAGTTACGTAAATAATGTTATGTGATCACGATTGCCAGTGTCAAAGGTTGCAAGCCTACAAAAGACCAAGACCTACAAGTCAGAATTAAAAATAAAAAAAAACGTAACTAGTTTAATTGTAAATTCGGTGCACAAAGCAATTTAATTGTTTTGTATTTCCCATGGAAAAGTGGGATTCTACGCCTTTGTTAAGATTTCATCTTCAAATAAATTTTTTTTCTGAAGTTGGATTATTTTTTATACTGAAAAATCGCTTCAACGAGCGGTTAATGAGCTTATCTAATTAGTTTTTTTAAAAATATTTTTTAAATTAAAAATATAAAATAATATATCTTTTTAAATTCAGATCTGAGCAAACATAACTTTATTAAATAAAATGACATTACTTCTCGAAAAATCTAAATTTAATTTAATTCACAAAACAGCTTATTGAAAATACCTTAATTTAAATTACAGTTTAGCCGACTACCGTCCATGCCAGTGGATAGCCAAACGTGCTTGCGGGTGGTAGCTCATTGGAATTGATTGAGGGAAAGTACCATTTTGACAAATTGGTTTAGAATTTGTCAGACAAGCGGGAAACGCCGTGACCGACTCCAGCTCCCATAAATAGGTCGATTCGTGTCTTACTCAGTATTGAATGCAACTAAAATGTAGGAGGCCTCATTTTCTTGGTGAAATTACTTACTAACAACAATAACAGGCAACATTGGAACACCTACAAGGGTGAATCCCTTGGGTCATTTTCACATTTTGACTCAATCAAGCCTATGAAACGTTGTTAATTTGTAAATGTATGCCTGGCTATGCTAGATGAAAATGAACATAGTTAGTGCATTAAAGTTTAAACAAAGGTTTTGCTATTCACAGACTTATCTGAGGCAATTGTCACAGTTTTGTCAGAGCACATCCTGATCCTAAATAATCTTCAAGCCATTGTCCGTACTTGATTTCTATCAGGGACTAATTATTCCATGAAATGTCTAGTGCCCACCATCCATTTATTCAACCCAAAGTGGGACCTTGCCTGTGCGACTAGTGCAAAAAAAACCGTGGATCACAGGCTTTCACTGCAGTGCATTGAATATATATGTACAAAATTCCACCTAAATTTGTGTGCATATATATCAAAAACAATTAACTGCATGGATTGGTTATATGTATCATGTAAATAATCTCCCGCTCAAGCAACAATGCATTCTTGTCGCGACTCCTGCTCTTAATTTGTTACAGGGAATGCTTTACATACTGAATCATGCCCGATATTAACGATTTCAGTGCTTTAAAATACAAGTTAGAAAAAATGTATGCAATTATTTATACCTTGATCATTTTATTAGTAAGTTCAACATGCGCGGCCTATGTGATCTCACGACACATCTTTTCCGAAATATGAATTAATCAAGGCTGATGAAGCCACTTGATACACATAATAATTTGATATTTTCCTTTTGCTAACTCAAATTCACTGAATATAATCCCAATTTCAGAAAGTGACGAAAGTCTAAAAAATAAAAAAAAGAAACCCTTCTTGACAGGCTATAAGTATTTTATAAAGGTACTTTGTAAGATTCTGGAGATCCGTTATCCACTTTAACGTCTCCAAATTTCCTCAAGTTCCCTGGAAAAAGCCTTTTGTCTACCAACAACAATTGAGATGTGATCTTTGTTCTGGATCACCTTGACACGAGCACGAGGAATTTTCCCCTGAATATTGAGGCTACATTCAACTGGGATAAGCTCATCATCTTTGCCATGGAAGATGTTGACATCGCATTTCAAGCGGTCACGGACTGCGTCTAGGTAGTCATCAAGCTTGCCTGCGGTGCCACAAATGATATTATGAAGAGTGTGCCACGCAGCGTTATGTGTATGGCAAAAGAACCCTTCAAGCAAGAATGTCCTCATCCTGCAACACATTTCAACCCAATTGGAGTACAGTAACTACATGTCTTTATCATAAAACATTTATGATATTGGTATAGTTCAACCCTAAGCCTGGCCATGCAAAGCAATAAATGAGTTCTGTCATTGAACCTCCCAGTAAGTTACATCACTGATACCCATGTAATAGCATCATATCTCTCCTTTGCTGCCACTTAAATTTTTGTGGGATCCTGTAAAGTTTATTTCAACTAATTTGACTTATTAAAGACAGAACCGTGAATAAGTTGCAAGTCAAGCCAAACCGTGCCTAGTTAATAATCCTCTTTGGATCTAACCAACAATCAATGAGCAATTATTAAAAAGAAAACCAAACTTATCTTTTGTTGTTTCATTGACGAGGTTGGTGTGGATCATTTTGTCTAGTAAATTGTTACTCGTTTACATATTCTACCATCTAGCAAAAAAGGTGCATTTAAAGCTTCCAAAATTGTTACTGAAATCATCTACTGAGAAACCTCTGAACTTAATTAGTTTCAAATGGAGATACATAAAAGAAGGATGGAAGAAACATTATTCATTTATTAGAAATCTCGTTGACTTGTCAGGTTCAAGTCCAAGCAAGCAGTAGTTGCACTGAAGATCACCTACTCAGTGTGCACCCACATGACAATCGTGTTGTGGTGAACCACGAAAATTTCAAACCGGCCTATTAATTAGCTTCAACAGCTGGTGCTCAGACAAGAGTAAAGAAGCAGAGCTTAGATGGACAATTTCTATCCTCCCAAATTCTCATAATGTAGAAAATTAGTATTCCATATCACCACAAATAAGCACCTAAACTACGTCATTTCGGGCTTGTTTCATACATATATATCATTTGTTGAATCAATTATCATCTGCGAGGTTGACATTTTTGCATGCATGGAAATTAGAAACTAAATAACCGTACTCCACAAAGGAGTTGAATCAGTCAGCCAAATGTCTTGAAAGAATTTATTTCCGCAAGGTTGTTTGGTGGGTAGTTCAGAAGTTAGACAAAGAACATAGGAAATGGTTTAATTATATATAGAGAAGAAACTATTGAAGCAATATATAGGAGAAGAATTAAATGAATAGGTAATTAAGGATGTGTGAGAAGGTCACCTGTTTCTGGTGACAAGTTTGGTGAGAAATTCCCACAATCGGTGGTTCTTGCATATAAGCAAGCAAATGGTCCGAGAGATGTGCTCATACCAGCATGCGATGGACGCGCCGAACCCGATAAGTGGCCACACGCGCCTTGGAGCTACTTTTCTCATCACATATTGTGTTGCTTGGACGCCTCTGGGTACTGAATAATATGGCTGCAAGATATACGTTCA
Source organism: Erythroxylum echinodendron (assembly GCA_027575705.1). Taxonomy (NCBI): domain Eukaryota; kingdom Viridiplantae; phylum Streptophyta; class Magnoliopsida; order Malpighiales; family Erythroxylaceae; genus Erythroxylum; species Erythroxylum echinodendron. The sequence goes on along the minus strand of JANZXR010000172.1, from coordinate 27,869,239 downwards.
AATTACATTAGCTGCATTGTATTAGTATAATGTTGTGACGAGGTAAAATTATCATCTGAAAAATTAAGATGAGAGATAAAAGGAAACATACCGGTGCAAGAAGGGTAAGCGACTTGACTGAACTAGGGTGTTTAACAGCTAGAGCCAAGGCCAAAATGCATCCTAAAGAATGAGCCACGATGTGGAAGGATTTAACTTCGTATGCTTCCAAAACAGACCCTTCAATCATGTCCAAATGTTCTTTAAGTGTATATAGTGAGTCTGTTGGCTTTGGACTCCTCCCAAACCCCAACAAATCTATAGCGAACAATCTGTAGGTGGATTTAGTAGCCTTTGAGAAGTTTGGAAACAAGGTTTCAGTCCAAAATGCTGAAGATGAAATGAACCCATGAATGAAGAGAACGTCTTCTTTTGCCCCGTCTGTTCAATTACAAAAATCAGTACAAAATATCAGTAAAAGGGAAAAACAATAACAATTATTCCCTGTCATTTCAGTTACCTTTCGGTCCTTCTGCTCTTACAAAGAGGTTTTCTTTGCTTGAGGTGGTCCAGGAATTGCAAAGCTTACAATCACAGTCAGACCATCTTGGTATGGGATGTGATTGTTGCCCGCCAATCCTCCCTTGGAGCATTTCAACAATGGTTGAATTAACGTTGAATGTTGATCTGCTTGCTTTCTTCATCTTCTCACAAGAATGCACCATGGTCTTGTCCACCTTGATTCGCTTTAATTCATTGACAGTCATTTTGGAGACCTCAGAAACCAGCGAGGGACGATTGTAGAGAGTGTCTGAGATCTCCTCCCATTCCAACTTGCTAGAACTAAGACAAACAACCTTGGACTCACCTTGTTCAGATACCAAGATCTTGCCACTGCTTGTGATGGCCTCCTTGGCCGAGGTGCAGTAGCATGGCTTCCACTCTGCTTCGATCAAAAGGTCAGCAAACTTGTAAAGAAAACATAGGACAATATCAAGAAGGTCGAGGAATGAGAAGACAATGAAGCTCACTGCTTCATGTACAATCCTGGCTGTTATTGTTATAGCCATTTTGGCTTTACCCATTGTGTCACCCACCTAAAATATATAGAGGATTAAGCACTTGAAAAGGACAGAGAAGATGACAGGACGAGAATGAGAAAAAGCATAATTAACCAATGGCTTATGTAGTCTTAAAAATCGTCGTTACAGCATTGTACTGAGCTCCTCCTTCGTATAAAGAGACGTGCAAAAATTGTTTAGTGAGAAAAACGCCAAACCATAGGACATCGATTCTTGAGTGAAAGAAGCTTTGATTTAGACTTGTGGGTAATGGTCGAAGGAAATTTGGTTTCTTCTATTCTTCCGGCCAAAGCATAAGTGCCTCAATAAGTGAAAGCGTGTAGGTTTGGTTCCCTTAAAAAACTTTTTACTTATTGGGAAGAGAGAGAGAGGGAGTAAATAACAGATAGCAGATAAATGAATTGATTGTTTCATCGACCATCGTTCGTTGGCCAAGGAAATAAAAGTTAGGTGGTAGTTGAACCCCCCAGAGGAAGAAACAATTCTCCTTAGCAAGCTCATAATGTTTTTTGGTCTGCATTTAAATTTACTTTCCATATATGGTCTACGCAAGATATACAAGTTTTCCACTAAAATTCTAAAATATGAGAAAGCAGGCATGACCCTTTCTTGCACTTAAGAAATTAGTAACTTAGGCCACTATTTTTTATTTAATAAACTCTCTCCTTTTGTTACTGAGAAGCAGCCTAACTAATAAATGAAGGAAGCGACCCTCATTGTAATTATTGCATGCTGAGATGGCCACATGACTTCCTTTTACGTATTGTAAGTCTTAAACTTTGGCCCCCTTGAGGAATAGGGAAGATGTCAGTATCCAAAGGTGTGATTCTCGTTCATATGAGTTGCTATAGGTATGCAACACAAGGATATATATTTGACTAGAATGTTGTATTGTACACTATAGTTAATGAAATAGCAAAAACACGTAGTGCCATTTTTCACGCCCCAATAATCTTTTTAACAAGATAAAGAATTTTATTAATCCACCAAATAATTATAAGGAGTCCAAAATACAAGATTTCATAAGGTTGAACTAACTACATTACATCAACCATTGCCGCTAAGTCACAATAGATATTGCTGACTCGTGCTCAGCTTCAGGTTTCTAAGTATTCGACTCCAATCAATCTCTTAGTACTAAGGCATGTGCTTCCTCTTCCTTGTTATCCTACAGGTGTTTGATTGCAAATTCTTCAATTGGAAATCAGCCGTGAATGAATAAGTTGAATAATAAAATATGAATTACAAAATAAGAAATTATACTTGATTTTTTTCCCGTTGAAATATTTTGCAAACTTTTTGATGTGTCACTCACGAGTTGTACAAAGAAGCTTCTAAACTTTTAAAAGGAATTAAGCAGGAGTGCTAGCTTCCTTACGTTTATTCCTACAAATAGAAAAGGCATTAGGGTTTTAATTT
>JANZXR010000172.1:27836307-27861308 GCA_027575705.1 Erythroxylum echinodendron | reverse complement strand
CCACCCTCGCGGGGCACGGATCCGGGTATCACGATCGATATCGGGTTCGGGTTCGGCGGGAGTGGGGTGTCACAATCATAACCAGCGCTTAACCCTCTCTATCATGCTCGTGACCCAAAGTGCACGATAGTGGCGTTGCTGCCCTAGCTTGTCCCTCTCTGTCACGATCATAGATATATTTTTGGCCCGAAACTCTTCACAACTTCTCTGTTCTTCACCGTTTAACTTGAGACACTAGCATGCACATCAAGGTATCTCAAAATTATAACAATTAAGCTCAAAGACTCATACTAACCCATAAAAACCACTGAAACATATAAACTAACACTATTAAACCATAAATACACACTCAACACTCAAATTCACACTAAATGCCTAACAAATTACACCCTAAAACATAATGCAAATCACAACTATCAATTAGCCCCTAACATTTCAAAGATTTCATAGTTTCTTCAGTCGTCCTTTCTCCTACAACTCCTCCTGCTACATTGTTCACCATGTACTAGCACTGCTGAGTCAACCCTTTAGCATGTGAAGCAAATAATGATGATGTGGACATTGTATGAATAAGAGCTTAAAGTGTTCCTTTTCCTCGTGGAGTGGCTCTCCCTCCATCTGAGTGAAGGTGGCTATCTTGGTGCACAAATTATATGTATTTGATGGGAATAGAATTTTCCTATGAATTTGTTGTACACCTCTTCTCATATAGTCAATGAACTGGGTGGAAGGGTCATTAGCCGTGCCTTGGCCTAATCCTTCAATGTGTATAGAAAGCATCTCATCCTAATTTAATCCTCATTTAGGCCATCCAAAGGTAGTGTTTAGAGAGTGGTATAAAATTCTCGAAGGAAATTTAAAGGGTCTTCATTGGGAACCCCATAGAAAGAAGGCAACATGTTGTAATGGATGTTCTTCAATTCGTAATTCTAGCTGCATCTTTTAAATTCATACACGACGTTGTAGTACTGATCACTATTCTGGCGTACTCCTTCATCACCAACTGCCTTTCACCCATCTTATGGTTGTTCACTTGATCTTTACGCTTGGTTCCTCATGATAGTCTTCAGAGTCCCTTTGAGGCCTTAGTCTTCGATGTATGTTATCAATAAAAGGGATGGGTCCACTATCTAAAGATCTCCTTCCTGGTATAAACCAAGTGAATTCACTTCCTAAAGTTCTCCTACCTAGCACAAACTAACTATGGAAAGCACTACAAAATAACGCAATAAAACATGCTAGTTTGAAAAAACACAAACAATTAAAATCACTTAAGCAAATAAAAACGTAAAAATCATTTCAAGTTTCAAGCGCCAAACACTTCCCTGGTAATGCCGCCAAAACCTTGCTATGCTAAAAAAGTTCTAAAATTACCTAGGCTATCCTACTCGCAAGCATACAAGGTAGTTTTAATGATTACCCAAGGTTGTCTCCTACAGAGGTGAAATTGGTCCACTCAAATTAATCTTGAGCAAAATAAAAATAGAAGAAATCCTAAACACTCTATCCTGTTTGTTGAATAAAGACTTTAAAGGAAATGATAAAATTAAACTGAAAAGTAAACGAAATTAACTAGAAGCAAAGAGAATAGATTAATCTAGGTGGAAGACTATTGAGAATTAATTTCACTAATTTATTCTCCTATGCATGATTAAAGGAAATGATTGGATAGTTGTCTTACGAAAATTAATAGTTAGGTTCTAAATCAACTCTAGTAATGAACTAATCTAACTTTCATGTTCAACAAGTTATAATCCAAATTAATTATGGAAGTCTACTACTAATTACCACTTAAATTAATATATTTCTAATTCTTAACCTAAGCATCCATAGTTTTTCTTTCCATGCTAAACTTTTCCTCTTGATCCTTTTTTTAATACCAAAATGATACAAAGTTTGGTCATGTCATTACATCCATTTAGCTCAGAAATCATAGCAATAAGTAAGACAACAAAATCGTAACTCATTGGTGCCTAGTCGATTAAAATAGTTATATTAATTCTCAAGAAAAAGATATCAATCCATCACTTCAATCCCATGTTACTGTCAACAGAAGTATTAATGCAATCAAACATTGAATAATAAACAAACTATGAAAAGATAATAAAGTGACAATCAGTTAAGCTAACAAAGTAATAAGTTTAGTAAATAAACAAGAAACAGAGCAATAGATGAATAGAATCAGCAAATAAGGATTAGGTGAGTGTGAAGGTGATGGTCTCCTGCCCCTCTCAAACTTGCCGCAGTAGCCCTTACCTTCTGCTTCAGATTCTTCTCACCCAGATTCTTGCACTGCCTTCCCCTCTCTACTATGTTTCTCCCTTCTTCCCTCAACCGATTGGAATTTGCTTCCTTTCTCTCTTTTTTGACTTCTTTCTCTCTATTTACCATGGGTGTGTGTTCAATGAAGAATGAAGAATGAAGAATAGAAAAGATATCGCCACCACCCTCCTCTCCTTTTTAATTATAGCCTCGTCTAGGTTTAGGTTTTCGTGCCCATTCAGCCTACAACTATCACGTAATAAAACAAACGGATTAAAAGAGTGCATAAGAATTGACAAGGGTGTGTATGTTGTGATCACGGTGGTGATATGCAGGTGACTAACTTGTCATGGGGGTAATATGTTAAGTCACCAACGTGACTAAGCTTATGACAGTGGTGACAAGTCAGTCACCACTATAAATAAGCTTGAAACACCCCACTACCATAGTGTATAGTCCTAAACATCTAAAGGACATTCAAGAATATAACCTATAACAATGGCATGTTAAAGCAATCATAATCACTTAATATGGCATCATACACTTTAGAAACATTGAAAAGATCAACTTTCCTATTTCATTTACTAACATAATTTACACTATAGCAGAAGATTTCATTAAACAAACATTTACATCATCAAAAGTTTTGGCGAGTTTACTACTCATCTTACAAAAATCTACATGAAAAGAGAAACTATATAAACACAATTTACAAATCTTCAGATGTTAGCTCACCAGACCTTTGAGTCATTTTTCAATTCTAAAATTTTCTTCTAAAGCGTCTTGGGAACTAGGTCTCCTCTCTTATACCTAAAAAGTCACGTCACAATTTTGATGAGTTTTATGAACTCACTGAGTGAACCATCATTGATGTTCTCAATTATTCAGAACAATAAACATTTCAAATACGTATTCCTCCTCTCAACAATTCATCATGAATTGCACACATTACATATGAACTTTTTAGAATCATACTATCAAACGTACACAAATATGACATATCACATTATCATCACAATTCAGAAATGTTTTCACAAACATGTATTTGAATATGTAAATGCATATAAGACTCCACTTTCGTTTTTATTTTGTTGTAACTGAGTGCCTAATTACTGGCCCACATCCCTTGTGGATATCAAGCTCATTCCACATTTTGTCCCGTACCCATTATAGATACCAGCTTATTAATCACTGAGCCTGAGGCTTTTTATGCGAATATCTGAGCTTTAAGCTCTTTTAGACTGGCCACCCTAGTTATAACGCCTTTTTCTGATCATGCATATTGTCACGACCTGGAACCATATCGGGCACATGATAAACACCGCATATTTAGCCTAAGGATACTTATAGTACCTTTAACCCAACTATGCAAGGCTAACTAAATATCTTTAAAATATTTAGACAGCACAACGACTATATTTTGAAAATACCAAAACTAAATTAAAACACCTATAAAACTCTACATTCACATTAAAACTCTATTGCAACTATTGGACTTTTAGGTCTATTCAAGAGCAATCTCAACGACAATACAAAAGGATCATACATAAGTTCATTTACAAGCCATAAGATAGTCAAGAGTTAATTTGCAAAATTATAATGGATATAATCATATTCATAATCCACTACACATCAAAATTAAAAAACAGAGGCGACATATGCGTGGTAATGACCCGAAAATATCAAAAGATCACACTAACCTCTCAGAGCTTCAAGTTCACCAAATTAACCTGCATGGTTGGAAAGTAGAGGGGGTGACTACACTATGTACTCAGTAAGCAGGAAAAAAATATAACAAATAGAACTCGATACACACCAAAGCAGTAAATAACCTAAGGATGGTTTTACACATCTAAGATGCATATAACCACCTATAAAGTGAAGATATATGACATAGAAACACATAGGCCTAGTCTATGACTTATCCCATACTGGTTAGGAACCACATAGGCCTAGCTTATTAATCACTCATTCAGTGAACATAGGTTTTATTTCCAATACACAAGAGCAAAAAAGCATCACACGTAAAGTCAAATCTTGTCAAGAAGTTAAATCTTATAATAGATCAAAATAGTTATGGGTGTCACCACTAGTTGGCCAAACTAGTGTACACACCAACTGATTCCCTGTGTTAGCTCGACTTTTATTTATGGTAAGTTTAGATAACAGTTGACGAGAGCACCATAACCCTAGGTGATGACCTCATTAGTGACCAAACCTCTAAGTGTGCAATCACCCGCAATTCCTATGAAAAGGTTTTATTACGAATACTTAACTTTTATGTACCAGTGTTAAAGGGTACGCGGTGCTTAGCACATGAATGATTAGCTAATCGTAATCTCACCAATCACAAAAATTCTTATACAAATATTTAGTACTTAAAATCAAGTATGGTTCTATGTGTTTATTTATTGGTCTAACTGATAAAATGGAACCTTACCATAGCTCTAAGCCAAAAGAGAACATATACATGCAGCATACATGACTTGGTTATGCATATGTGAGTTCCAAAACATTATTTCATATAGTGAAAGTCATCCTTTTCACTCCAACTATAAAGTAATTAAAAAATTAATTTTAGAAAATAAAACATTATCCTTTGCACTTCAAGTGCAGGTTTGTTGAAAACAATATCATTCCTCAAAATACAAAATAAAATGATCAGTTTCACTCAAAGTGCGAAGAGTTATTCAAAATAATTTCATTGACTAAATATATAAGTATACTAACTTCTATTTAAGATTCAATTCTACTATGCATTACCTAGGTTTAAATTCACAAACAAGTCATTATGCATGTCTTGGGTTTTCTTAGTCCCATTTGAGAGATATGTTTTCCCTAACTCACCTCAAAAGAAGGTGTACACTCCTTTGACTTCAACAATCCTCTATATAAGCTTCTTGATCCACAGCTCCTGCGCCTTTATACATACAATATACAATGTATTTATTACTCAAACATGTATCTCATACTTATATGCCATCACATAAGTGTATAAAACATAATATCACTATTTTTAAGCTATAGGATTTGACCATTAAGCTTCTCACATGACTACTTCCCTTATTATTCGCATACGCTTTCTTTTGCATTTTCGAAAGCATTTATTGCTTTTGGTCCAATACTTACACAGTTCAAAGCATAATTAAGCATAGTTTTATCCAAAAACATTAGGTCACTAATCATCAATCTATGTAAAAATTCAAGTTTACTCTAAGTAAATATGAAAACCTCTTTCCAATGCACACCATTACAATCCTTAAATCCTAAGCCAAGTTCACTTAGGCATTTTATCAAACACCTAATGTGCATGACTTTCAAGTCATATTTTCAAGGCTTAATCATAGAAATTCATGCTCCTATCTTGTTATATAACAAGAACTTCCAAAAAATAACACATTTCAACACTCCATTAAATCAAATTCCCTTCATTTAAACCATAAATTTCAAAAGATATTCAAAATTTTAAAAACTTTCACCAAAGAGAGGGTATTTTGGTTTTGGTTTAAGGAGACTTTTTTATGAATCATTTCATTCATCTAAACCATGTTCCCTGTATATTCAAGCATGGAGAACAACATATCTTAACAACAAACTCAAAATCATAATGTACAGAGAGATGGGACAAAATTTACCTGAACTTTTCTTTAGTGATATCTTAAAATTCTTGAGAATTTGTCAAATCTAATGATAGATTTGAGTTCCTTGAACCAAACATAGTGAATTTACCTTTTTGGCTTATGTGAAATTACCATTACACCTTTTAAACTTTTCCTAAATTTGTAATTAAGCCTAAGATTTGAGAATGGCAAAATTTTTATTTTCATTTTGATCCCCAAACTTTTGAAAATTATAATTAAGCCCTTTAACTTTAGAAAATTACATATTGATCCTCCAAGAATTGAAAAATTATTTTTAAATCCCTTATGTACATCAAATTTTCCAATTAAGCTTTCTAAGTGTCCAATAAATCCTAATCACGTCTAAGGCATTAGAATATATTTAACTCGGCCACCATGGCCATATCCATCCAATGGACTCAGTTTTACACACTTAGAAGCTTATATGTTAGAAATCTTAAAGAATTCGCATGCCGATGAACTATAAGTTCATGTAAGGGCATATAACATTATATATCACTAGCATATCTATCGAAAGGATTCAAATACATTTTTGAACTCATATATAACCATGTATATATTAATATAAAGTAGTATCTCCAAGTATAGATCAATACAAAAGGGCTCAGAGAGTTCGATGTTAAACGTATTATGTAATGAAATGTATGAATTCATATATCACACTTTCAATAGCTTTCATTCATTTTAGACACAGTCACTTTTCATATTCATCAGATATAAGTCCGACATTTAACAATTTTTTTTTGTTGAGAACACATATTTCTTTCATATTCATATACAATCAGAACGCTCCCAATGCATTCACAATTATAAAACTCCTCGGACTATTATTTTCCAGAATTATCAATCATATCAATTGCAATTCAATAACTAAATTTAAATATAAATGGATCAATCCTAGTGAGAATTATCTAGGTTGATTCACAGTACACTCCAAATCACTATTTCCTTGACATCCTGATAATGTCTGGATGTTTTCGTTTTGTTTGAACTTCTAAACCATTCAAAAATACATACATTTACACATTACTAAATTTCTCAAACACCTAAGTATTCAACCGTACATATATGTATATGTGTTACGTGTAATGTATGCTTAATGACATTCTCGAGTATGTGTCCTTATTCTCATTTCTTAACCAATCATATATAATAAGAACATCTTCATTCTTTTAACACTCCTTCATTTCAAACTTAAATACGTTGTTATCAAACATTATCTTCCTTAAGTTATAACATCATTTAACAAATTCAACTTATCAAACATTAAACCAACTTATTCAACATCAAATTACATTCATTTTAAACCTTAATTAAGTCCATATGTACCATAATAAAGTACCTTAACATTAGTTGTTTCAAACATCACTTAAAAGACATTATTTCTCTCTTTATGCTATCCCACAATCATGGTGAACCTTCCCACAATCATGACAGAGGCTTGTGCAATAGGCCACAATCGTGACAGAGGCTTATGCAATAGGCCACGATCGTTCAATAAAGGCCATGATCATGCGTTATCTTTCTTCCTTCATTTTTCCACGAATTTCATAAAAATAAAAACATAATTAACACTTCAAATTTTCCAAAATTTATGTTCATTTTTGCAACCCCATATAGATCTAAATTATAATCGAAGTCTAACTTAAAATTATTCATTTTTTAACTTACAAATCATGGTCTTCCATGCATCGTAAATCAAACCAGAAACTATCATACACTATCATACATATAGTCCTAGTTCTTTCTCAATTTAAGAACACTATATTTACATTTTCTTTTAGCTTACATTCACCTTCATTATACTTCAAATCCATATCTAACTCATACTTGAATCAACCTATTACCCACAGTTTTCACATACCAAGAGCAAGCAAAAAACATCCAATTTTATCTAACATATTCCAACACATATCATCACTAACACCATATTCATTTCATTCCAATTCAAGCATCATTATCATACTATTGATCATGTCACAAATTTCAGATTGTTACTTACTTATTAGGCTTCCAACCCAACTCAAAATTCCAAAATATACTAGCTCTCTATGCAAGGAAGATTAACACAACCATAAGGTGAAAATGAGCTAGTTTCAGCAGCAAGATGAAGGTAACAATAGGTTGGCTTCTTAGCTATTTTGTGAAGGATTAAAGAGTGAATTTTGTGTAACAATTTAGCTAGGGTTCAATCAAAATGTAGACAGAAGATGGATGCAATTTTGGTGAAGGAAATAAAAAAAAAAGCAACAAAAACTTTGCTGTAGAATCTTGCTTCATCAATATGCTAGGTGTCTTCAATTTACCTAAACATGTCTCATTTGGCACATAAGCCATGTATCCTCATAAAATGTTGCCATTAGTCTCCTATTAATCAGTCCATATGTCTCCTAGTTACTAATCCACTTGTCCCTCCATAATTGGTCCATTTGTCAATTAATTACTAGTCCATTTGTCACATATTTAACTATGTCAAATGTCTCTCAATTATAGGCTTAGTCTTCCTAATTTTTATGTATCAATTTACCTTACCACTTGGCATTTCTCCTAGTCCAAACGTAAGTATTAATTCAATAATCTCCCAATTAATAAAAATTCATTCCAAATTACTAATTGGAATCTAATCAAATAAAGTTTCAAGATATAACAATTCACAATTCACATCATGTTCATTTTATATCTTTCATACCCCGGAATATGTCATTGAGTGCATATACTATCTTTGTAATGTGTACAACTTATAATTCAGGTGTTTATGCTAACGATATGCATGTAAATGAAATTATTTCAATGCTATTACTCATTCATAATGATCCAGGGTTCTAATCCTAAGCATGTTTCGAAAACTAGATGTTACAAAGTTTGTCACGATGGTGACAAGTCACCACCTTTCTTTGTTTTTTCCTTTTCCTTTTATGCAAATTTACGTCAACTTTCCCTTCAACCTTCGTGAAAAATTTACAAAATAATCTAACTAACATTCATGTAATCTTCACACCATTTCCACAAAATTTATCTCACATTTGGATCAAAACATAAGGATTTGTAACCAAAATCAAGATATGAAGGCAATTAAAAGCAATAAAAACTAGACACAATAGTGACTATAATTCTTCTATTTTCTATCTCATCTTTACCTTAACTCACCTCTTTTTTCTCTACAAAGGAAAATAAGATCAAACATCAATAGAATGAAACCAAGGATGTGGATTTAGCTCATTTCGGTTCTTATTCCTCCAACTTATACCTAAACCAAAAAATGAACCTTAATAAGTATCTTAGGTGTAACATAACATTAATCACTAAAAATTAGGGAATAGATATACAATTAATCAAGAACTTATCAAATTCCCCCACAATTTGCTTTTGATTGTCCTCAGGCAAAACTAATGATAAAAATTAAAATAAAAATACTTCATTTTTATCTCATATTTCCTAAGAGTAGAGAATCATAAGAAATGATGATTAACTTTTAAAACCATGGAAAGAATTGAATGTTAGACCCGTTTCCGGAGTCTAACTCATAAGTAAAACATAAACGCGTCACTTTGTAGGGTTGTTTGGATCAAGTTAGAAAAGGGATATAAATTGTCCAGCACGCACCCTATATAGCATCACTAACTTGTAAAAACCTTATCTCTGAATTCTGATGTCCAAAAATTAGAAACTTTATATCATTGGAAGCTAAGAGGATACACTGCAACTTCCAAGAAGACAACTTTGTCTAAATCAGCCTAGATCAATACAATTTTTTCCATAAAGTTAGAATACACATTTTATCTCTATGAATGCTTGAAAATGCAATGCGGAAGCTTGGAAAGTCATGAGCAAAACATAAATATATTTCGTTAACTTCAAAAGAATGGAGTTTTATAAAGCTTTAATGGGCATTTCAAGACACAAATGCATCGTTCGACTTATAATACAAAATATACATGAATGAGTAATTGTTGAAACGCAACTAAAGCCTTGAATTTTCATTTACTAACTTAAATACAAAAATATGCAGACTTGGAGTGGTGCCTTGACTATCAATCACTCGATCTCTTGCTCGTCACTTGTAGATGGGGAGGAAAGGGGGGTAAGCTAAAAACTCATGGGAATCAAGTTTATAGCAGAGAAATAAGCAAAACCATTGAAAATATTGATGTCGTAGTAAATTGCATTGAAATCATAAAACATGTATTTCTCAAACTTGACAAAACAAATCATAAGCAATATAAGCAAGCCTAAAGGTTTGGGTAGTCTATATAAACATGATGGAGAAGCCTTGTAGCTAAACCATATATATGAGGGAGTTCTTACAAAGCTCTAATAAATATGAGGGAGTCCGTAATAGAGCTCCATGCCACTAGCAGGTAGGTAGGAGAAGCCTTTAACATAGTCAATGTGCACATGACATAAAATGATGGACATCACAAACCTAAACACAAACATGAATTTCATGACTTGTAAACATATTACACAAAGGCACATTCCAAAACCATGATTTCCATAAGCATGATATATTTCAAATACAAGTTCCATCATCATTTCATGAATCATCATCAAGATTCATCTGCCAAACATGTAGCAAATACTTAAATCCTTTAAGAAGCAATAAATGCAACGTTTATAAAGCAATTGAAATCATTTAAATCTATTGATTAGGAAAATACTCATGGCTCATTAACTCAAACTACAATCATGTAACCCACCTGGATTCCTTGTTTAAAAAATTGTTTAAAAATTTCCCTCCTCTTTCTCCTCTTACCTCTCTTGATTTCCTTTAACAGTGACAAAAATCCGATTTAATAGGAATACAAATTAGGAATCTAAATAACATATTTACTAAAAATTGATTCTAGATTACTTAAACTCATGTATTTCCTAAGCTTCATGAATCAAAATTCCTTCCAAATTCTAAAGGATTAAAAATGGGCTTACCTTGAATCTTCACTAAACAAAGAGATTTTTGACTCAAATGGAAGCTCTTCTCTTCCTCTTTCTTTTTCTCTTCTTAAATAATCTCAAATTCACTCTTGAAAACTAAGAAAAGAAGAAACATAAGCTTTGTCTTCTTCCTTTTCTCTAACGGTCGAATCCTCCTTCACCTTTTTTTCTCTTTTATGTTTTTCACTTCTTCTCTCCTGTCATGTTACGGTTTCTTCATCTTATAAAGAAGACAACATTTTTCTCTTCAACTTATACCCTTAATGAGTGAGAAATATCAACCTTACCCTTCATTTAATGCTTTATGATTTTTAGGCTTAAGTGACATGCTACAATTGCCCTATATATATATTATTACTGCTTTAATTTAACTGACCAATGTAATGAAATCCTACTAATATTGTAATAAATAATTAAACTCTAATAATCATTCTATCATGACCTCATAATTTATTTAAATCATGCTTAACGATTTTATTTATTCTATGGCAAAAATTCTAATTCCAAGATTATTTCATAAAATATTATCCTTAACTTAATGAAAAATTTCAGAGGTCAATATTGAATATTCAATCTTTTTACTCAGTGATCAAGCAATAACCATTCCCTTCAAAAATTAAGCAATCTAGGGGCAAACTTTGATAAGTTGTGCTTAAAGATAAGTACAATCAAACACCATTTATAATCATATCATTTATGATTAAGATATTCCTCAAGTTTGCATATCTTTTTAGTTCTGCACTACTAAAAATTCATATATATAACATAAATTAAAGGACGTTTAAAGGTTATGATGGGGTCAAAGGTTAAGGTGAGAAATATTTGATTTATGTAGTTCAAAATCTATCAAAATTGGTGAAGTATGAAGATCACTCAATTGAGTATCAAGTGTAAAAATTAACATGCAATCAAAACTGGGTACTATAAACTATGATGGATGCAAAAAAATATGTTCCAAAGCTTAGATTCAAGCCTTTATGCCACAGACCATTTGAAGCATAAAGAATTAGAAGAAACCACTTATAAACTTAATGATGAACTATCCATCATAATTGTAAAGAGTGATCCTTCACAATAAATTCTCCCTTGTTTACATCATAATTAAGCCATCCATTCAATATAAATTTAGCAGGAATGATTAACATGAATTGCTTACAAAACAAATGATTTTCCTTATGATAACTTCTTTTCTTTTATTCTCTTTTCTCTTTTCTTCCTTTTTGAATAAAGACAAAAATTAATAGAACCTATATCAACAGTGGAACTCATTGATAGGGGAAAAATATGATTGGCTTATATCTACCCAATAATCATTACTATTCTAAAGGAAACATATATCAACCAACCACAAGAGTAAAAATACATGCCGAAGTTGCCATGAATTTTTTTGGTTAATTCTTCTCTCTAATTATAACTTTATAATCCTAAAATCAATAGAAAAAGAGACAATGCCTTTTTTTACATAAAAGATAACTTAAACATACATAAGAAATAAACTTAGAAACACACATGATAAATAAGTTCCCCATTCCCACACTTAAAACTTAAATTGTTCCTAATATAACATTAATTATAAGAGATGGAGCATTCAACAAAAAATTGAGAAAATGTAAAGGAAAAAGGAAAAAAATCACCTTAGGTTGCCTTCCACATCATGCTTTTGTTTACTATCATTGGCTTCCATTACGTGATGTCATCTGGGTCTTTAAGTACCATTGCTTCCACATTCTTTACTAGAAATCCTTTATAGTAAGGCTTTACGCAATGACCATTCACCTTAAATCTCTTTCTGGTTTTCAAACTCTGTATCTTTATTGCAACATTAGAAACCATAAAAGGACTAACCCAACAAGAGTACAAATTACCTGAAAACAAGTTAAATCTACAATGGTAAAGAAGCAAATTTTAACCAACAAAAAATCCTTTCCTCAAGATCATATTGCTTCGGAAAGCTTTGGTCTTTTCCTTGTATATCATTGCATTCTTATACTAGTCATTATGCTTCGCTTCAAGCTCTTATAGTTGTAGCTTTATAGGCACTCCCACATCATCAAGATTTATGTTGCAATGCTTGATAACCTAATATTCCTTGTAGTGCAGCACTATAGAAATATGACATAGCCTCCCAAACACCAATATATATGGGGATACATCCATTTGCATTTTCCAAGTTGTCCTATAGGCCCACAGTGCATTTCCAACTTAAAGCTCTAATCCTTCCTATTATGTTAAACTATTTTTCCTATGATCAACTTGGTTTCTCTATTGGGCACCTTAGTTTGGCCACATTTAGGGGATGGTAAGAAGTGAAAACCTTATGTATAATATGGAACTTCTTAAACAAGGATTCTATGACCCTATTGAAAACGTGCATTTTCCTATCGCTCGACATCCTAAATCTACAAAGGACATTAAACATGACAAAAACTACAACAAATATAGCATCATTAGTCTTGATGGCTTTAGCTCCTGCCAATTTAAAATATAATCAAATATAATTAAAATATAATGAAAACTAAAAGACTAAGGGAATGATACCATGAAATCAATATCCTAAACATCAAAGATTTCATTAAAAAGTTGGGGTTTGTGGCATTCGATTTGTATGGGATAAGTTATCTATTGTTGGCATCTGATGCTTTACTTGTAATAGATATATGTATCCTTAAAGAAAGAGGTCCAACAAAAACCTTTTTCTAAAACCTTATAAGTAGTCCTATTTACTCCAAAACGTCCTTCACAATAGAAGGTCAAAATAGGAAGAATCTCACTCTCAGGAACATACCTTCTGATTACTTGATTTATATAATGTCTCCAAAGATAGGGGTCACCCCATACATAATACTTGGCTTCACATTTCAACTTATCCTTTTGAGCCTTTGAAAAATTTGTAGGTAACTTTTTTATTCCTAAAAAATCCACAATATCTACATATCATGGTGGTGTCAAATTGGCATAAAGCAATTGTTCATCTAGAAATATATCCCTTAAAAGAGCAACATCATCATCTCAAACTAAATGGCTAAGCTGATCAGTAACTATATTCTCTACCCTTTTCTTATCATTTATTTCTAAATCAAACCATTGAAGGAGTATAATCCATCTAATTAACCTCAATTTTTATTCTTTTTTGGTAAGTAAGTGCTTCAAAGTTCCATAATTAGAGTAAACAATAACTTTAACACACAAGAAGTATAGCCAAAATTTTTCTAAAGAAAAAACAATACATAAAATCTCTTTTTAGATTGTAGAATAATTCTATTGCATTGAATTCAAAGTTTTCAAAGCGTAATAGATGGCATGTGTAACCTTTCCTATTTTTCCCTTAAAATTGCCCCATTGTAGAATCACTAGCATCACTCACAATCTCAATTGAAAGGCTCTAGTTTGGAGGTTAAATCATTGGTTAGAATGTCAAGAGCTCCTTAAGTTTGTCAAATGCATCCTGGCTTATCATAAAACTCAAAGGGGACATCATGCTGTAACTTCTTACATAAGGGAGAGGCTACTTTTGAGAAATCTTTGATGAACCTATAGTAAAAACCGACATGGACAAGAAAGAACAAACTTCCCAAACAATTGAGTGGTAAGACAAAGCAGAAACGAGATCAATCTTAGACTTTTCCACCTCTATGCCCCTAGAAAATAAAATATGCCCTAAAATTATTCTTTGATTAAGCATAAAATGCCCTTTTTTCCAATTAAGCATAAGGTTAGATTTAATACATGTTTTTGAAATTAATGCAAGATTCTCTAAATAGTTATCAAAAATAACCATAGACACTAAAATCATTCTTAAATACCTCTATAATCTTATAAACATACCTAGAGAATATGCTTACCATGAATCTTTGGAAAGTGAAGTGTGCCTTACATAAACCAACTGATATCCTTCATCAAGCAGATGTACAAAATGGGCATGTTAAGGTCTTCTCTTCTTAATCCTATAGTGCAATAAGGATATGAAATAACCTGAAAAGCCTTCTAGAAAATAATAATAATCAGGTCAATAATTCTTTTAATCATTTAATCAATAAATGGAAGGGGAAAGTGGTCCTTACAAGTTACAAGATTCAACTTCCCATAATCAATATAAACTTGGTAACCAGTTTGAACAAGATTGGGAATCAATTTACCATCCTATATTACAACAATGATTTCAAAGTTCTTTGGAACCACCTATATAGGACTTACCCATTTATTGCCCGAGAAAAAATAAATTACTCAAGTATCAAGAAGTTTTAGTACTTCCTTTTTCATTGATTACATCACTAAAGGATTCAGCCTATATATGCTTGTACAGTTGATTAGCAGCCTTCTCAAGCAAAATGCGATGTATGCACATAAAAGGGCTTATTCCTCTCATATTTATAATTTTACACCTAATGGCCTTCTTGTGCTCCATTAATAAACGAACTAATTTAGGTTTTTGATCATAATTCAATGCCGTCGAAATCATCACTAGAAGAGTATGATTATCCCCCAAAAATGTATATTTCAAGTGAGAGGGAAGTGATTTCCAACTTTAGATTAGGTATCAAAAGGTAATAACCTTTGGTAAGATTTAGGTAATTATAAGGAAGCAAGTTCATACCTCGTAAGAGTAGGTTCCAAAGAATGCAAGGCAACTACCATCTTAGTTAGCTCGTTTGCTAACTAAACATTGTTAATGGCTTCTAACTTTAGATGCTTAGTTAAAATTGATTCTAATTGGTCCCTAGAATTGAACTTAAAAACTACTTGAACTCAGGGGTCAATCACTTCAATAGAAAAAGTAAATTTACCATCATGAGGATGTTTTATGGCATCAAAAATATTAAAATGAATCACTTCCCTGTCAAATTCCATTTTGAGGGTACCATTAAGAACATTTATCTTAGTTTGGGCAGTGTTAAAGATTGTTCTCCCTAATAAGATTGTTATAGGGTTAGAGGAAATGTCACTATCCATATCTACCATATAGAAATATGCAGGAAACACTAATTCATTCACCTACACTAAAACATCCTCAACCAATTCATCTGGTTAAGCATTAGTGCGATAAGCCAATTATATGATGAAAGTATTTTCTTTCAAAAGGCTTAATTTTAAAGAATTATAGATGAAATGGGGTATAATATTAATCAATGCTCCTAAATCTAGCATAACACTCTTACTTATAGTGTTACCAATCTTATAAGGAATAGTAAAAACACTTAGGTCCTTATACTTAGAAGATAATTTCTTTTTGAAGACTACATAAACATTCTCATCCCTTATGACCTTCTTTTACCTCTCAATTTTCTCCATTTGGTATAAAATTCCTTAAGGAATTTTGTATACCTTCTCACTTGCTTGATTACATCTAATAACGTATATTTACTTCTACATTTTTAAAATTTCACAATTTCTCATCCTTTTTATCCTTGTTCAACTTTGTTAAATTGATAAGAAAAGGTTGAGGTTTAGTCTTAACCACAATGGGAGCTTCAGAATTTACCTTTCAACAAAATGAGGGATTTCCTTCTTCTTCTAACTCTTTAATTTACTCTTTACTAGCCATCCTTTGTAAGGTCTTTTTAGGATCCTTAAGCTCCCTAACACTCCTTAAGGTTATTACACTAACATTCTTCAAATTTACCTTAAGTTATGATGGAACTTTTTCTCCAATTTATGATTTTAACTGATTAATAGCAATTGCCATTTGGCTTAAATTTATAATGGTAGACCTTGTCTCCTATAATTGGGTTCTTTCCTCTTACTAAAATTATTTTACAACATGCTAGAATTGCAAAGTGTCAGTTGCAAGGGACTTAACCATATTTTCCAATGATGTACTTAAGTTAGAGGAGGAGTATTGTGGTCTAATCTAAAATTATTGTGCACCCTGTGGCTTATATGGGAAGTAGTTCTACTACTTGTACCTCCATAACTTAGGTTTGGGTAATCTCTCCAGCCTAGGTTATAGGTCTAGGAATATAGATTGCATGGTTGGAAAAATTTTCCTTCTACAACATTAACATACTCCTTATTTCCCTATTATGGAGATGTGCAACCATTCATTGGATGGTTTGCATTTACACATATCTCATAAGCTTTCACATATGCTTTACGTATAGAAATTTGTCTACCAAAGGATGTTAATTCATTTAAATAATGTTCTATGAATGAATTGTTTACCTCATTTACCCTATAAATGTTGTTGAATATTTCCAAATTATTAAATGTTTGTCTCTATATACTCAATTAAAGTTCTTTCCTCCTTAGGAGTCCTTTTACCTAGTTCTCCACCATTTACTATAATTACTATTCAAATATTGAATAAAGAGTTACTTTATAATATTATGATGGGACAATTGGTACACAACTTCTTGAAGCACTCCCAATATTTGTAAAGGGATTCTCTATGATGTTGCTTTATCCCAAAAATCTTTTTCCTTATGCTCGCTGTCTCTGATGATAGGAAATATTTCTCCAAAAATAGTCTTTTCATTTTAGCCCATATGCTAACACTTTGTGCAGGCAAATGAGAATGTTAATACTTTTTTCCCATCATTTAGTGAAATTGGAAAGCTCTCAATATAATTTACTCTTTTATCATCCTTTGAGGTTTTATTGTAAGACAAACCATATTAAGGTCCTTGAGATGCTTATGATCATCCTCACCAAAAAGACTATAAAAGTTAGGCAAAAGATGTATTAAACCAGAATTAAGCTTAAAAGTAATATGTTCAAAAAAATTTGGTAATATAATAAATAAAGGTCTTTGAGTTAAGTCTTAGGTAGCCAACTCCCCTAAAGTTCTCAAGTTAGATATAACTTCTTCCAAATCAAGTCCTTTCTCTATTTATGAATGCGTTATGTTCTTCATATGCAATCTTTACAATGTCCATTTAATCTCATGATCAAATTGTACATGATCCTATTGAGGAGATGTAGTCACTATCATAAACAAACGCTAATAAACATAAAAAGAGCAAAAAAAATATACTGAAAATTATAAACAAATATATACAAAAAATCAATTATTATCTAACACAAAAACTAAATCACTTCACTCCCTGACAATGGTGCCAAGATTCTTAACATGTGTTGAACTCACTAAACAATAAGACCATTCTCTGCATAATTAAATTTGTAGTACGAGTGAGGAAGGCTCGTATCTATAAAAAGTGTCTGATTAGCTTTTGTAATGAATGAATCAGTGCATAAGATTGGGTGAATTTCATTAATGCCATTAAAAAAATATAGAAGAAAAATCAAACGAAATAATACAAAATTACTAGGACTAATTAATAGGTTTTATATCTAGTTCTCAATTTAATCTTAACTTTCACATGAATGTGCGTAATCAATCTTCATGTTATTCTTGAACCTACCTTTGAAACTATTAATCATAGATTAACTACTAGCTCCGTTAATCCCATTTTTTCATTATATTGTAACTACTAATCAGATATTACAGACTGCAATCATGATTCTAGCAATGAATCTATATATAAATAATCTATTAGGCCTATTCAAATTGTTCATACATAAATTCCAAACTTTAAAGAAAAAATAACATAGTCAATTCCAAAAGAGAGTTAAGAATTACAACACTAAGTTTAATTAATGCCTAAACATGTTCATTGGTCTCAATATCCCCTTTAAACTGGAAAGAAGAAGATTAGTTGCTCATAACTCCTAAAAGGGAATAGAATCTTCTTTGGTAATATCCTAGTTCGATTATTGTATTATGTAATATCTTGTACATGCATTTTATAAAGTATGCTCTATTTATGGTGTACTAGAGTAATTTGAGTGTTTAAATATATTATTGAGGTTATAATGGAGATCATGAATGGAACAAAGATGATTCAGGACTCGACCGAAATTTTCTTATTTGGACTCATTTCGTAGCTTTTTGGAGTTTTTAAAAATTCCCCAAAATATGCTTTGGAGATTTAGGTGACACTTTTGAATGAAATTCGGATGATTTTAGTGACATTTAGTGATTTCCTGATTCAATCCAAAAATTCTTTTAGGCAACTGAAAAGATACCAAATAATTTCATAATATGATGAAAAGCTCCAGAATTAGGATTGGAGTCTATAGGAACCAAAACAAGTCAAAACAGAGGTTGTTTGAATAGAATTCGTGTAATATGAAATTATTGGAATAAAATTTCCTTTTTGAAAAATAATGGGTATTGATGATTTAAAAACCATTCAAAATTTTAAAAGCATCAAATCAATAAGTATTGACCCTAATTAGATTATTTTATGGTCAATTTGATGATAAGACAGTTGTCAAATATTTTTGAAATTTAATTCAGTTAGTTGATGAATAAATGAATTAAAAGGCAATTTGGTCTTTTTGTATGCATTAAAGGACAATTTGGTCTTTTTGGTATTCATCATATGGCAATTTGGTCATTTTACATGGTTTTAGTGCAAGGATGAGTCATGAGAAGAGAACCAACAGAAGGGTGACATGTGGAATCCATTAAATGAGTACAAAAAAATCATAAAGTAAGACATTTAATGTTATTCTTTAATATAACCGTGAGTGTTTAAGAGAGAGTAAACGTGAGAGATGAAGAAAAAGTGAAAAGAAGAGGATCAAGTGTGAAGGTTGGCCAAGGAGAGAAGAAGAAGAGGGCTGCCATTGTTAATGGGTTTTGATGGAGATTTGAAGAGATTTTAATCAAGTAAAGGTATTCAACAATTACCCAAAAGATTGGAGGAAAAAGTGGTAAGTTTTCCAAGCTTAAATTCATAATTTTTGTTATGGGATAAATGTCTTTAATATCAATGGTGCCTTGGTGTTATTTTGGTGTTCCTTTGCTTGAAATTGACAAAAGAGTAATGTGTAATAGAATTTTATCTTAGGTTTATTTGAACCAGTCCCATTGTCTTAACCATAAATCAACCTAAAGACCTCCAAACCAGGTAATTCTATTTTGATCTGAAACCTAAGACATATTGCTAAAACCCTCTAGAAGAGACCTAGACCTAATTCTAGCTGACTGATATTGAAAATTGAGATTGATTATGGTAGCTTGATATTGTCCCTGTCTTCAAGCAGCTTGTGATAATTGGTACATGTGTTATGATTTAAAAGTTGAAATGGCATTCTTTTTATTCTATGGAAACTAGAGACATAGTATAACAAATTTCTAGAAGACTTCAAAACCTAATTTGAACTTTTGGTATCTAAAAATTAAGAAACAAGAGGAGGTATGGATTCTAGACATGGGTCATAACTGTGAATCATCATGCATGATTGTAATATGGTGAATTAAATTAGGTGAGATTGTTTTTAAAGAAATTATTAAGTTAAAATGAGTAAAATATGATATTTAAGTGACTTTTGAAGTTATATTTGGAAATGGAGACCAATATGTTAGCTTACAGAATTAAGCAGAAATATGATTAGCATATGTGTTATGCGATTAAATACTAATCTCAAATTTGGTTAAACTAAGCTATAGTTTTAATGCGTTATGTCCTAATTTGGAAATAAATACCTAATTAAAATGCACATTGTGTAGTTAAAGAGAAGACACATAACTCATGAGTGCGCTTGGTGATAAGTTTGCAAAATTGTAAGTGAATTTTAATTATTTTATATGACTAAATTCTTTGCAAAAGAACTTATGACATATGAGTGTACTTTGTATTGAGTTTATGAAAAGGATTTTTATTTGATCATAAAATTAATACTTATGATGAGTTTTATTCAAATGATATTTTACAAGTGAATATTTCTAGCATAAGTGTATGCTTTGGTAGTATATAAGTTTTAATTTGAAAGTTAAGTTTTATATGATTAAGAGTTACATTGAAATAATTAAATTATGAATCCTACCAAGCTTGATTTAGAAAATAAGATGAGTAGTAAATGTAAGAGTTTCTTTTGCCAATGGTACAACGCTAGGCTTTATATGTGTTATTATATCGGTACATTTATAGTGGTTAACCAATTATAGGTAACCGATGTATAACCAGCTCTATAAATAGTGGTTAACTAGTTACAGGTAAGCGATGTAGAGCTAGGTCCATGACTTGTTACGAGTAAGCAATGTAGAACCAGCTCCTAACTACCAGTTTATAGCAATTAACCTATTACGAGTAAGTGATGTAGAACCTTCTTTGTAAATAGTTATTAACTAGTCGCGGGTAAGCAATGCAGAACTAGCTCTATGGCTTTATATCTATTGTACCGTATGGTAAAGAAACTAGTGGTATACTATTTTGAGTAAGGAAAGTCATGAAGATGGTAACGCCGACACTATTTATGTTAAAAGTGATTTGAGAGGTACCGTATGGTACCAATTCTAATAGTTGGCTTATTTTCAGTATAAAAGTTTTCAGAAAACTTATTGCCACCACTGTTTATTATTGAAGGAGAAAAAGAAAAATAAAATGGAAACTTGTATCTTTCGAGTTTAATGTTGAAAAGCATTTTGGAATAGTATTTCAGAAAAATTGAAATTGTGTTTTACAAAGTGTCACTTTAGTACCAATTGTTATGATGCACAAATGAATTATTATGATAAGTATTTTATCAGAAGCTTTACTACAGGATGGGAATAGTTTAGTTATATTGTTATGAAAAGTTCAATTTTTTTATAAACTAATTACTCACTTAGCTCGTTTAGCTTACCCTTATTTTTATGTGTTTAAACAAACCACCCCAGGTATACGCACAGGTACTGTAGTAATTGGGACTCTACCTCAAGATTAGTTGTATCGTCGGGTGCTGCTGTGCTTATGTTATATTTGTTATGCATGTGATATGTTTGAAATTAGTTTGCAAAGGGTGGAAAGTAAGTTCTTGTAAATCTTTGTGGGATTGTAAATATCTTTTATATCTTTTACTTAATGAACTACGAGGGTTTCAATCCTTAATAAAGTTTTTCAAATGTTAAGAATTATAGGTTTGTGATTGCTTGTGATGTAGACCTGAGATCCCATTTCAGAAGTTAAGATGAATATGAAATATTAGAAGTGTTTTAATTATATTATGCAGGTTTTTAAAAAATTATGGGAATGTTAAAAAGTAGTCTTTATGTTGCTAAAATTTTAATAAAATGATTAAAAAAAATTTTCACTATTTTTGCACTTTTAATTATTAACGTATAAAAGGATGTAAATAGTTAAACGACTTGGCTTTGTGTGAACCCTTCAATTGAGTCAAATATCGATTGGAGGGTTACCATGGGGTCGTCGGGAGGGCTCCACTAGGGTTCTAAAAAGGGAACTTTGGGATGGGTCCTTTCATCCTCCTTTTGTGTCTCTAATCTTTACATACCCTATTTAGCCTCTTAATTTCCCTTTTATAGTGCAAAATTAGGTTGCATAGTTATAAAGGAATGTTTAAATGACTATATATGTTAATTTTACAGAAATCACAAAGTTAAACGTTCACAATTGGCTACACGGCCTTTTAGCCCATTTACACAGTTGTAAGTCTTCACATAGACGTGTAGGCCATAAGGATGGTTGAACAGTGTCTTCAAGTTCATACACATTTCTATTGAGTTACACATTCCCATACATGACCATATAAGTCACAGTGACTCCAATTCTTCCATTCTTTATCCTATCTTTACCTTAACTCGTCTCATTTTTAATCCACAATGGACAATAAGATTGAAATCAATATAATGGCATTAAGGGTGTGAATTTAGCTCATTTTGGTTTTTTCCACTATCTTGTACATAAGCCAAAACATGAACCGAAATAAGTATCTTATGCATAATATAAGATTAATCACTAAATTTCAGGGAATTAATATACAATCAATCAAGAACTTATCACTTTTTCATTTTTATTTCTTGTTATTATTTTAATTGATTCTTTTATTTTCTTTTTTGTGCATTTCTTCATCACTTCCTTTCTTTTCAATATCTTTTAGAGTTTATATTGTTTTTTTTGTCTTTACTAGTTTTTTTCCTGTTTCAAGTTAAAAAAAGAAAAGAATCAATCAAATTTTTATTAATCTTTGTTAGAAAAATATTTATACCTTTTATAATTCCTTAATCTATTTTGGAGAGATTTAATCCATTCTTTGATCAATATTTGTTAGAAAAATTATTTATTCTTCTAATACTTTCCTATTTTGTTTTGGAATAATTAGATTCCATTATTAATAGAACTAAAAATTCTACCAAAAATAGTCCTAACTTCTTTGAAATTTAAGACTATTATTGAGATAAAAATATAATTATACTTTATACTCAATTCCAATTATTCATGTTTCAAGCCATACAAAAATGGTATGAATGTATAAATATTATGTTTGGAAAGATTATTGATTGGTTTGATTTTTAAGATTTGATTGGATTTGTAAGATAATTGTTATAACTAAGATTAAGATCAAAGGTGAAAATAATGAAGATTCTTTACTTTCATTAGAAGATTATGATGATAATGATGATGTTGAGTATATAATGGAAAAGGAAATGTGTGGTTATGTGTATTAAATAGCCAAATCAAAGGAGATAATATTATTGAAAAATAAAATAATATTCTTTATATGGGATTACATATCAATAATAAGGTTTGTAACATAATTATTGATGTGGTAGTTACATTGACATAAATAATACTACTTGATTAAAAAGTTAAGGTTGCCTGCTATGAAACATTCTATATAAGTTTCAATGGCTAAATAAATATGTTAAGGTGATATTACTAAATAAGTGTTGGTTTTATTATTGATTAAATTTTAGTGAGGTATTGTGTGATGTGGTGCCTATGCATACTAACTGCATGCTCCTAGGGAGACCTTAGGAATTTATAAAAGAGCCATAAATGTAAAGAAGGGGAAAAGTTAAGGGAAAAGAAAAAGAAAATACTGAGAGAAAAGTAATGAAATTGAGATCAAGAGAGCATTTTACGGTAACTACCTATGATTGTACTTTCATATAAAGAGGCTTGCTTAAATACTAACAATCTTGATGTTTCTTTGTATGGTAGTTCCACTTTGTTTTGGCAAGAATTTCAGGATATATTTACCAATGATATTCAAAGAAATTTATCACTAATATATAATTATTTTCATACTTATTGTTATCGCTACTAATTAACCAACCTAGAGAAGCAATTTGGATGAGACTAAGGAGCATTAAAGGAAAATTGAGGAGCTTTTATCGAAAAGGTATGTTAGAGAGAGAATGAGTATATATATTGTTCTACTTTTGTCTGTTCCTTGATGGATGAGATAAAAGAATGTGTGTTGATTATTAAGCTATAACTAAAATAACAATAAAGTATTGATCTCCCATTCATAGATTATATGAAATGTTTGATGAGTTATAAAGTTCTTATGCATTTTCAAAGTTTGATTTAAAAAGTAGATATAATCACATTAAGATGGAAAAAGGTCATGAGTGAATGATAGCTCTAAAATAATATGGTTTATAAGATTGTTTAGTGAAACATTTTTTATTAACTAATGCATTTAGGAATTTTATTAGATTAATGAACAATATTTTATATAATTTTATTGGAAAATTTATGGTCGTTTATTTTGAACATATTCTAATCATTGCTAAGATTTAGATGAACCTACATATTAAAAATTACCACGTCCTTTTTCCTCTTTCCTGAAAAAGATGATCCCCTAACTTTTAAACATGAATTTTCTTCTTCTTATATAATATTGGAGTTATGTAAATATAGAGCCCTAGAAAGCAAGTGTATTTACATGTACCTTAATCTTCTTCAATTACAACCTTAATCTTCTTCAGTTACAGTTTTGTAAGGTAAATATTTATTATTAATAAAATAAAAGAGTTTAGTTTTAATGAGCATTATTTATCTAGTCATAAGATACCAAGATTCTTTTGTAAGTAATATATATATACATCGAGATGTATGGGAAACAGTTATATTATTAGAATCTAAATTAATGGATTTGCAGCTAAATAATCAAGTTGGTAGCTTGATTATGGTTTAGACTGTAGTATTGCAAATTTACCTCCATGTAAGTAAAGGAGTTTACTTTAAGGGAATAACGAGTTTCATATCATGATAGTAGTTGACTATCGATAATGGCATTATTACATGAATCTAGAACCAAGTATGTTTTCAAGAATAAAGTGGGCTGTTGCTTTAATATTAAAACATACAACGTAAGCATTCGCTTATTATGAACCACAATCTTGATGAGTGGTGAACTCGTATATGTTTCATT
>JANZXR010000172.1:27811529-27836207 GCA_027575705.1 Erythroxylum echinodendron | reverse complement strand
ATGTATGAGATATATAATGAAACAATATAGGATGGATAATAAATTGCATCTAGATAAGATGGTATTTAAAACTTAAAACCCAAAAAGATTGAGTGAGAAATGATGCTCATGTGAGAATCCACGGTCTCCAAATGATGGCCCATTTGCATGTGGTGAAGTGTTACTCCTCATCGTAGGGCATGAATCCTAGATCTTGCATGGTTTGGGTCTCCTTAAGGATAAGTCCACTTATTGGTAGGAAATGTGACCTCCCACCGAGGCATGGTTTGCAAGTATCTTTAGTGAACTAATCTAATGGTTAAACACTCAGCATGTTTTTTATTAATAAACTACCCACCGTAGCTCTGTTAGTAAAAGTATGGACCAAATTATGATGCTTCTCAAAAAGTTAGGCATAAGATGCTTGGTAGTTTTTGAGCAGAAGGGTCCTAGTTTTTCTTTTAATGGATAAGATGGCCCACCGTCACTTAGTCTATTATAGATAAGAAAAATAACCATCGTATAATATTTTAATTTTTTAAGTTTTGTTAAAACTATCATCATGCATACATGCATCATAATTTTATACAAAGTTCCAATATTATTGACTAGTATGCTCATGTTTTAATAATTTATATTTTCAAACATTATTAACCACAAAATGAATCCACTCATCCTACTCTTGACAAATAACAAATTGGAAAACGGAAAAATTTTAATTAATAGAGACGTAACTTTGACATTGTTCTTCAATATGAACGTATTTCATGGGTGTTAACTGAAAATGAGCCTACACCTCGGAGTGGAGATTCAACTTCTGAGATAGTCCAACAACGTGAGCATTGGTGGAATACTGACAAGACTACTATGTGTTATATTCGAGCTTCTGTCAACGATATGTTGCAAAAACAAATTGCTTGTATGAAAATTGTTAGTTCAATGGTCCATCACCTATATGAGATGTTCGGTATGAAGACTAGGTCTGCAAGAGTGAAAGAGATCCAAATCTTTTATAATCTCAGACAGAAACTTAGTGAACCGGTGTGGGATTACATGATGAACGGGATTACATGATGAAGGTAATCCATATAGTCATTGAGGCTGAGATGCTTGGGGAAGATATGGATGCGAACACATAGATGATTATGATCATCAATAGCTTAAACTCTTCTTTTCAACAGTTTAAGTTAGACTATGAGCTCAACAGCAAGGATTACACATTGAGTGAGTTGATAAATACCCTTCAGAGCACGGAGGAGATATTGAATATTAAGGCTTATAGGCCCGAAGTTAATGTAGCATCTTCTTCAAAGCCCAAGGGTAAGGACAAGCAAAAGAAGAAGGGTCTAATGAAAAAAAAGGCCCAAATAAGGGTCAAGGCTAAACCCATGAAAAAGCAGGCCAAAGAGAACATCAAAGGAAAGTGTTTCCACTGTGATGAGATGGGCCACTGGAAAAGAAACTGTCCAATCTACCTTGAGTCCCTCAAAAGCAAACAAGGTATGGGTTTCCTAAGTTTGTTAGGAACTAGAAATGTGACAGATTTATTTGTTTCTTGGATATTATATTCAGGAGCCACTAACCATATTTGCAATTCGTTGTAAGGGTTTCAATAAAGGAGAAGACTACCTAAAGGCTAGTTTCAAGTCAAGATAGCAGATGGTTCCTATGTTTCAGCAGAATCAGTAGGAGTAGTTATCTTGGACTTTCCTAATGGTCATAGGTTATATTTAGAGGATGTTTACTATATGCCAATGATTATAAGGAACATGATTTCTGTTTTTTTGTCTAATAAAATCTAGTTATTCCTTATGTTTTGGAAAGGTTGTTTCAATGTATGAGAATAAGGATTGTACTTGTGATGTGATAATTAAATAAGGATTGTTCTTTATGTAACCTATGTCAGACTCACTAAACACCACAAAATTGATAAAACCAAGATAATCAAATGACTCTAGTATTAATTCAAAATATTTGTGGCACTTAAGAATGGGTCATATCAATCAGAAAAGACTTGATAGGTTAGTAAAGGATGGGATCCTTATGGGCTTAGATAGTGATCCATTACTCACCTGTGAATCTTATATTGAAGGAAAAATGACCAAAGCCTCATTTCCTTCAAAAGGAAACATATCTGAATCCATGTTGGACCTGGTACATACTGATATATGTGGGCCCATGAATGTAAAATCTAAAGGACGTTATGAATATTTCATAATTTTTTTATATGATTACTCAAGACATGGCTATTTTTATTTGATGCATAAGAGGATTGAATCCTTTAATAAGTTTAAAGAATTTAAAGCTAAAGTTAAGAAGAAACTAAGTAAGCCATTAAAACAACTTTGATCGGATCGAGGTGGTGAGTACTTATTTAGAGAGTTCCAGCAATATTTAATTGATAATGGAATTGTTTCCAATTTGTCAGCTCCTCGAACACCTCAACAGAATGGTGTAGATGAGAGGAGAAATAGGACTCTATTGGAAATGGTAAGATCAATGATATCCTACACTAGCTTTCCAAATTCGTTCTAGGGATATGCCATACAAACGGCAACATATCTTCTTAACTTTGCTCCATCCAAATCGATGCTTAAAACACCTAGGGAGTTATGGACTGGTCGAGTACCTTCATTGAGGCACTTAAGGACTTGGGGTTGCCCAGCCCATGTTCTAAAGTTTGAATCCATAAAGATGGAACCAAGGTCAGAAGTATGTTTGTTTGTAAGATATCCTACGGAAACTCGAGGATACTATTTTTATAGTCCTCAGGATAGGAAGTTATTTATGTCGACAAATGTGAACTTCTTAGAGGAAGATTTTGTGAGAAATCACAAAGAAGAAGTGAATTAGTTTATTTCATCCAAATCAAGAGTTGATATGGATATAACTGAACAAGATGTCGAAATGGATTCAAGAGTTGAATCGGAAGTGCAACCTGAACATCAAGTTGTGCCTAGACATAGTGGAAGGGTTGTGAGATAGCCAGATAGGTATCTAGGTCTAAGAGAAGGCTTAATTGCCATCTCAGACCAAGAAGAAACGGATCCCATTACGTATACTTACGTTATTAATGATGTTGATGCAAAAAAATGGCTCAAGGAGATAGAATCAGAAATAAATTTTATGTACACTAATGAAGTTTGGGTCCTTATAGATCTACCACCAGGTATAAAGTCCATAGGGTGTAAATGGATCTACAAAAGGAAAAGAGGATTGGATGGAAAGCTAGAGACCTTTAAAACTAAAAAGGCTATACTCAAAAAGAGGATATAGACTATGAGGAGACTTTTTCTCTAGTTGCCATGCTTAAGTCCATCAGGATTCTTTTGTCTATAGCAACCTATTTCAATTATGAAATATGACAAATGGATGTAAAGATTGCATTTCTTAATGGGGATCTTGAGGAGACCATTAATATGGCCTAACCAGAAAGTTTCATTGAGCCAGGAAATGAGCATAAGGTATACAAGTTGCAAAGGTCCATTTATGGACTTAAACAAGAATCTAAGTCTTGGGACATTAAGTTTGATAAGTTTATAAAAACCTATAGGCTCATACAAAAACTAGATGAGCCTTGGGTTTATAAAAGAATACAAGAAGGTAAGGTTACTTTCCTAATCCTATATGTTGATGACATTCTGCTCATTGGGAATGATGTGGGAATGTTAATTACGATTAAGGGATAACTGAATGAATAGTTTTCAATGAAAGATTTGGGAGAAGCTAACTATGTTCTAGGGATCAAACTTATAAGGGATTGTAAGAACAAACAGATAGCCTTGTCTCAATTAACATGACTATGCTCAATAAGTTCGCCATGTAAGATTCCAAGAGGGGTTTCACACCTACTAAACATGGAATCAAACTTTCAAAGGAACAAGCACCTAAAACCAAAGAGGAGGTTGAACACATGCATAACATTCCATATGTTTCGGTAGTTGGAAGTTTGATGTATGCAATGCTTTACACTAAACTGGATATTTGTTACGTAGTGGGACTGGTAAGTAGATTTTAGTCTAATCCAGGAATGGAACATTAGACTGTGGTTAAGTGTATGCTTAAATATCTTCGTAGGACGAAGAACTTAACGCTTTTTTACTTTGGAAGTAATCTTATTCTGACACAGATTCTAATTTCCAATCAGATGTTGATTCAAGAAAATCAACTTCTGGTTCTATATTTACTTTAGGAGGTGGAGCCATAGTCTAGAGGAGTGTCAAGCAATCTTGTATTACTGATGCGACTATGGAGACTGAGTATGTTGCTATTTGTGAAGCAGCAAAGGAAGCAATCTGGCTCCGGAAGTTCCTAAATGATTTGGTGGTAGTTCCAAAGACAGATAAAGCCATTACACTTTATTGTGATAATAGTGAGGAAGTGGCTAATTCTAAAGAACATTGTAATGACAAAGCTTCCAAACATATTGAGTGAAAATATCATCTCATAAGGGAGATAATATAACGTGGAGAGGTGGATGTGGTAAAGATTCCCACGGAGCAAAACCTTGCTAATCCGCTTACGAAGACGTTGTCTCAAAAGAGTTTTGAGGGTTACCTAGCAGGGATGGGAATGAGGGATATGTCTAACTTGCTTTACGACAATTGGGAGATTGTTGGAGTTATGTAAATATAGTGCCCTGGAAAGCAAGTGTATTTACATGTACCTTAATCTTCTTCACTTATAGTTTTGTAATGCAAATATTTATTATTAATAAAATAAAAAAGTTTGGTTTTAATCATCATTATATATCTTGTCATAAGGTACCAAGATTCTTTGGTAAGTAATATAACTATACATACAGATGTATGGGAAACATGTATATTATTAGAACATAAATTAATGGATTCACAGTTGACTAATCAAGTTGGTTGCTTGATTATGGTTTAGATTGTAGTGTTGTGATTTATCTCTGTGTAAGTAAAGGAGTTTACTTTAAGGAAATGATGAGTTTCATATCATGATAGTAGTTGCCTATCAATAATGGCATTATTAATTTAATCTGGAATCAAGTATGTTTTCAAGAATAAAGTAGGTCGTTACTTTAATCTTAAAACATACAACTTAAGCATTCGCTTATTATGAACTACAATGTTAATGAGTTGTGAACTCGTATGGGCTTCATTATAATTCTTGATATGATCGGAATGGATTTTTATAGAGCATTAATCTAGTATTTGCATGTTGGAATTATTAATTGAAACATGTATCAGGGAACATTCACTCAAATAAAAAGTTTATAGTGAAATCATCACTTCTAAATGTGTTAAGGATATTTGGTGATTAAACTGGCACCAGTAGTTTGATAGACTAGCTACCCATGAAGTCTTAACACCAAGATGAGATATTGTGTGTTAATCACCATATAAAGCAAAATAACAGATCTAGAAGGAAAAACCAATATAAGGGCAAAACGGTAATTTTACCATTTGTTGTGCGGATGGCTATAATAAGGTCCTAAATAGGGTTTGAAATTGGACATAAAATATGTGTTCTTATAATATTTAATAGTTCAAGAGTTCAACTAATTGTCTTTAGCGGAATGACATTTAGTTAATAAGCTAGAATTAATTCTAATAAGATTAAATTAATTCTAGGCTTATTAAAACTTGAATTATCAAAGTCCAATAAGATTCCCCACTTGGCTTCAAAGAAGGCTATCAAGCTAAGTAAAAAATATAAATGAGAAGCCCATAATTGAATGTTGAGCTTGCACTAATTAATGATTAATTAGAAGCCCAAATGTAACATCCCCTCACCAATGGGAAGGGTAAAACACCAAATGTTCATTTAGAAACGGGCTAAACTTTGGTTTATTGTAATTTATTAGATTAATTATATTAAAACAAAATTTTTAAAGAAAGGAGTAGCAATTTCGGTTTTAGTGGACTGATTGTGCAGCTGCATATTTGACATTAAATTGCTAAAAAAAAATGGTCTATGTTATGGTTTATCATCATTAAATGGAGTTATGAACTTACCATTAAATGGTTTAATGGTTATCTTTTAATTTTAGCATATAACCTATTAGCATTCATTGGATTAAAGAAGAATGATGTTCATTGGATGGACTATCTTCCTTCTTCCATCTTCCAAAACCAAAATTGGTAGGTCATATTTAGGTTAATAGTCTTTTCATATAGATGTCTTAAAGATAAAAGAGAAGAGTTTCATTTATTGGCCACTTTATGATTGATTAAAGTAAGAAGTGATGCATTGGATGCTATTATCTTCTTCCAATATTTTTTCAAGTATAAGATATTGAATTCAAATTTGACATTATTATAATGTTCATTGCATAATAAGAAATAGATTATTGAGTAAAAGTAGTTGATTTAATTTTATACAAATAATTCACATGTTTTGATTAAAGATGACTAATGCTTAACATAACTGACAAGAATATAAAGTTAGATAACCCAGATTATCCTTTTATAACATATTGATTAAATCAATATGATGAGAATCATAAAGTTACATACACATATATATATCCTTTTTATTGTGAATCATATGAAAGTTATGAAACTTGTTAAGTTGAAGAATAACTAAGTCAATCCTTGGTGAAAGGAGGATGATGATATGAAACTGGTTAAGTTGAAGAATAACTAAGTCAATCCTTGGTGAAAGGAGGATGATGATATTGAATTGTTAAATTTATATGTATGATGGATTGGATGGAATAACAATTCACAAAAGAATGATGCTTATATTTCATTAAATTACTAGTAACTTTATGTGATATAGTCATATATATTAAATAAAATAAAGATTTAAATTTTTGATCAATTCAAATTATTCAAAGCGAAGTGAAATTTAACATTGTGAATGCTAAAGAACTTCGATAAGATTGCTATGATAAGTTTTAAAATTTTGATTATCTATAAGGAATGAGATTTTTTAGTGAATACCTTCACAACATAATTCTATAAGAGTATAGATTTATATAAGGAGAAAAATACAATATGAGATATTTAGAAAACAATCAATATCAAGAATTTGTGCTTAAGTTATAGACCCCCTAAAACCTTTAAAAAATTAACCATTTATTATGCAATTTTTTATTGACATTAGACCATGGAAATTCCTATCATGTGCTAATAATTCACTTAAGACTACTAACAATTAATCTTCGAATTATGAACTGATATTATTCAAGTTAGGTACTAAGACTGCTTTACCGATTTGTAAATTCTACTATTAGGTTTGACCTTAATCTAGAGGATTTATAGTGACCTATCTTTAGGTTTTTACTCAATTGATTCATACACAGGATTTCTCAGCCTCTATGCTATGAAATAAGATTATGAACTACTATTCAAGATGTATTAGAATACATATCAAACATATAATTAAATCAAAATAAATTGATCAAAATCATTTCACTAAATAAAAGAATCAAAACATAGTTATTGAATTAAATAAAAGAATCAAAATATATCGTTATCTTAAATAGGGTTAATCATACCTAAACACTTAAAAGCATTTAGCTACACATAATAGGAAATGAAATTAAAAATAAACTGGAAGAAAAGTGAATAGAAAATAAAGAGTTCATAATTCTAAATCTCCCTTTCTCTTCTATCAAATGTTCCTACAAGGTAGAGGTTTAATTTTGTATTCCATTGGATCTTTTAATGATTTCTTCACTTTCTCTATATTCTTAGTTTAGTGTCATCCCTTCTAAACATTCTCCTTGTCTATAATTGTTTCCAAAATTCTAGTCTCCTTTTTTGCCTCTGATCATGCCTTTTTATAGTAATTTCTAGGGTTTTTGGGTACACATAGTTTGATACACGATCATGTACTAGACCGTATGTAACCTAAAATCACCAAAATTTTTGAATCTACACAGCTTAAGGAACTTACAAGACTATGTATTCCTTATATGCTTCAAATCTTCTTTTTATATCACATTTTCATCCAAATTCTTCCTTACTTAGTCCATAAAGGCAATTATGACTAGTGAATGCACTTGGAGCATATTAAGTACCAAATATTCAATAAAAGTATAAAATATCAAGCAAAATACATCAAATATGAGGTATAAATATGGTCAATTATGCATCAATCAAACATCCCCATACTTAAGCTTTTGCTTGTCATCAAACAAATCATAATCAAAATTATAAATTTTTTGGCATCCATCCATTATTAATTTTAACTTGTCCATTTATACTATAAATCATTATATCATATTGAGTCAAATTAACATATAATTAGAATCAAATCATCTTAAAATTAACTTCCTAAATCCATATGAATAGTAACTGCATCAATAATTGCATTGAAATCAAAAGCATAAACCTTTACACCGTCCCAAGAATTCTCTTAATACACGCAAATGTTTAGGGTGAAAAGTATCAATCTCTCAATCAGTGTATAGTAGACCTCTTACCATATGCTTGCAGTATTATCATAGATCCACCACTTATGTATAAACAAGAAACGAAAATCCAAAGGTCATTATAAAGGTTGTAATAAGGCTTAGGTATGGTATGGTTAGGATAATAAAAAGAGTTAAATTGAAGGAAAATTACTAAAGAGAATATTGCATGAACCTTGCAACTCCATTAATACCATATGATTTTTTTCTTTTCTTATGCTTGTTTTCTTTTTTTTCACAATAATTATTTCTAAAATCCATATTGTACAACAATTAAAGAAATATTGAACCTTTAAAGATTTTCAAGTCTTAAATAAGTATGTAATGTAAATAACCTTCAAGGTTCAAAACAAAAAGATGGCTTCAAGAAAAATAGAATAAAGGTTAATAATTTGGTATAATCAATAAAAAAGGGATCATATTATAGGCATGGTAATTTTCAAAGAAATAGGTTAAAAAAAGTTGTTAAATCTAATTGCCTTCATCATTTAAATGCTTATAATTTAACAACTATAGTCTTAATATGTATAATAAAAGTAAGTTTTAAAATCATTCAACTATATATGATAACACATATGAAGGAAAAAAAGAACCTAAAATTTTTTTGAAATTCACTTTTCAGCCCAAAAGGTCATAAAAATATAGAATATATTTGCGCAAATAGTATGCAATTTTTATTCAATTTGATTTTTTCAATGAATGCTAAAAATTATGAATTATAAAAAGAAATTCTGACTATCATCCTTTTGCATATTAATTCAAATTAATATTCACTAATGAAATATAGTATTGATGGACATATTTCAACAAATTCAGGATATCAATTTATAAAATTTAACAATCAACATTATAATAAGCTTAAAGAAATCATTAAAAATCATGAATCTCTTCCCCACACTGAAAGTTGTACGTTGTCCCTAATATACGTAATATAAGTATATAAAATAAAAAGTGAGAAGCTTTTTGATACTTTCCTGAATATGATGATTTTCTGATTTTGATCTGTCCAATAGTAGACTACACCCTTCCAAAATATGAGGAAAAGGGGATAAAAAGATCAAAGAAATAAAAATGACAAAAACAACTAAGTAATAAATGTGAAATATTAAAATAAAAATAACATAAAATTTAAAATAAAACTAATCCAAATTTATGGGTCGCCTCCCATGCAATGCTTCTTTAACATCGTTAGCTCGATGTAACCTACATGTTGACCCTCATCCCAGATCTTTGATCGGTGACTTGCTTCCACCCATTTCTTCGCATAAGGGTTTTATAACCTGTAAGTAAGCTACCTGTTGCAAGATAATAACAAGCACATAATTTATCAAATTAATAAATCCAATTGCATGCATTAATGCCCTTTTTAACCACAAAGTATCAATAAAATAGGAAATAAAAAAACTCTTTAAATTGATGGTTAACTTGAACAGTTTGTCTTCTGGGAAGTGGGAACCCTTCATACTTAAAGTTACTACCAATGCTTCATCAATAGTGTCCTTACGTTATTCCTTCGCCAGCTCTTCCACAACCACCTTTTTCCACTCTTCTTCTCCATTTTCCTAGACAAAGGTTTTAGGCTTATCTTCTTTGATTACCTCCTGCCACTTCTCAACTTCCTCTTTTTGGATAAAGGCTTCATCTTCATCATCTTCTTCATCTTTTATAAGCTCGTTTCCGCTCCTTATGGTGATTTCCATTCCAAATTCTTTAGAATTTATGTTAGTAGTACCGAGCAAACTCCTTTGTAGTTTGTTTGATAATATCTCTGCCAACTAGTTGATCTAACTCATCATGTTCCATAAATGAGCCTCTATTTCCTGATTCCTTATGTTTGATTCTTAAATAAACTTGGCCATATATCTTTCAAAGCAGCAGTTACCTTCTCAAGTTCTTGAAATGTATTGTCATTCATAAAATCGACTGTTTTCTTTTTTTTTTTTACTATATGTGAAGTATTATGCTCATCAAATGAGGGTAAAGAAATTGTCTCATCAAATTCATGTTGACTAGCTACTCTCTCGATAAGGCATTCCATTAGTTTATCTGTAGTAATTTCGTATCACTACTCTTGTTGAACATATTCAGTTAAATTATAGTCATTCCATCCATATACGTAAGGTTTTCTCCACTCTGAATTATACATATTCTCGGATAATGGGCCTTGAGATTAGTTGTACATGTTTAGCTTATTTCATATATAGATCAGTGCTTGACATTCAGATTGTAAGAATTACTCCTACAGATGTTGTAATATGGCATGGACATCAGTTGAGCTTCTGAAAACATGTGAGAAAATGGCTCTTTCGAAAATGGTGATGTTCCATATTGTGAAGACATAATCTAGCTCCCATAATAATACTGTTTGCTCCATCCATCCTTTATGAGTTATGGATATGACATTAAATCTTAATTCCTAAAATAAATCACCAACACACTGTAAATGTAGAAATTTTCAAAAAATAATTAAATGAACAAGTCAGAAATATAATAAGATAGAATAAAAATAAAATAAAATAAAATAAAATGTATACAAAAAATAAGGACTAGATTAATAACATCTAGGTATGCCTAATATCACTATCCCTAATAATAATACCAAAAACTTGATTGGTTATTTCTATAACAATATAATTTTTCTACAAGTGCATAGTGTAACTATAGCTAGTACCGACAAGTATAGGTGGATCCCACAAAGACAGTAATTACTAGTAATTACCTTTCTCCTATTATCTAGCCTAACGATTAATGTTGGTTTTTAATAAAGAAAAAAATTTAAACACTTAAAATAAAGTAGGCAACTATATTAAACACAAAGACGACAAAAGTCACTTAGAAAATAATGGATACAAAGAATTAGTGTCTAGGTTATGAATCCCCTTAAATCCCTTAAATAATTGACCTTTTATTATGAAATTTTTTATTGACTATTCGGATGTGGAAATTTCTATCATATTCTAATAACTCACTTTTGACTACTAACAACTAATCTTACAATTATCAACTGATATAATATAGGTTAAAGGCAATAGGATTGCTTTACGGATTTGTGAATTCCGCTATTAGATTTGACCCTAGAATATTATGTCAACCTATCTCTAGGTTTGCAATCAACTCCTTTGACTTATGGTAGATCTATTCATACATAGGATTTCTCAATCTCTATACTATGAAATCAGATTATGAACTAATATTCTGGAAGTATTAAAACATATATTAAACATAAAATTGAATCAAAATAAATCAATAA
Source organism: Erythroxylum echinodendron (assembly GCA_027575705.1). NCBI lineage: Eukaryota > Viridiplantae > Streptophyta > Magnoliopsida > Malpighiales > Erythroxylaceae > Erythroxylum > Erythroxylum echinodendron. The sequence goes on along the minus strand of JANZXR010000172.1, from coordinate 27,824,592 downwards.
AAACCATTGCATTAAATAAAAGAATCAAAATATATTGTTATCTCAAATGGCATTTATCATACCTAGACACTAAAAAGCATATAGCTACACATAATAGAAAAAAATATCAAATATAAACTGGAGGAACAATAAATAGAAAACAAAGAGTTCACAATTCTAAATTTTCCTTTCTCTTCTATCGTATGTTCTTGTAAGGTATAGGTTTGATGTTGTATTCTATTGGATCTTTTGATGATTTCTTTGTGTTCTCCACGTTCCTAGATCATTATTATTCCTTCTGGACGTTCTTCATACTTGGAATCATCTCCAAAAGTCTACTCTCCTCTTTTGACTCTAATCACATCCTTTTATAGTAATTTGTAGGATTTTAGGAGATACATGATCGCATACTAAACCTTGTATAACCTAAAATCACCAAAATTTTTGAATCTACATAGCTTAAGGAACTTACACGACTATGTATTACGATCTTTTCTTCAAATCCTTGTTTTATGTCGTGCTTTCATCTTAATTCTTCTCCATTTGATTGATGAAGGCAATTATAACCAATTTATGCACTTAGAGCAAATTAAGAACCAATTATACAACAAAAGTATAAAATATCAAGCAAAAATACATCAAATATGAGGTATAAATATGGTCAATTATGTATCTATCAACTCCGAGACATTAAAAGATTCACTTTTATGATGAATTCAAAAAGTTTGTTTTGGAGATGACTATGAATTTATCATGTCTACAATAAGGTTCAGTAGGACTATGTAGAGACTTATTGCTCACAGAGAATAACAATTCTAATTTTCAATTGTTGAAAATATAATTTTTCAAGAACTACTCTTGTTGGATATGAAAATATAATAGATTAATCAAGGAATTATATCTATATAGATAGATTGGAAGATATTTACCAATTCTAAAACCAAGTACATAAATAATGACCTAAAGATATTTAGTATATGAGATATCTAATACTTATAAAGTATTAAAGATATCTATTATTCTATTTATAAGTTGATATGTGAGTTCAAGTAATATTGATATTAACTTTAGAAGTTATTCCTAATTAAGGTCTTTTTTACTTCGAATAATATCATTTTAAGATTGGAAAGGTTCCAGTGTAGCAGTGGTTTCTAATTAAGCCATAATTATTTTTCATTTAGTGGAAATGATTGATTGGATCAATAATTTCTTTAGTGAACTTGATATAGTTCCTTGCATTATTCAAGACAATAATGTACTATGGAACATTAGGGCCATTGGGCATATAAAAGGACCTAAGTCTGATCAAATATCCAAATATGTATTTAGGTAGTTGTTTAATTATGATAATAATTAAGATAAAAGTTCTAAGATTTAAGCAAGTGATACTATAAAGAATCTTACAGAATTCTCTCATTAAGTCATTGTCTCAATAGTAGCATGATCATCATATGATGATTGGTATAAGATACTTAAATGATTGGCTTAGTGCAAGTGGGAGAATGTTAGTTTATGTCCTATAGCCAATCAGTTGGTTGTAGTTTAGTGACAAAATGATCTAAATACATTCCTTATCTTATATATATTTAGATGAATACGGAAAATTCTATAGGATTATTATACATTACAAATGAAATTATGATGAGATTATAATTATGAGATTCATATTGCATTTATATATTATGATTATAATTATGAGATTCATATTGCATTTATATATTATGTCTAAATTGTTCTTAGTCATTATTATAGTAAGACTAGACATCAATAGAATGTAAAAAGACTAACACATTTCATTTTTCCTTATAAAGGAAGTAGGCGATCTTATAGACTAAAATATAAAGATACTTAAACAAATGTGTAAGTACTTATTAGAGAACAAAGCTACTAAACTAACCCCATATGAGAAATCCATTTGGAACATTAGTTGTATAGCTATTGAAATTCTCATTTTGATGATTGTATAAGTGATCTTTTGACTTGAGCTCCCCAAAGTTATCTTATATAGGGATTGCTGTGTTTTAATACTACTTATGACCTATCCTAATCATAGGTATTTTAGTCGGTAGTTATTGGATGTAACATGAACTATGTGGAGCTAGTTGAGTGATTAAGATAGGATTTATTACCCTAAAGTAACTAGGGAGAATGTTTCATTATTCTCGATTAGTATTGATTCAAAAATTCCATATGCAAGGTGGAATGAAGTTATGTAAATAGTTTACAATTTTCGTAAATTGAATCAACAGAAAATGGTGGAGAACCAATATGATTGGACTCAAAATAGAGTACATTTTAATTCTATGTTCTATGTCTAATCGGAACATGGTATAATGAAAGGATTAAATTATAAAATATTCAATGGAAGGTTAGTCAAAACTACTTTAACATTCTTAAATATTTAGGTGGTCATGATATGTTGCTATATGCCAATGTTGATCTATGGATATAAATTATTGAAGTAGAGAATTAAATATAAATTAAAGGAGTTTAATTTATCTACCTATTAGAGACTCAAATATGTTGGCAATGGATACAAATTATAATCCTAAATCATGGTAACATATAAGAACTGGTTGAAGAGAGCAAACATATTTTTTATAAATAAATAAATAATATTATATCTCTAGCAAAGCTATTACAAGGGTTGTAAAATAGTAAGAGAACTTGACATTCACTAGCTTATAAACAAGATGATAGTTCAACTATAAAGATTAGAAGAAAAAAATCAACAATATAGTAATGGTAAATATAAAACAGGTTCTACCGCATCTTCATATTAATAGTAAGAGTGTGGCCAATATTGTTAGCTAGGATTGCAGTTCTAATCTAGTTTACTATTTTATCAACGTGCTGATATTTAGGTACCTCTATGTGCTTATAGATGTGACTATTTCTCTCCTTCCATATCATGTAGAAGGTAATAATAAAAACCACTTTATATAGCAAAACAGATATGGTACCCATAGAAGAGTAGGGAATGAATCAATTCAAAGTAAACTCTTATTCGTAAGTTGGGTTAGTTATTTCCAACACAGGTTGAAGTCTACTCTAAATGGGTTTGTAAAAAGCATGATCAAAGAACAAATTACTTTGATCCTCATTAGCATTATGACATAATACACAAATTGTGTCAGTCGGCTGAAACCACTGACACTTATTTCTCAAACAGTTTTTGATAACTAACTAAGCAATAACTGCTATTTTGGGGTTTATAGATTTAGACTGGATGAGTTTATACCATGGTACCTCCCTTGTAACATCTTTGAAAAGCCGATGACAAGTGTGATTCGTGAATATACCTTGGGAATTTAGGCTTCAACAAATGTTATCCTCTAAATCTGTATCTACCACTAATGGACAAGAATTACACAGCTTATCGAAACCTCTAAGGTTCCCATACCATGCACCATATTGAATAAGGAAAGACATTCTTGCCTCAATTTGTATACGGTTCATAAACTACGCAAAATCCAGATGAATTGTTAGGGGATTGGTTTCAAGCCAATTACCAAACCAAAAAAAAATTAACTATGTGTTTAATATATGGGTAGAGTGCCTGCCTAAACTTCAATAGATGGTTGAATATCGTAAAGAAATGAGAAGAACATTCTATTTGTTGGAAGCTACTATCCTTGAGGTAGATTTCATGAATCCATTTAGACCACATCACTTCTTTATCAGAAAACAATCGCCAAATGTACTTGTTTAATAAGACTTTACGTATAGATGTCATAGAAATTATGCTCAACCCTTCTTTTTGTTTTAGGATAGCGATGTCATTCTATTTAACTTTAGCAAACTTTCTAGTTTCTGCTTTACCTAACCAAAGAAATGCCTTTAACAATCGATCCACTTCCTTCATCGGCTTCTGAGGTACAGGAAGATGTGCTATCTAGTAAAGGTGAAGACTACTCAAAATAGAAATAACCGAAATGATTCTGACAAAATATGATAGGAGCCTATTCTGCCACGATTCCAAATTAATATTCAGTCCTAACCATTTTAAGAACATTTGCATAGCCTCAATAAGATATCAATTGATGCTTTATCGGCAGCACAAAAACAATAGTAGATTATCTGAAAATATAAGGTGGGATAATTTGAGATCAGAGCATTGATAATGATAGATAAAGTTCCCATTGATTGTGATAAGAGAGTTTAAGAGTCTGGAGAAACCATCCATGGCTATGGTAAAGAGATAGGAGAAAATGGGTCACCTTGGCAAATTCCCCGTTTATATGTCAGTGGTTTAGAAGGAAACTCGTTGACAAGTATACTTATTGAGAATGACTATACACACTCCATAATTCACCTAATAAAGGTAGCAGGTAAATTCAAAGCTTCCAGACAGGTATGTAAGAATTCCCAATCTAATGTGTTGTAGGCTTTGGTTAAATCGATCTTCATTATACAACTCTTTATTCTCTTCCCCAAAGCATAGTCCTTCAACAATTCCTCAAGGAGTAAGATTCTACATTTCTTGTCAGTATGAAGGCACCTTCAGAAACTCCTATCTTCCCTTTAGTCGCCACCTTCAATGTATTAGCCACCAGTTTAGTAATCACTTTATAGAAGATATTACAGCAGGAGATGGGTCGAAAATTAGTCAGCATTTGAGGATGTTTCTTCTTCAGAACTTGGTAAATGGAGGTATGGTTGACCTCTTGAAGCATTCTAGTAGTTGCTAAAAAATTCTAAAGTTATCTTTGTAAGTAACAGACCTATAATTTCTTCCGTGGGTTGGAAGAACCATGCTGAGAACCCTTCTGGCCCAAATGCCATCCCAAACATAGCCTGCCTAACATTTTGTGCTATAAAGGAAGAGATGAGGGTTTCTTTAAGGTTTTATTCTGTCGTGTATGCCAACACTCATATCATGCTCTCTGCAAGCTTATCTGTCTGACTTATTCCTATTAGTTGGGAAAAGAAATGTCGAGCCATGATAAGTAACTGTCCTTGTTCAATATGCACTACTCCACAGCTATCTTACAAACACATTATTCTGTTGACATTTCTGCTAGTCATGAGCATGGAATAAAAGTATTTTGTGTTAGAGTCACCATCCCTTAGCCAATTCAATCTTGCTTTTTTTAAAATAGAGTTGTGTAGCTACAATGTCTCCTAAACCTCCTTTAGAGTGTTCATTTCAGTAACCTGTAAACCTATGTCTTAGGGAAAGTTGTAGCAATTAGCCTATGTTGTATGTAGTCTAGTTATAAGTAAATCCATATCCTGGCCTTTGCTTTTTGTAAATGTCTAAAGAGCAGCTTTGTCATTTTTAAGGTTCTGTACTAATTGGAAGGTTTTACATCCATGAACCTGAGGTAACCGGTAGTTGTGGATCAGTTCTAAGAACCCATCTAGCGGGGTTAAATGGTTGAAGAAATGAAATGGTGATCCCGCCCTACTTTCCACCACCAAACTATGTATATGCAAATAGGCATGGTCAGACATTAAATTTTCCCCAAAATGAACAGCAACTTGCGGGAATTTTTGGATCCATATAGGATTTACAAGACATCTATCCAGCTTCTTACAGGTAAACATACCACCTTGTTGGTTATTAGACTAATTGAACACTCTCCCTGATGAATAAAGATCAAACAAATCTACACCACTAAGGAAGTTGTTGAGCTCCCTAATATGAGCCATGGTTAACTGCTTTCGGACTTTCGCTTCCTTTGAACTTAATATGCAATTAAATTCCCCCACTACCATTGATGGATCAGCTTTGACAGCATGTAATTGGTTCAACTAGTGCCTTAATTTACTCCTTCGGAAGGCAAAGTGGGCAACATAAATTAAAGTTAGATCAAACCTTAGAGTAAGTCCACCACATTGGCATCACAAGTGTAAATGTTGTTCACTTTCTTTAACAAATTGAACTTAATCATTTTAGACTCGATTGTAAAGTTTTAGAAACTTTATGAATAAATATGAGATATTTAGTAAATAAGGATCAATATAAGATATTGGCTTTTATTTGGGTATAATTGGTATTTAATTAGAATTAGATTACTAAAGTGTCCAAAACCTATTATAAATAGGCTTAAGATCTATTGAAACTAGCATTCCTTAGCTAACCCTGTCTGCAACAATTGTACAGTTTTCTCAACTCGTTATATAGATACTGTTAGAGGCTAGACATGTGTGTGGCCATGGTGTGTAAGATGATTCAGTTTCAGAAATGGTTTGAGAGATATGGCCAGAATATGATCAAACTTTAAAATAAGGTACGAATTAAAATTTATATTTTATTATGATTTAAAAATCATGAAAGAATAAGAGAGATTCAAGTATGGTTCAACAATATTGAGGCATAGGACAAGGGTGAGTTAATAATAGATTTTGTTCTTCTAATTTTAGATAATCTTGATTTGGGCACATAGTTTTGTTATAGTTGTTACTTATTTTTCTGTGTTTTAATGTTTTATTGTGGCCTACCAAAAGTTGACAACTGACAAGGTGTCACAAAGAACAAAATTCTAAAAAAAAATTGCAAGAAAATCTAAAACAACACTTTACTATCCCTAGAAAGAGAGAAACTTCTCAAAGAGTTTCAAACATATAATTGGATGAGAGAGCAAAGGCTTTTTTAGTATAAAAATTAGAGACTTAGATATGAGAAAAAGAAGATATGTGACATATGATTTAGGTATAAGAAATTAGGGATTTAAATCTAATTTCTCTAATTTTGCAGCCACATGCATACAAGTTGTTTTATATTTTTTATTTTTTGCTCATACGAGCTAATTGGGTTGTTCAAATGACAAAGAGACCTATAAAAAATTATTCAAAAAAGTTAAATTAGAAAACATAGACGGAATTGTTAGTATTATGTTAAGGTAAGAGTTAAATCAAACGATTTACAAATATAAATTTGATTTGAATGTTGTAAAATGTTTGAATATAAATTAATGATTAACGAAAATTTTAAAATTCAATTTAACATTTTTGTCTAAAAATTTGTGTTAAAGTTTTAAAATCCTACAATTCTTAGATAAGTCACCGATTGCTACAAAATATGAAGAAAATGAAAACAATTGTAACTAAAGGAAAAAAAGAAAAAGAAAATAGAGAATGCAAATAGAAAGAAGTTATTTAAGATTAACATATTATTAGAATTATTTTTTAAAAAATTTCTCATTTCAATCAAGCAATGAAGCTTCCACCACACTTTTTAGCTTTCATTACTTAGTTACTTAATGTTGTCGAATCAACTAAACTTTCATATGAAAAGTACCATCATATTCAATTTAAAGTTTTGAAACTTGAAATTACTCACTTATATATATATGTAAACAACTTCATTTTCTTATCCTCATTAAACAAGGAACAATTTTAATTATAAAATTTTAATCAATTCTCCGGTTCATAAATGAGTCTATTCATATTGGATTAATTATATCTTGAGATGAAGCCCTTTGAGCATATTGTTATACAAAAGTGAAAAAAATTGGATCAATTCAAAGCATAAATGCACTTAAATTATGTATTGTTTCCATCGTTATCTTGTTTTAGACAATTCTCCTTCTTTTTGAAAAGTTAAAGATTAATTATATGAAAGAGTACAAAAGGAGTTATAACTACGGCTTCAGCTATAAAAATGACCATAATCCACTCTAAGCAAGGTACATTGATATTTTATCCACAAATTTGATTCTGCTATAAGATCCTCATCTCCTTGTGGAAGTGTTGAGACAATTCTATTTATTAAATCTTAATAGTAAAAAATTAATTATGGATTTCAAAATCACTCATAAAATGTCTTAAATGTTTAGACCACAAATTAAATATAAGTTATCATACATGTATATATGCATATATTTCAATTCTTTATTGCAGAAGTTTATTGAGATAGCAAATAAAGTGAACTAGTGTACAAGCTACACGGTGAACATGATGATGAGAATGGTTTAAGAGAATTCTCAAAGGAAAAATCTTCTCTTACTATAGGCTCCAGCGCCGATATGTGTGCAATAGGTATTTTGACACGGTCCTTCCTACTACAAGATCTTATGGTTTCAACTTAATCAAACAGCTCGAGTTTTACAAAATTCGGAAACTAGTTGGCAAATTTTGGATTTCACACTAGCTAACATTGCTACTTGTATCAATTACCTTGTAAATGTAGCAATTCCACTGGATAAGAGCTGGAAATTATTATAGCTTGAATCAAAAGTTGGGATCTGAATCTATCTTGGTTCATGTAAATTCTTAGGGTTACTTTCGTGGGGATTTTCAAAAAACTGTCATCAATACTTTTCTACTAAAACGTACCCTCTTTTCTTCCTCAAATCATTTTCTCACATCAAGCTTTCTAGTTGAAATAATGGAAAAGCATCTCAACTTAATTTTTCGGGCAATTATGACATGATTTAAGAATGCCAGAACACTCTCCAACGTATGGCTTGCTTTATTTTAAGATGGCCAATGTTCATTAAAGTTAAACTTTTCAGTTTTTGCCTCATCAAACCGTCCTCATATTTTATATAGCATTCTCATTGTATTTAGTAAAGATAGCGAATCTCGATTATTTGGACAAACGAATTGGATTAGCATGATCTTGCTGCTCACCTATGTCAACCCTGCAACATTTTCTGACAAAAGTTATCAAAATTAAGTTCTCTTTCTGCTCTCTATCGGAAAAGTTTGAGTGGCCTTCTAGGTGAAAACCCCATAGTCGATGAATATGATCTCCTGATCTAGCTATTTCCCTATGAGACCTGGGGTTGACCTCTGATTCGAACTCGTTCTCTCTGTCAACGACCACCAACTCACTTTAATTAGATACAACCGCGGAACTAGTGTCATATTGAATAACCTCGTTGACCTTCAGTGAAGTAATAAAGAATAGAGTCTCGGTCCACCACTCTTTATAATAACTTGAAACCATCCCATACGAACAAAGTCTATTGTTAGTTCTTGACCCTTGACTTTCTATCCTGCCATGATTTCCAATTCCCAAAGCTTGATATTAATGATCATAATTAATATATACTTGCATTTCATATGTGTGTGTGTCGCTGTCTGGGTGGGCGCACGTGTGTGTATTAATTAAGAACGGAGGCAAGGGTTTTCTTTAGTTTGAAATTATAGGAGAAGAAGCCTGGTGTGCGATGCGGGTCGGATTCGGATGTAGTCGGGACAAAAAAGTTCAATTGAATCAGGTGGGCCACCAAAAAAACTTATAGGAGAAGGAAATTTTTATATATATTGAGAGGAAGGTTTCATCCGGGTGTGCGCACATATATAATACGAATCAAGGGTTGTCGGGAAGCATTTCAGATGTTCTTGGTCTCCTTTGATATACCATTGCACCTCTGGCCTCTGCTTGTAATGAACACCGCGTGAACATATAATGTGGTTGTTAGTAGTTGGCTACTTCGCCATCCATGAATTGGCATCCGCAGTTCAGATCAAGGTCTAAGTCAACTTCAATGCATAACAAAGTCAAATGTCCTTCATTGGCCAGCTGGTGATTCAAACACTCTTGTCAGCGGCAACCGATGAGTCTCATAAAAGTTGTGAATGATAACGATCCATGTCGTCTGTGTGTAACCTCGTGGGTTTAGATGGTAAATTAAGCCATCTAACGAAGCACAAGATCATTGAAAACTGCATGACAAAATATAGATACTAAACTGAAAATTCATATCCATATTTGTTGGTTGGTTTTTTTTTTCTACAGGACATCTGAGCATTTTAACTTGCAACGAAGTGGACATAGATTTGAGATCATCATAAAGAAGCATCTCGTACCAATCTTGATCCTCCGCTTCCCTGGTTTTCATAATTAGCTTACTATTCCTTGTTCTCATTAAATAGTCTATTGTTTCTAGGTTGAGAAATTCATTTGGGTCTCGAGAGTCTTAGAATGCAGAGAAATGAAAACCGGACTTTGTGAGTTGGAGTTGGTAATAGAGTTTTTACAATGATCCATCTACATGGTATAGTCCAAATCCAATCAAGTAGAATAATAATGGATGGAATAATATTTCCAAGCATAAGGAAAAATTATGATATTTTGGATGGCGTTATCGTTGGGAAACTAATCATAATCTAATCACAAGCATAACAAAAAATATAAAATAAAATTTTACAAATCTCTGATCAATTCTTAATAATTAAATTGTCTGAAAAATATGAATTATAAAAATAATTTAATAGTACCTAATTCAAATTCCTATAAAAGTTTTTCACAAGGTATCAACCATAAGCTGTTTAAGTATCTAATTTCTAATATTATTCACAGAGTGGAGAAAAGGAACTCAACGCATGAAAAGAAAAAGACAGGAGTGCTAACTCCTTTATGCCTATTTCCTACTTATAGAAATAGACAATGGGTTTATTTCTTTTTAGAATTAAAATTTCTAATTATAATTCAAGTTGAACTCTAATTAAAATTAAAATTATAATTTTAGTAAAATCACTCACATTTGATCCTTGAAGTTTCTCAAATATCATATTTAAGTCCAACTTGATTTAAATTGATTTTTTAACTACTCTTTACGTATAACTTATTAGGTTCTTTATATGTTAGCAATGATTATAAATTATAATTCTAATTTATAATAATAAATAGAAAAATTTTAAATCTTTTTATTTATCTTTAATTCTTCAACTAAATAGTTTATAATCTTATATCAAGATTAATGTCTAGCAATATGTTATGACCATTAAAATAGGAATGTTAAAGTGATTATAACGTATAATTTAATTCTTTCATCATCCTATAGTCTAATTGGATATAAAATATGGATATAATATCTAAAATTTTAAATCCAATCATTTTCATTCATGCTAATTATCAATTGATTTAAATCTATTATTTGAAAACACTTTTCAGATCTAAATTCACTCTAGCCAGAGAATTGTTTAAATCACTAATAGTCAAGAAAAGTTAAAGATTTTCTCCAATTACTTTATTGTAATAAATCATTTATTAACTTATTTAATTATCTCCATCTGGTTTATATTATATTCAAGTACTACCGACCTAGCTACCCTAAATATAATAGTCACAAGTAGCATCAAACATGGTAATTTCTACATGGAATACTTTGGTAATTTCAAGTCTAAAGATCAATTATACACCATCATAATAAGGAAATCTATAGACATATAAGTAATATTCCATTCAGGATCCACAAAATCGGGTCAGTTCAATGAACTTTTTCTCTAATAAGCAATCATATGTTTGTTTAAGTATCTTTATACTTTAATTTATTTAATCAATTACTTTCTTGTAAAGAAAAAACGTAATATATACTAGTTTTACCGTTATATCAATATCCCTTCTTGATGAAACCTAAAATTAATAATAATTTAATATAAATAAATAAATGTAATATATATCTAATAATTATAATTTCATCTTAATTTCAATTTCATTTTAATTATTCTAGAGATTTCACCTTTAGTATTAAATATCAAATATAATTAACAAACTTCATAAAGATAAATAATGCCTTTGTTAATTAAAATAATGATGGCATACTTAAAATTACAATAATAATCTTCCTTTTCCACTAAAGTTAATCACCTATGTTTCTAATAATAAATCCATCCGTATGTAAAGCATATTTCTTTTGAGACAATGGCTTAGTGAGAGGATTTACAAGATTCTCTTCAGTGAGAACTCACCCTAATGTTATATCTTTCCACTCCATTATTTTTCTAATTAAGTGAAACTTCCTAAGTAAATGGTTGGATCATAGATAAGACCTTGGTTCCTTTGCCTATGTAATAGTGCTATTGTTGTCACAATATAATACTAATAGCTCAACAATTCTATGAACCACTCCAAGTTTAGTGAACTTCTTGATTTGAACTGCTTCCTGTACCTTCTTTAATGCTAAACAACACTCTTCCTCAGTCGTATACTTTATAGTGGTTAGTTGCTTGGAACTTTTCCTATTTATAGCACTACCATTTAAAGTGAAGATGTACCCTAACTATGACCTATTATTATTTGGATAAGACTAAAAAATAGTATTTGAATATTCTAGACTCTTAATTCAACTCTTCTATATACCAAGAAAACATCTTTAGTTCTTTTCAATTACTTTAGCATATTTTTCACAGTCGTCTAGTGAACAGCACTAGTTATGCTCAAAGCATAAGAGACGTCTGGTTTAGTATATAGCATTGCATATATGTTCGATCTAATCGTGAAAACATATTAAATAAAATTTATTTTATCTCTCTCTTTTTATGTCGCAAGAAACATACTCTATAAGAGAGAAATCCTATTCGACATGAGTAAGAATCCCATCTTAGAAATCTCCATGTTAAACCTCTTTAGCATATTATCTATATACATTGATTGGGATCAGCCTAGTAACCTCTTTGATATTTCTCTATATATCTTTATTCCTATAATATAAGCTGCTTCTGTTGTACCCTTCACAAAGAAGTTCTTTGACAATAAAATCTTTACAGTTTGGAGCAATGGTATGTTGTTTGCAATCAGTAATATGTCATTCATATATAACATTAGGAAAACAATTACATTCCCACTAACCTTTTTTTAGACATATGGTTTATCTATATTTTTAATAAAATCAAACTATTTTTATTGTCTCATAAAAATAGACGTTCCATTTTTGTGACACCTTCTTCAGTCCATAAATAGACTTTTGTAACTTGCATACTTAATTAGGAAATCTCTTATATTAAAAACCTTCAGGTTGTGTCATATACATATCTTCAAGGAAATTCCTATTAAGAAATGTTATTTTGAAATCCATTTACTAAATTTCATAATTATGATATGCATCTACAGCTAATAAGATCCTAATCGACTTAAGCATAGCTAGTAGCAAAAACGTTTTAACAAAATCAACTCCTTACTTTTATGTACCCTTTAGCCATTAGCTTTGTTTTTTATATATGTATGTTACGATCCATAATAGTTTTTTCCCTTAAAAACTCTTAAAAACTCACTTGCATGTAATAGGTACAATACCATCAAAAGCATCTACCAAATTCTATACTTTGTTAGTGTTAGTAGTGTGCCCTAGGCCAATGGATATTTGTGATTCATGTATTAACATTATGACTTGTTAATAATATATTA
>JANZXR010000172.1:27800629-27811429 GCA_027575705.1 Erythroxylum echinodendron | reverse complement strand
AATTAAGTTGTCGGGCTTTTATTATATGAGATATAATGGGCCGAAACTTATTGGGCTTTAATGGGATTAGGTTTTCTGTATAAATAGAAAAACTTAGGTCTCATAAAGAAAAAAACAGACATCATTGTAATAAACAAAAAAACCGTAGCCACCATCCGAGAGAAGTGTGTGCGGCATTCGGAAAGAGTTTCAGGACGTGCTAGCACACAATAGCTGCAGCCCAGATCGTGCAAACTCGTTGGATACCGGTAGAGGACATTCGCGTGTAGCAGTGTCTACGAATCTAAAAAACAACCACCAATCCGTGTCAAAAATATTTTTGTGCATCCTATATATTTTTGGTTATACATCGTGTTGTGTTATGGTCTCTTCCGCAACATATTGTGAATACTCGGGCCATACGCGATCCAACAGTTAGTATACATGGCTTCTATTTTAGATCTAATTGTTTTATGTAATTTTGAAGAATTAATGTCATAAATATCTTCCTTAAAAGTAGTAGCCTCATTGTTATATCCAAAAAGTTCTAAAAAGACCTAAGCTATCCTACTTGCAAGTATATGAGTAGTTGTAGTTGATAATCAGGGTCATCTCCCACGAAAGTGAAATTGGTCAACTTAAATTAAGTTTGAATTAAAAATAAAAATAAAAACAATGCATTCTTAAACATTCTATCCAGATTGTTGAGTGAAAGCTTTCAAGGAAAATTACGAAACTTAAATTGAAAAGTTGACGTAATCAAATGGGAGCAAAGACAAATAGATTAATCGAAATGGAAAAACTCTTGAAAATTAATTTCACCAATTTAATCTCCTATGCATGATTAAGAAAAATTGATTGGATTATTGTCTTACTAAAATTAATAGTTAGGTTCTAAATTGATTCGAATAATGAAATGGTCTAACTTTCATATTCAACAAGTTCTCAACTTAAGTATCTATGGTTTCTCGATTTGTATTAAACTTCATCTCTCGAATCTTCATATAACACTAAAATGATGCAAAGTTTGGCCATTCTATTACATCCATTCAGTTCAAAAACCACATCAATAAATAAGACAACAAATCCGTAGCCCAATCATTCATGTTCAACTAAATAGTTATATTAATTCTTAAGAAAAGAGATCAACCCATCACAGATGTCACCACATTCATCATCATTAAACTCTTTAATCGCATGTTACTGTCAACAAAATTATTAAAGAAATAATAAAACAATGAATAACGAATGGATTATCAAAAGAAACAAATAATAGTCAGCTAAACTAATAAGAGTATAAGTCAGTTAATAACAGATAGTAAAATGAAAGAAACAAAGCAACAAATGAGGAATGGAATCAGTAAAAAACTCATCGAATGAAGAGTTGTAGAGATCTCCAGTCCCTCTCAGCTTCCAGCTTTGGCTCTCACCTTTTGCTTCAGCTTCTTCCCCAAACGAATGTTCACTCAAGTTGAATGGGATTTAGCTCTAGCACTCACTTTTGGCCACTCTCAAGTTTCCACCTCTTTATTATTTTGCTCTTCTTCATGACTCACTTTGTTTCCTTTCTCAATTTCTCTATTCTTTTTGTCATCTTTTTCTCCTCTCTGCGCCCCCATGTTTATGTCTCTGTGTGAGTGAATCAATGAAACAGTGAATGAAAGATCATTTTCTCAACCGCCACCTCTCTTCCTTTTATTAGACTCTCTTTAGGTTTAGGGTTGCATGCCTTAACATTATGAGATACCTTGTATTAAAGCCAAAATTAATGTTAAAACTTCTCACAGACATGGACGGGGAGTCACAAGTGTGGCTCCCTTTGTCAGACCTGTGTATGGGGAGTCACGGGTGTGACATCCCCATGCACACCCTTACATAGGAGTCACGGGTGTGACATCCCTATGCATGGGTGTGACTCCTTTGTCACCCCCATGCATTAACCATGCACAGTGGTGACTTACCAAGTCACGACCGTGTATAACATTTAATGTAAAAATTACGTGACATTGGTGTTTTAATACAAAATTCAGAAGATAACCCAATGAAAATTCATGCAATAGTCACTTCATTTTCACTCAATCAATCTGACATTTGGATCAAAACACAAGAATTTGTAACCAAAATCAAGATATAAAGGCAATTAAAAGTATTAGAAATTACACACAACACTCATCATTCATGAGTGATATATTATCTTTTACCTTTTTAATATATGGATAAAATCTAATTGAAAGATGACGTATCCTACTAGTGTGTTACAGATTTGTTCCTCTTAATTGTTCATCATATGTATCAACTTTAGATTCTTGTTCCATTTGAATTTGAATTTGAATTTTTGGTTTTTGAACTTCTCTAATTCTTTCCTCACTGCCATTACTTTCTTTGAGAATAAATCTCTTTCTAGGAGTGTAGAATGTTTTGAGAAAAATGAATTTTGTTCAAAAGGATGGTAAAATTAAACCTAAAACTCTCTTTTGAATACCTAGCAAACTTGTATTTATCTAACTTAGCTTGAAGCTTAACAAATGTTACATGCTTCACATATGCATCATATCACCAAATATTTTAGTATGATAAGTTTGGTCTACTAACATTTCATATCTTATATAGAGTTTTATTAACTAACTTGATGTAACTCTATTCAGATGGTAAATACTAGTTTGAAGGGCATATTCATAAAAGAAGATAATAAGGAATGCATAACTCATCACAAAACATACCATATTTGGTAGATTATGGTTTCTCCTTGTAAACATTATGTTATGTTATAGATTTGTAATAGTTTACTATGAGATATTCCTATTCTATTTTAAGTAACCAAGAAATTGATGGTCTTATTACTCACCACCTTAATTAGATCTAAGTGTCTTAATACCTGGTGTGCCAAAATAAGTTTTAAAAACCTAGGCTATCTCACTCGCAGTTATATAAGGTAATTATAGTTGAATACCAAGGGTCATCTCTCAAGGAGATGAAATTGGTCAACTCAAAATAAATTTGAATAAAAAAACAAATGCAATTCTAAAAACTCTATCCCAATTTTTTGAGAAAAGGATTTAAAGAAAATAAAAACAAAATAAACTAAAAAGTAAAGTAATTTAATTGGAAGCAAAGAATGGTTTTATTAATCAATATAGTGAGCCCTTGAAAAATTAATTTCAGTAGTTTAATCTCCTATACATAACTAAGCAAATTGATTGAATAATTGTCTTGCTAAAATTAAAAATTAGCTTTTAAAATCAAATCAAATGATAAACTAGATCTAACTTTCATATTCGACAAGTTTAGTATCCAAATCAATTATTTAAACCTAACTGATAATTACCCATTTAAGTTAATATTTCTAATTCATAACTCAAGAGTCTATAATTTCTTGGTCTAATATTAAACTTCTTCTTTTGATTCTTCTGTTAATATCAAAATAATGCAAAAGTTGGCCAAACTATTACAACCAATAATTTCATAAATCATAGAAAATAATAAGACAATAAAATATTAATTTAATCATGTACAATCAATTAAATCAAATCCATTAATTCTCAAGAATAAACAATCATTCCATATTGGAATAAAAAATCTTCATCATATTCATTAAATTCAATCCTATGTTTAATGGTAAATAGAGAAATAAAAGCAATAAATCGAAGAAATAAATTTAATAAATAGAATGAAGAACACTTGGACGAAGAAGAGTTAGCGGTGAATCTCCTGCCCAATGTAATTGCCCTCTGTTTTTTCCCCACTATTCTTGCTTACGCTCCCTCGCTTTAACTCCTGCTTTCTAACTTTGCTATACTCTGCTTTGCCTATAAATAGTTGCTCACACCAATCAGGCTTTTACTCTCTCTTTCTACCTTTTCTATCTTCTGTTCTTGCTCACATCGACTACTTTGCTATCCTCTGTTCTTCCTTATGCTGTTGACCTCCTTTCTTTTTATAAACTTCCTATTTGTACAGGGAGTCTAGATTTTTTATTCCGCTGTAATCACATGTCACTCGTGTGATATTTTTTCAGTGCTAGAATTCTTTTGCTCAATGGTGAAACCTTTGTGCACTCGAGTGACTTCCTGCCATACGCATGACACTCCTTATCATATGCATGACACTTCTATCATGCAGGTGACAATGCCTATCATCGGGGTAACTTTTTCTTAATATCTTTATTTTCTTGCAATATTAACAAACAATTCCACATAACTAATTTCGTTCAAATTTGGATTAAATGGAAGGAATTTTTAACCAAAATTAGAATATAAAAGCTAGAAAAATCAATATAAGTTAGACCCGATAATACTTTTACCAATTTGTTTCTCAACCTCAAGTCTAAATTCTATAAACTTTTCAAAAGATTTGGAATTTTGCTTCATTAAGTAGACATTCTTGAATGTTCATTTATGAACATAAAATTTAAATATCCATCTCTAATGTGAATAAATATGAGGTGATATACATCTGGATGTATAAGCACTAGCGACTCATTAGTATGCCATTCTTTTTACTAAAGGGCAGTTTGGTTATCTTTCCTAACAAATAAGATTCACAAGTTTAATATGATTCATAATCAAAAGGATCCAAATATCTTTATTTATTAAACTTCATGATTTTAGTTTCATTGATATGACCTAACCTTCAGTGTCATAAATAAGATGAAGTTCAGTCACATAACTTTTTTTTCTTGTTATTTTTGTTAAGGATTAGCCTTTCAAGTTCTAATTCATACAATCTATTAGTAAGTAATCTAGATTTATAATAAACATCATCTTTATAAATAGAATTAACTTTTATTCCTAATAACAAAGAAGTCCAGCCAAATCTAAATAAGAAATGGAAATAATGTTTCTAGTATTAATTGGAACGTAATAATAATTATCTATTTCTAGTTTAAGGTGAAAAGGAAAAGCTAAACTATAAGTTCTTACAACTAATACATTAAATTTTTCTCTACTGATAACTAGTAGGTCTACTTCGCCTTTCCTGAATGATCTACTCCTTGTTAACATTTTTATGTCATTGAAAATAAGAGAACTACGTCTAGTATCTAAAACCTAAGAATGTGAAATAGAAAATTTGATCTCAATCATAAAAATACCTGAAGAAGCAGCTTTCTTAAGCTTCTTATCTTTTAGGGTAGTAAGATAAACTTTATAGTTCCTCTTTTAGTGCTTACCAACTTTATAATGAAAACAAGTGCCCTTATCATTTTACTTCTTCTTGACACCTCCTTTTAAATTTACTACTTTAGCATATGCCTTCTATTTCTTATTATTATTCTTTTTTTAGCCCTTTTTCTTACTCTTGGAAGTATTCACAACAAAAACATAATTAGGTTCCTTGTGAAGGTATGCCTTTATAATATGTACCATATTAATTAGTTTAGGTAATAACACATCCTTTGTTTCATGTGGAATTTCATAATAAAATTTGAAAAGCTCAAACTATGAGACTATAAGACCCTATTAATGCTTAAGTCGTGATCTATGACAAAACGTAATTGGCTTAAATTTTTAATATAGCTAATCATCTTTTGTACTTGTAGCTCTAATAAAGATCCTTCTTCCATCTTGCATTGAAATAATGCTTTGGATAATTGATATCTTTCCACCCGACTTTATGCACCAAACAACTCCTTAAGATGGAAAATTGTGGCAAGAGCATCCATGTTCTCATACTGCCTCTGAAGCTTTAAATGCATACTATCCAAAATCACACATGTAGATTGCTCAAAATCATTAATATAATGATAATATCTTGCCCAAACTTCATTAGAAGCATCTAAACTAGGCTTTAGCAAAACAACAATGTCAAAAACATATAGTTATGAAACTAGTTCGTGAAATTAGGTCTAGTAAGCTTAATGGCATATAAGATGCTTTTTAGGGGCATATCGATGCTTATTTTATCTAACAACCAAAATACATAAAAGAGCAAGTATTAGTTTATATCATAAAATCGAATAAAATAGTGAATTTAATAAATAATTTTACTACTCCCACTATTTTATTCAAAATAATAGTCCTCATTGTTAAATCAGAAAATTATCAAATAATTTTTTTAGTATGCCAGTATCCCATTCAAATCTAGTTGATCTTGAGTTTGCTTGATTATAATGATTGATTTGATAACTAACTTAATTTAATAATAACTCTTTAAAAAATTAAACTAAATTTCAAAATATTCATAATAAAATTAGTCCTTTGAAAATAATTTTCAAACTAGAAAATTTGTTTCCAAATTTAAACCTATTTAATCCTAATTAAATAAATTTAATTAAAGATAAACCTTAAAACATATAAAATAAAAATGAAATTCCAATAGGAATTATTTGGGGCATATACCATTAGACATTGGTCCCTATACAAGGCATGTGCTCAGATGCTCGATCGTTTTACAGCTAGGGATTTGTTATTTTCTCCACTATTGTCTCCCTTTTTATTTTATGTTGCTATCTACTCCTTCATCACTCCCATCCCTGCCTGTGTTCGTTCAATCTCTAAGGCTCTTTTATGCTTGGACATACATTTTTGGGCAATAATTGTTAGAAAGGCCTAACTCACCCACCAGGAATCCCACATCAGACAACTATAAGCGCATTCAACAATTTATAATAGTGTGCAAACCTCCCCTCTTGAGCTAACTTTTAGGGGTGAGTTAGGCCTTTCTAATAATAATTGCCACTAGCTAGCTCGTTCACCAGCGACCATGTCCGCCACTAAGGAAGGCTCACTACAAGAGACCTACTAATTTCGACTAAGCATAAAAGACAAATCAACACATGCAAAACACAATAAAACATATCCTTAAGCAATCGATTCTCTGAATTAGAAAAATAAAAATAGGTTTATTGTAATTCAAATTTTTTAAAAAATCATGATTATGGCGCATCATGATTAAGAAGGTTTCAGAAACCATAAAAGCAAAGAGTGAAATCTATTTCCAGGGGATGGGGATCATGCAATTTTGTTCTCTCCAAACAAAGCTAAGGGACATTACGATCACGTGTGAGGAGTGTTTATTTGGATTTCCAAAAAGTGTAATAAAAGGGAGCTACACGTATAATTTTGTTTCAATCAAACAAAAAGTAAACCTTAATTCATTAAAACAATTTTTAAGCCTTAATTTTAATCAATTAAAAAATAATCAATAAATTTAATCAAGTTAAATTATTGAAAGAAGCTCCAATATTACCAGTTAGAAACTAATGTGATCTTAAAAGGTTTTCACAAGATTGAATCTTAATAATTAAATATCATAAAAGGTAATTGACTCATATTTGATTTAAATTCTTGTGAAAACCTTTTAACAAAGTGTCAACCACAAGCTATTCAAGTGTTAAATCTCTAACGATATTCATAGGATAAAAAGAACTCAACACTTAAGAGGAAATAAGTAGAAGTGCTAGCTTCTTTATGCCTATTTCTTATTTATAAAAATAGACACCGGGGCTTATATTTTTATGATTTAATTTGCTTAGGAAATTAATTATAAGTGTTGAAAATTAAGTTGGTTTAAATTTGTTTCTTTAATCTTGATAATGGAAACTTGATTTATACTACGAAACATTTTAAGTAATTTTTGCAAATAATTAAGTTAGTTGTGAATTCTTTTTAAGCATTTTCATTATCTCACAACAAAGAAGAAAAGAGTGTGAATAATTGAGAATTTGATAAGTTCACTCTACTGGCTTCAAACTAAGTAAAAGAAAGTTAGTATTGTTAAACCATGGCCTAATTGAGTAAAATAGAGTATTCATGACAAGATGTTTACTCCCACGTCAAAAGGTTATGTAACTTTTCGAACAAGATTCTAAATAGATATTTATGTTATCTTGTAGTTAATTATGAAAATATTTAAAGGTTGAAACTTCTTTTCCATATATGTATATTTTATATATTAAGTTGAATTTTGTGAATTATGATGAGTTTTGAAGGATTATGAAGTGAACTAGATTGATTTATGACTTGATGGGCTAATTTTCTAACAGCTTGAAAAGCTTTACAATTGAATGAAGAATGGATAATCCTAATTTATATATTTGATTTGTTAAATTCTTTCCAAAGTTGCTTCCTATTTAAGTTAAAAGTAATGAAATTTATTTTCTTGAGGGCATGTAAATACTTAAGTGGTGATCAATTTGATAACTGGTGCATTCAACATCTTTCACAATCTTGCCATAAAAGAATAAGGCCTAAACATAGTGTCATGTTCCCTTATAAAGCACCTATATATTATTCTACTTTATGAATTCAAACTCTACTTAAAATAAGGATTTTTATATGTGATATAAAAGAGGAGCAAACCTAATATAGGGTCAATATGGTTTTATGTTGTTAACCTATATTGGCAGTAAATTTATACAAATTAGTTTTTTTAGCAATTAAAAAATTATATGAGATGAAGATAGGTCCACGTTGGTCCGATGTTATTCAAAATTTTAGGGTTTCTTGAGATAAAAAAGATGAGAAAACAAAAGAAAAAGAAAGAGAGCCATCTGGGATGATCAAAAACTAGTGAGAAGGAGAAAAAGAGAACTAAGAAGGTTAAAAGACAAGAGTATAGCCAGAGGAGATTCAAGAGCACATTAAGAAGGGAATAACTTTGGACAAAAGCAAGATCCCACCAAGACTCAATTAAAAATATCAAGATTCAAAAGCCGTGAGTTTTTACTTTTTTTATTAACTAATTAGGATATATGTTTAGTTGGGATGATGGCAAGTTCGTGTATCTGACTACAAGAAGCAATAATACGTATGTTCTTAACGTCTATGTTGTAAAGAAGCTGTGTGATTTTGTTATGAAACTGTTTGCAAATATATTGGTTAAGACTAATGATTTTATCCATACTAATTTACTATTCTTCAAAGAAGTTGACATCTCCATAGATTACTTTAACCATCATTTCTAATCATGACATAAAGTTTATGAGTAATTTTTATAGATCTTTATGGAAAATATTAAACACTAGGCTTTAATTTTCAAGTTCTTTCGATCCTTAAACCTTTGGAAAAGTAAAGATTGTTAAAATAAGCTTAGGGGACTTGTTAAGGTGTTTGGTTGGAGACAGTGTGAAAAAAAGGGACCTAATTCTTGCTATGGTAAAATTTGTGTACAATAGTTCTACAAATAAGTCTACTAGGAAGACACTTTTTAAGATATTTTTAGGATTTCAACTAAGGAAGCCTACTTATTTGGATCATTTACCACAAATAACATAACTTAATATTAAAGTTAAAGGTTTTGTATAACATATGATAGACATCTTTTATAAGATACGATGAAAGATAAAAGCCAGCAATTTATCTTATAAAGAACATGTTGATCAACATCACCGATTGGTAGAATTCGATAAAGAGAATATGGTGATGGTTAGGATTCGTCCATAGTGTTTTGAAAAAGGAAAATATAAGAAACTACATTCATAGAGTGTTGGACTTTATAAAATCATCAAGAAGATGAGTTCTAATGCTTATGTTTTCGAATTACTAAGTGACATGAGAATGAACCTTATCTTTAATATTGCCGAGTTAAGTATTTTTCATAGTCAAGATGAGTAATCCCCTATTAAAACTGTCAAACTTCCAACCACTCTTTATATTAAAGAGGAAGTTGAGGATGTTCTTGATGAACAAATTGTAGCCACAAGATACAGAGGATATTAACAATTTCTTATTAAGTGGAAAAGAAGATTGATTTCTAATAGTGCTTGGATTCTAGAATTAAAATTTCAAAAGTTGAATCCATACTTATATGAACAATATTTGTCACATTCTACCGAAGAAAACTTCAAAAAAGTTGAGGAGAGTTAATGTAAAAGAAGTTGAAGTATATAGAATAAATTAAAGAGAAATAATTATTCAATCACAAGCCTTAATTTGGTAGGATGAAGACTCAAATAAAATAGATATTATTCATATGCTCTATGTCCAATTACAATATTATGTGATGAAATGATTGAATTGTATGAAAAATCATGTATAAAAAGCTTAGTTAAAACCACTTTGACTTTCTCAAATATTTGGGAGATGATAATAATCTGCAAGATGTCAATCTTCATTTAAGAATTTAAATTATATAATTAGGGAATTAAATATATATTAAATAATTTTAATTAATATATTCTTAAATATAATTTAGGGTTTAATTTATATCAACTGCCAACATATTTGAGAACCTAATGAGTCACACATAAAGAATGAGTTGAAGAGAAAAAAGGTGTTTTAATGATATTAGACTTGATTGTAAAGTTTGAAAACTTTATGATTAAATATAAGATATTTCATAAATAATGATCAATATAATTTATTGGATCTTATTTGAGTAAAATGGTATTTATTAAGTATTAATTCTAATTCTAATTATAGTTTAATTGAAATTAAAATTTAATTTCAGTTAAATTAATAAGTTTAGGCTCTAAGGAAGCTGGTACTTCTTGCCTAACCCTTTCTATAATAATTATAAAATTCTCTCAAATAGTTCTGTGGATACTATTAGAGGCTGGACATTTGTACGACTATAAAGGTTGAGATGAGCTATTTTTAGAAATGGTTCTAGGGGAATGACAAGAAAATGATCAAGCCTCACAATAAGGTACAAATTAAGATTCATGCTTTTATTACATTTTGTGTATTAATCATTTTATAGATTTAAAGTACTCTTGGTTTTAGGACAACAACAATAATAACATCCAGTACGAATCCCCCTGATAGGGGTCTGGGGTCGTACAATTGTACTTAACCTGACCCCTAACTAGTAGAGAAGTTTTTTCTAAATGACCTACATGAAAAGTAAGAAAGTGAGAGAGAGAGAGAGAGAGAGAGAGAGAGA
>JANZXR010000172.1:27775542-27790582 GCA_027575705.1 Erythroxylum echinodendron | reverse complement strand
TAGTGATTCTCAATATGGTTTGACTTTAGTCCTCTGACCTGAAGTCATCATGGTTCCCTACATAAGGAATTCAGTGTCTTGACATTAGACTAAGTTATCTTTAATAGGATAGCAAGTAGTCTTATGTTAGATATTAAATGAATCATGCGGAGGGATGTGAATGACATATATGAGATTTATACCTCTCCTTGCGTTCATGCACCTACAAAAATGCAAGGAAAGTATCAAACACTCGTAAATCAAAGTCACCTAAACTAAATAAGATGCTAAACAAAGCAATCCCCAGCAACGATGGTAAAAACTTGTTGATTGCAAAATTTTTATGCTAAAAACTGCAAGTATACGGGTTGTGCTTATGCAACACTTAATTCAGTTTGTGCTTTGTTTAAGACTTAAATTTAGATAATAAACTGAAAAGTAAACTAGATCAAACAAAATAGCAACGAACAAAAATTTAACAATGGAAATCTGTCAAGAGAATTAATCAAGTTATAGGAGAAGGGATTTTACCTATCATTAATGCTAATCTAGCCTTTTATATGTTTATGGTGTGTCGGTTCTAGACGATCTAAGGTTGATTACTCTCTCTCAAGTTATAATCATTCTCTAAATTGCAAACCCTAAGGCCCTATTTAGTTGAGGGGTTAATAATGAAATGGGATGGAATCGTGGTATATTTGCCACAATCGTAGGACTGTGTTTTAGTTCAATTCTCCTCTAAAACTCCTCCAAATGTCCCGAAACACTAACAAACTCATATCATTAAAGGTTCAAAAACCTGTTTTCACCTAAAGAACACTTAAAACACAAATGTTTATGAACTAAAACAATTTTTAACCTAAACACACACTAAACAATCAAATTACCTATAAAAATACTATGCAATCTACACCTATCAAATAGATAACTAAATATTAATTCTATCTAATTCTATGTGATAAATTAAACTTAAATTTTAAATTTTGGATTGATAGTATAATGTTATCCCAAGGGTTTGATTTTAACAACAACAATTAAAAAAATAACATCAACCCAGTTGAAATCCTAATAAGAAAGGGTTTAATTTTAATGATACCAGAAAACATAATTATTATAAAAATGCATTGTTAATAACTTAGTATTTCATGATTCTTTTGTAAATAATTCAAGAAAAGGGAATACAAGATATATATATACATTGAATAAAATTTTTAAGCTATGCAAAATAATTTAAAATTTATATTTTTGAATAATTATATAATAAATTAACAATTAAAATTTAAGTGATATATTTAATTCAAATAGTTATTTGGAAACTCAAACTTTTAAAATCTAACAAAATTTAACTCTTGAAAATCCTAAAAAATTCTCTTATTCAAATTCAAGATCTAAAGAATTAATGTATTCAAAATTTTAAATCTAAAAAGCTCTAACTCTTGAAAATTGTAATTTTATGCAATTGGAATCTACGAGTTGGCTTTAGATATATTTAAAATTTCTAAGACAATTTGATATAAAATTTCACAAAAAAAGCCTAACAATGAGTTAATGGAAGCTAGATATTTATTAAAATGTGAATAAAAGAACCATTTCTATTAATGGGATATTCCTTCCAAATAGATTTAATCCAAGCAATTTCAAAGACTTTAAGCCTATTTCCTACTATAATACCCTTTACAAAATCATCTCTAGAATATTATCATAGACGCTAAAAGCGGTGATTGGTTCTTTCACAAGTAAAACCCAGGGTGCTTACATTGAAGGGCGAAATATAAGAGATAATGTACTCTTTTCTTGGGGCTCTTTTAAGGATATCAAAGAAAAGGCTTAGGAAAGCTTTGTGCTTTGGAAATCATTTTTAGGTAGGCCTTGATTTAGTTATGTAATAGCTTGTTTTTCATACTAAGGGTTAGAGCCTTAGATTATTACATATGAGTCATATCATTTTAGCATTCATGAAATGCATTTCATTCACATGCATATCATTAGCTTACACACATGAATTATGATTTCGTACACATTACAAAGATAGTATATGCACTCAATTGACATATTTCAGGGTATGAAAGGTTTAAAATGATCATGATGTGAATTGTGTATTGTTTATGTCTTGAATTTTGGTTTGATTGGTTACAAGTAGTAAAATTGGAATTAATTGTTACCATTAGAAAAGTGATGAACTAAAATATATATTTAGACTAGGAAAAATGTCAAGTGATAAGACAAATTGACATATGGCAAATTAGGATGACTAAGCCTATGAAATAAGTGACAAATGGCATAAATAAATGAGTAACATTTGGCATAAGTAATTAATTGACAAATGGCGGCAACTAGGTGACATTTGGTAGCTTATGGAGGGGATAAGTGGCTTACATGCGTAGGGACATATGTTAATGTAACATGGTGACATCTAGCATCTAAGGAGTTATGTTTCTATACTAGTAGTTTCAGCTTTGTTTATTCTTCTTCTCTTTTCATCTCTCAGCACTGAAACTTGCTTCTATCTGAAACTTGCTTCTGTCTCCCATTCTTGTGTTTTTCTTAAGATCTGCTAAATTACCACACCAAATGCATGTTTTTACCCTTCACAAGATAGCTTAAGAACCAGATTATTGTTATCTTTTTTCCTAGCTAAAAACCATCCAATTTCCAACTTGAATTTGGGATGATTTTGCGTGCATAGAGGGCTAGGTAGACTTGATGAATTGAGTTGAATTGGAAGCTAAATAATTAAGTAAATTATTATTCTTTATGGCATGCTATAATATAAAGATTATGATGATTGAATTGGGATAGATTGTATATGATGTTGATGTTGAAGATGTGATGGAAAATGGAGAATGAATGGGTACTTTTCTATTCTATTTTTGCATGTACAAAAATAGTAGGTTATGGGCTGTTGTATGGGTGATTTAACTTGGGATTCAAAGTATAATTTATGAGGAATTCATGCTAAATATAGGTGTTATTATGGTGCTTTCACATCTGAAAAATTAGAGTTGTAGGTGTGTTTGTAAAAAGAAGACTGTTAATGACATAAGTGAGCAGAATTTTATAAGCCTTAGAGTAACCAATATGGAAGTTAAATTAACCTAAAATTAAGTAACCTTAAAGGACATGAAATCTAGAAAATTTTAAGTTGTCAGTGATGTCTCTAATCTTGTAAAATTTTAAGTTGTCAGTGATGTCTCTAATCTAATCTTGTAATTTTATAAACATTAGTGATGTTGATGATAAATTTTAGAATTTTAATTTCAACCTTGTGTACATGTTAAACCAATTGAGAAATTTCACTCTAAATTGGTATTTTTGAACTTGATTAAGACTAGGAATGAGTATAGATTTTTATGAAGTTAATTGATGTCATAATCGAAAGAATAGACTCTTTTGATGTGGTTGAGTTCAAATCTAGAAATTATTATTTGTTAAAGGAATAAATGAGTTCTTTTAATGCAAACATGATCTAAGGACATAAGAAATGTGTATAAGGTATGGATGAATGAGCGTTGAAGAACATTGGATGATTATGAATGAGAATTGTGTATATGTATGAATATATATTGCTGGAAAAAGTTTGGTGAATGTATAGATCTAGCTTGTCAAAATTCCAGACTTAAAGTAACAATTGTGAGTGTGCTATAAGAGACTTTTGATCATGAAAATGTTTAAGGATATGTGTAAAGGTTGATGACTTTGGAGTAAATCAAGATAACTTAAAGGTACAAACTTGATTGCAAAATGGTAGTACACCAAATATGATGTTCGAATGGTCAAGATTTTTGAATAGTTACATACCCCAAAAGGTCAATTGAGCAAGCATTAAACATGACACACACACACACACACACACACACACACACAATGATTGATCAACTTAGCAATGTGTGAACTATATGTGTGTATCACATGCCTAAAGAAGCACAAATTAATCATTAGCATCTAGACATTGCTAAGTCATTAAGACAATAGCTTATCTGGAGTGTATTGTAAGTTAACCTAGATGTTTTCTCACTATAACTTAATTATTTTTTATTTAATTTTAGATATTGAACTATTATTGATATGATTGTGATAATTTTGGACATTGATGGTCCGAGGATTTTGATATTTGGGATTGTATTGGAAATGTTTTCTAATTGTATGTGAATATGAAAAATGTGTACTCAACTGAATGTTTAATGTCGGACTCAGATCCGATAAATGTGATAAATGATTGTGCACATTGAATAAAAATTATTAATAGCATATTATGTGAATTGATGCATTCCATCACATTGTTATACATGATCAGATAAAGAAGTTATGACCGGAGTGACCAGTGTGAAAAAGAGCTTAAAGCTCATAAATTAAAGAGCCACAAGCTTAGTTATTAATGAGCCTGATATCCACAACAAGTACGGGATAGAATATGAAATGATCTTGGTATCCACAACGGATACAGGATAGTAAATAAGCGCTCGGTCATAAAAGTAAAAATAAAAGTGGAGTCCCATGAGCATTTGCATTTCTATATATATATATATATATATATATATATCTTTACATGTATCATTTGAATGATCGCGAAGAATTACTGAATTGTATTGATATAATGATATGAAACGTTTATGTACATGTTAATGATATGAATGGTTGAGATAAATGATTGAATTATTCTGAAATGATTATATGAAATGTTTGTAGCTCATGATGTATTGTTGAGATATGATGTATATTGTGATCTGGTATTCAATATTGAATTATATGATACATCTATTGAATTGGGAAATACACTTGTGAATTTGGTTTATACTTGTGTATTTGTGTTTTAACTTGAGTGCGCACATCGATGATAGTTCACGCACTGAGTTCGTAAATTCATCAAAATTGTAACATTGATTTTTAGGTACAAGGGAGACCTAACTTCTAAGTTGATATACTAGAAGTCTAGTATTCTTAATTTTGGAAACAAGAATGGCTCAAAGGTCTGTTCAACTGATACCTGTGGAGTCTAGATAAAATACTTTTGTTTAACTTCTCCTTGCATGTTAAACTTTTTGTATAGAACTTTAAACTCCCAAATGTTATATTATGTATAAACATGGACTATGAAATGTAATGACAATGTAAGTTTCATTTTGTGAATCAAATAATGAGGAGTTTTGATCTTTGGAAATACTTAAGTCATGTATGATTCTATAATAAGTTTATACAATTGCTCTAACATGTCTTAATTCAATCAAAACTTTTTTAAGAAAGTGTTGCAACAAAAACAAAAAAGATATTTCATAATTCACACAAGACCTGATACCGAATTCTAATAAATAAGTATTCCTTCTTATTATGAATAAATAAGTATTCCCTCTTATTATGAATAAATAAGTATTCCCTCTTATTATGAATTTCTGATTAAATTATTATAAATTACCAATTTCTGATTTAGAAAATTCATTTATCAATTCATAATACAAATCAAATCGATTCGATTTTTTCCTCTATTTATTTTATTTAGAAACTATTTATTTAGAAATAAGTAAATGACTAAAAAAACCAAAAACATATAACATAAACATATAAACATAAACATATAATAAACATATAAAATATTAAAAAACATATAAAAAACCGAAACATATAAAGAGGAAATTAAAAATAATTATATATAGTATATAATTCTATATAGTGAAGGGATGCTTTGGGTTCTTACAAAAAGAAAAAGAATCTTTTTTAAAAAAACCATTTTTTTGTTTGGTTATATTAGTGAATACTCCTAGTGATTGGACTCTATATGCATATTCTGAGAGTAAATGAAATATTTCAATGAATTTTGCATCGAATGACTATCCATCTATTTATATTTTGATGTAAATTAAATAACGGCAAGAAACCTGTATAGAAAAATGGCGGTCTATTTGATATTATTCAAGGTGGAATTAGAACAGAAATATAGGCTAGGTAAATCAATAGATAGTCTTGGTCCTAATGAAAATACGAGTGTAAGTGAAGACTCGATTATAAATGATACAAATAAAAACCCCAATAGTTTGAGCAATAGTGACAGTTCGAGTTACCATAATTTATACAATTGTTCTAACATGTCATTTTCATAAGGTGTGTTCTTGAATGTTCTTTGGATGTTCAGGCATATACTTTATGGTAATGATGTGTTACAAGTTAATTAGGATTTCCCCCACTTCACTCTCTCAATGCTTTTGGATTCCTAACCAAATATCTTAGTTAGAGAAAACAATGTGTGACCACTATCTCCTTTAGTGTGCTGGTTAATGATGACCAAACTAATTGGTTCAAAGGGGCAATAGAGGTAAGGTAAGGTGAATCCATATCCCCTTACTTGTTCTTAATTTGCATACCGTTTTTACTAAGGCTCATAACTTTAAATATAGAGAAGAATCCTTCTTTTAAGTTCCATAAAAATGTGACATATTGAAGTTGTTTAATCTTACTTTTACAAATGATATATTGGTGTTCTACAAAGCAAATCCTAAATTAGTTCTTACCATTCTTAACCATATCTATAGATTCAACAAATTATTATGCATTAAACTAAACATTAATAAAAATCTTCCTTATGTTTTCTAGGTCTGCTTTGTACCTTAGTGACTAGCTTGCCTCTTCGTTAGGTTTTAGAATTGTAGAACCTCTTTTCATTTACTAAAGAGTTCATATAACCACTACTAGACCCTCTTATAAAGAATGAAGGAATCTATTTGAGAAGGAATCTATACTAAAAGACTTTAGTTGATTAAATTGATATTGTGCAATTTATACTCTTATTGGTTACCTCATCTAGTAAGAAAATTTTGAAAGACATTGAGAGGATGCTAAAGAACATTTTGTGACATGGTGACGCCTATAAGAACTCTAAATCCAAAGTAGCTTCGAATGAGCTATGTGCATATTGTATTATGTTTTCTAGATGTTTACGTGTATTTATAAGTATTTTATTAGATGATAATCATGTGTTTAGGACATAGAATTATGTTCTTATTACTATTTTTATGTGTTTAAATTTTTTATTATTTTAAAGCAAGGATTTAATTTTAATATTAAATTTCAAGTGTTGTTTGATGTGTTTGTTACTAATTGGAAATAAGAAAATTTGAAGAAAAGATGGACTTAAAGAATAAAAGACTAATAAGCCTCTAGAACGATTATGACAAGATGCATGATCGTGCATCCACAGTGCATGATTATGCACATGTTTTTTCAGCTCACAAAAAATTTGTATTATTGATGTTTGAGACTTTTTTTGGAGCCAAAAAAGTGAGAAAATCCTAGAAAAAAATCTAGAAGGATCAAGAAGTGTTTAAGGCAAAGTAAAACGCCAAAAAGGGGGCTACACAACATAAACAAGGAGATCAAAATGGAAACATCAAAATTAACTCCAATTTTCCTGAATTTCTAAATCAAGACTTAAAGCTATTTTCTTTCATTTCTCTTCATATATTTCATTGTCTTGGATGTATGATTAGTGGTGTGTTGAACATGATTATGATTTCCAGATCCTTATTAGGGATTACTCTTAAATTATTTTGTTTAACTTTATTCTTGTTCAATTTAATATAGTATTGCTTTGTGATATTTGTTATATTTATATTTGATAAGAAATCAAGATACCAAATTAGGGTATTTGTGTTAAGTTATGCAACGCGAGTTGGTACATTAATAAACCTACAAATATTATATTAATAATTAATTAAAGAGATATCTTAATTATTAGTTAATTATCCTTAGGATTCCTTCAAATCTAATTGAATAGTTAGAAGTAGTATCGTAAATCAAGATATCGCAATTTAATTGTTTGCTACTTCAATTTAGATTATTTGATTAGATCTCGAAATAGGGTAATCAAAACCTTATGATATCTAGGATCAAGAATAATTGAGTTAACAAGATAAAGGGAAGATAAAACAAGGATAAAACAACCCCTATGTTTTCATTATTGGATAACTTCGTTCTTATTGCCAACTTCACTTATTCAATTGTTTAGCTTTATTAGTTTATTTTAATTCCAGTTATTTTATTTTAATTCAAATAATTCAATCTTTTATACCTTAGCAAAGTGTTAGGTGACTAATCAATCCTTATGGGAACAATATCTTTTATATTACAAGTTGCAACCTGTATATTTACAAAATCAAAGTTTTTTAATATAGAAATACCAACAATATACAGCCTAGTGACTTAGGGAGGACTTAGCCTTAAGTTAATCCAAGGCTCAAGAAATTTTTCCTAGCAAAGAAGATCCAAAAAAATCCAAATGATCAAGGAAAATTTGTGGTCTCAATGAATGCACACTTTCCATTTAAGAGGAGCTAGGCTTTTGGGCTTTAAAAAATTCAGAATAGCTCCTATACCTTTCATCAAAGACTCCAATGCATCACTCCTTAAGGATGATCACTTACTCATAAAGCTTGCACTATGCATAATAATTTGTGAGAATTGAAGAGAAACGAATAAAAGAAGGTTCAAGTTCAGTCCAAGCAAACTGATATTCAAGCTTTCAAATCTATTACCTTGGCCTAGGATAAAAGAGTTTTTACTAAGCGATTTTAGTGATGCAAACTACTACGTAGGGTTTGAACTAAAAAAAATGTTAATATAACATGACGCATACCTTTGAAACTGTGATTTCCTGACTTAATTATTCTGAATGTACTACGTCCCCATTGAGACCACTGAGCTTGGCTGAACTTGTGTTAGGCCTCGCCTCCATTCTTTTAGAATGTAATTTATATAATTTTTTAAAGAATAGGTTTAAGAATATGCATTTTGGAAAGTGACATTTTACTAGATTGAGTTTCTCAAACCATTGTTTATGAAATAATTTTAAGACTAGTTTTATTATCTCCGTGATCACAATAGTCGGAGTTTGATGAGTTTGGTCATCACTAGTCAGTGATGGTTAAGATTATTATTACGAGCTACTTGTACTGAAAATATGAGTCGAAACGATTTCAGAAAGGCTGTTCAACTCCAAACAACAGCCAGAATGCATGAAGGAACCCTAGACGATTGACCTCTATAATTATCAGAAAATAATAATGGATCAATGGGTTGGGAAATTTCAGGTTTTTTATTTTTATTTTTCAAAATAAATTGAGTCTTAGCAGCTAACTGACATTGAAACGCTAAAAGTTGAAGAAACGTATTATCAGTCCAGTCCAATATCTCAATTCGAACCGTTTGAACCCAGATCTTTTGCTCACTTAGTTGGCTTCTAAATTCCTTCTGTAACCCTCATAGTCCTCAACTGTTCAACCTCTAAACCTGACGATATTTCGGTCAGTCTGGGTTTTATGTCATTACAGAACTCAAATAAAAGGCCATCCAGAAACCTCATGTATGGCCTCAATTTCCCCATGCAATTTTCCAGGTTTATACCAGGCGAAGAACAGCGACGACAAGTGGTTGTCATTGGGTCTAATACGAAGCAAGTACTAAATGGTGGCTCTCCAGTACTTGGGACCTCCGCAAATTCTCCTTTCACACAGATGTAGTCAAAGACGTTTCGTAAGGTGTGGAATCGCAGAGCCAAGTGGAGAACCAGCTCCTTTGGGAAAGAAAACGAAGTACAACGATGGCTTCTTTGAGAAGGCATTCATGACACTTTTTGCCCGTAAGATGGAGAAGTTTGCTGGCCCACTAAAAGCTGAACAAAAGGGGTGGTTTGATTATGATTACGAGAGTTTTGTAGACGTGTCAAGGAGAGTAATGCAAGGAAGGAACCGTACGCAACAGCAGGAAGTAGTTCGTGAGGTGCTATTATCCATGCTCCCTCCAGGTGCACCTGAGCAGGTGGACGTTTGCGAAAATTTTTCTATCCTTTTCTTTTTCTTTTTGCAGCTTATAGGAGCTGATTGCTACCGGACATGCCTTTCTAATATATGATTTGAAAAACAATTAAAGCTGAGTGGTTACTGATCTTGACAAGAGGGAGTGATTCCATCTATTATAGGTTACTTATGCTTGAAAGTTCCTGTTTGCTCTAAGATTCATAATAGAGCTACTGTGTCTGTCAAAGATTTTTAAGTAAAAACAGAACGTTTACCTAGTGTTGTTATGTCAGTTCAAGAAATTGTTTCCACCAACAAAATGGGCGGCAGAATTCAATGCTGCATTGACAGTGCCATTCTTTCAGTGGTTGGTTGGGCCTTCTGAGGTAAAACAGCAGTACCTATTAACTTGTATACCCAGTTTTTTGTGTCTGCAACTTACAAGAAAAGCTGCATTTTATGTGATTAAATGCTTAAATTGGGTTAGGTTGTGGAAGTGGAGGTGAACGGGGTGAAGCAAAAAAGTGGAGTTCATATAAAAAAGTGTAGGTAATAATCTTAATAAACCTCTTACCTGGGATCTAATTCTGCAATATATCTGAGTAATAGGAATTTCGGTACTAATTGCTATCCTCCATTCTTTTGTGATCAAGATATCTTGAGAATAGCGGGTGTGTAGGAATGTGTGTGAATATGTGTAAAATTCCTACACAAGATTTCTTCACCAATGAATTTGGGCTTCCGTTGACAATGACTCCAAGTAAGTTCCAGCATTTTGTTACATCTCTGTTTTCGTTTGTTTGCATCTCCAAAACAGAAAGTAGTAGTCGGGGGCTATTTATGCGAAATACACTCAATTCTGTTTCTGAGCTTGCCACTATTTGACAATCAGATTTTGAAGATATGAGCTGCGAAATGGTGTATGGCCAAGTTCCAACTTCATTCCAAGATGATCCAGTATCCAAACAGCCTTGTCTGGCAGATATTTGTAAGTCTTCAGTTCTTCAACGGTGGATGCAGTCTATGAACAATTTCCTTCTTTATAACTCAAAAACATCATAATCTGCAGGCTCATTGGCAACTCCAAACTCCGGTACTTGTCCTAAGTTGCAAACTTGAGAAGATCCTTGCTACTCAGCCTACTTCATTGCCACAAAATCCGGGACCTCCACGATACTCCTGTTATTTCAGATGTAAAATATAGTCTGTCCATCCATTTTTCAAGATTGTAAATCTCAAAAGAAAATGGAACTTTTATGCCATCATCATATACCCTTGTAGTCGTTTCCCCGAGTTATAGTTAACAAATAAACGTGGGTATCATACGCCATTTTATGTTGGTAACATGTACTAAAAAGTTTCTTATATTTGCATATCTCTTACCTCTGTGTCAGACTGTATAAGATTGAGAATATATGATGGGAGAAAACAAGCTGTCGTCCGTCGTCTGTCGTCTGTCGTCTGTCGTCTGTCGTCTGTCTGCATCAGTGTTGAGATGCTGGCACCTAAAGGAAGGATGGAATTTGAGTTCCCCGTACTATACTGCACAGTAGTATTCTTCATGGGCTGAAACGAAGGAGTGGATCCATGATTGGAACCCTGCAAATAAAGATTGTACAGTAAGAAGGTTATTAGGAGGAAATAAAAGAGATGCCTGAGGAGAAAGAAAGTTGAGTTCGAAAATTGGAAATAGAGAGAGATCAGCAGAGACAAACTTGGGTGCAGAGGAGAAAAGAAAAAAAACATATGCGAGGTTTTAACCAAGGATCCAAGAGGTAAAAGTACAGTTTGATGTTCATTAATAGTCATCATAATTAAATAAGATTTTTATTAAAAATAATAATTTTTACTGTTTATAATAGTAATGGCCATCAATAACTATCAAATGATCACGGTCAAGTTTTTTTAACCTTTAATTATCTTTTGAATTTTTATTTTAAAATATATGAAAAGTTACTTAGGTAATGCTCTGCCTTGTGCTCGCCTAGAATGAATTTAACAAGTAAGTTTTTAATCGAAAATCAATTTTTACTTATTTAATAGGCCAAAGGTCTCAATTGCAGTTTAACATTTTTCAAAGATCTAAGTAAGTTTGTTATATCATCTTATGCCTTAATGGTTTTAAAATAATGCTAGTATCATCTTAAATTCTAATAGAGTTACGTTCCTATCAATTGCTAGTATCTTTGGTTTGGACTATGGAGTAACGCAACTAAAAAATTTGGACCAACCAAACGTTAACATGATATTAAAAATGATTTCTTTGAACATTAATTAGAGATGTGATTTTCACATTAATGTTTCTTCAAAAGTCTAAATAAATCCTATCATTATCTTTAGTATCACTTTTATACCCTATTTAGGATGTAAGAAGTACAATTTTAGGAATGTTATGATGTAAAGCGGTATCAAAGATAATGATAGAAATTTACTTAGACCTTTTTAATAAAAAAATTAAGGTATAAATTAAACTTTTGACCTAGTTAATGTGATACAATTATTATGAAGTTGTTGACAATGTCGTAATCACAAATCAAAATCAAAATTAAAACACCTCCTCTTTAACCATATTTCCTAAAAATAGACAGTCAAAAGAGAATTGGAGTAACTTTCAAAATCACGATAAGAATTATATGTTCAAGTTGTTTACTTATGATTAATCAAAAATCATTCCTTCAAAAACTAAGCAATATGGAGGTAAACTTTGATATTGTGTTTAAAAATGTGATCAATCTATAGGTATACTCAAACACCTTTCATGATATAGACATTCCATGACTTCTCATATCTTTTAGGATCTCATTTTAAAAGACTTTTAAAGGTTTTAATGGGGCCAAAGGTTAAGGTGAGAAATATTTGTTCTATTTATTGCAAAAACCATCAAAACTAGTTAAGTAGAAAAGACACCTAATAGAGTATTGAGTGCAATTATTGCATCCACTCAAAACTAGGTACCATCAGTTGTGATGAATGTAAAAACTCTATTCCACAACTTAGATTCAAGATTCACACCGCAAAGGACATGAAATACAAGGAATTAGAAGAAAAAACACATAAGAATAATGACTAACTATAAGGAGCAACCTTTCACAACAACTTCTCCTTTATTTATATCAAAATCAAGTCATCCATTCCATATAACTTTAGGAGGAAGGATTAATATGGATTACTTACAAAACAAATGATATCCATTGATAACTTCTTTTCTTTGATTTATTTTTTATAAAAAAGTTGAAATGAATTACATCAACAATGGAACTTGTCGAGAGGAAATAAAAATTAACTTCCATCAACTATAACCAACTCGTATATATGAGCACCTCCAAATTTATTCTCTCATGCATCCAGAAACATCGACAATCGCAAATGCTCGAATAGCTTTAAAGCTTAGGTAAGACATTTTGTTAAGTTAAAGGCTTGTAATATGGTTAACGTAAAAAAAGGCTTATAAAGCTTAAAGGGCTTCATAATAGGATAAATCATCTCATTAGGTAAGCTATCTAGCTAATTTAACTTGTAAAACAAAGAATGCCTATATCATTTCTATGTTAATGCATATGATAAAAATGCAGTTTTGAATAGAAAATTAAAAAAAAAGTTAGGATGTACATGTCATGAAGTTCATAAATGAAGAAGGACAATGAAATTGATATGGATGTATCAGTCTAAAAGGCTTAAAATCTCACTGGCTTATATCTATCTAGTAGTCATTACTCTTCTAAGGGAAATGCACATTGACCAAACACAAAAGTATATGTACATGAACAAGTTTCCATGAATTTTTCTATTTAATCCTACCTTCTAATTATAACTATATAATTGTAAAAGCAATATAAAAAGAGAAAATGTTTGATTTTCTATAAAAAAATATATAAAAACATGCAAAAGAACTTAAAAACATACATAAGAAACAAGTTCCTCACCCCCACACTTAAAACTTACATTGTCTCCAATGTCATATTAAATGTACAATATGGAACATTCAACACAAATAATAATTACAAAAATGTAAAGGAAAAGGAACAGACTCTCCTTAGATTGCCTCCCAAAGAGTGCCTTCATTTGCTATCGATGGCTCGATTTTATGTTTTCTTCATCACATGAAAAGAGTTTGATCTTCAGGTGTCACCACTTTTGCATTCTCAACTTAAAATTATTCTTAATATAGCCTTAAGTGATGACCATTTGCTTCAGATATCTTCCCTATTTTTAGTTTCTAAATCGCTAACGCATCATAGGGAGAAACATTAGAAACCATAAAATTATCAACCCAAAGAGAACTCAATTTTCCTAGAAATAGTTTAAGTGAGTAAGAGAGAAGAAATTTTTTGTCAACAATAGAGCTTTTCTTCAAATTCATCTTTTTATCGATCGGTACTTTAGTCTTCTCCTTAGTTATAACTGCTTCCAATTTATCTATGAACTTCTGCTTAGAAACTTCCTATCTGAAAGGTCATTCACATCAATAGTAAAAACATTAGGTCATCTTGGGGTGGGGTGTTTCATGGCATAAAAATATTAAAATGAATCACTTCCCCATCAAACTCCATTATGAAGGTGCCCTTATAATCATCTATCTTAGTTTGGGCTATGTTAAGGAACAATCTCCCTAGTAAGATAGGTATGGAATTATAGGAAGTTTCATCATTCATATATTCCAAATAAAAATTTGCACGAAATATTAGTTCATTGGCCTATATAAGCACATCCTCAATCACCTCATCTAGATAAGCATTAGTATGATCAACCAATTACATGATAACATTAGTTTCTTTCAATACACCTAAATTTTAAAAAGCATAAATGGAATGAGACATAATATTAATCGATGCTTCTAAATCTAAAATGACCTTTTTATTTATAGTGTTACCAGTTTTATAAGGAATGGTAAACTTACCTAGGTCCTTACACTTAGAAATTAGTTTCTTTTTTAGAACCACAGAAATATTTTTACCCATCTTGATCATTTAATTACCTATCAATTGCCACTTATTGGTACACAATTTTTTAAGGAATATTTTTAACTTGGCACTTATTTGATTGCATCCAGCAACGATATATTCACTTCAACCTTATGAAAGGTCTCATAGATATCCTTATCCTTGTTCTTATTGTTTGACTTTAATGACCCGCTAGGCAATGGTGGAGGGTTATTCTTAACCATACTTCGAGGTTCAAGATTTACCTTCAAGGTAGATAAGGTAGCTGTTGGTTTATGCCCTACAGCCAATCACTTTGGTTGTATTTTAGTGACAAATTATTTAAAGGCATTATTTATCTTG
>JANZXR010000172.1:27731518-27768240 GCA_027575705.1 Erythroxylum echinodendron | reverse complement strand
TCCTTTCAATTAATTTCTATTAACTAAGTACTAAAAATCCCAAATTATTCTAACTAACAGGAAATTAGCAAACTAATCCTCAAAATAAATAAAATCTGCTTAATGCGAACCGGGGTCCAACATGTCAAGTCACGCTCTTGACTTTTATGACTTGGCACCCTAAAAACCTAGTTTTTAGTATAAATACAATGTTGTGACAGCAAAAACTAATAGATATCATTTTAGGTTTTAGGAATGACAGAGAGCTACTATTCTTATAGACCCATGGAGGCTATGGAAGGCTAAGCTTCTCGACACCTATTTGGAGGTGAAATCGACGCCTATAGTCACGATTAAACATATCTTTCCATTGTTTATTGTTGAATCTTTGTCTTTATAGATTATTATCGTTGGTCTTTATTTATTGAGTTAGGTATTATGTAAAGATGATCTTAATACATTCATTGAATTGTTTTATTACAAATCCTTTGCTAGAATCTTTAATATAATCTATAATCGTTATGTTTGAGACTCGTTTGTAGATACTAATGACCTTGAATTATTAGGAACAATATAACTTAGGTTAGATAACCTGAGCTTGTGAGGTTACTGCCTATATTGATCCATTTTTCATTTCATAACGTGAATGCCCAATTAAATCTGGAGAGTGTGTTCTAGGTTATTCAGTAGTTAGGTTTAATTAAAGAGCTTATTTTAATTATACACGACCTAAAGGAAAATCAGGATTAGCAGAAATTGTTATTAGTTTACAACCAATAGTTCTAGGAGAGGTGTATAAGGATTATAACAATGAGATATGTTTAATCGTGTCTAGGCCAACATTGAACTAAAAAAATTTACATATATTCAACACTTTTATTACTTTTAACAGTTTTATATAATTTTCTCTCATTAGTTTAAGTTTATTATTTTAAAATCGCATTAACCTATCACCACTTTTCATTTCCTTAACATTAATTATTTTCATTACAAAAATAACTGAACATTCCTTGTGGATACGATCTTAATACCACAGTTATAAATTTTTAGTGCCTAGAGTTAGGTAAATTTTATGGTGCACTAGACATGCATTATCAAATTTTGGCATCATTACTAGGGAGTGTGGTGCTTTAGTTTTCTTTTTTATTTTAATTGGTTTTTTATGCACATAATTGTTTATAATCGTTTCTTTTGATTATTTTGTAATCTTTACACATTTGCTAGTGTTGGTGTATGGTAGTGACCAGATCTCTTTATAAAGAACCTGTACTATTTCATTCAGAGATCGAAAGGACATTGCAAAGGTTATAAAGGGAAGCAAGAACAACTCTGGAAGTAGTATGAGAACTCAATTTTGAAGAAGTAATGGCAATCCTAAGAATACTAAGGGAATTAGCTACACCAGACTTAACCCAAAGACCCTTATGCATTACATTTCCTAATTTTACTGACTATGTTACTTTTAAACTTAAGTCTATATTAATACAGTTATTGCCTAATTTTCATGGTCTTAAAGGTGAGGATGTGCATGAGAATCTTAAGGAACTCAATATGGTATGTCTGAGTATGAAGCCTCAGGTGACAGATGAGCAAATCATATTGAGGGCTTCCCTATTCTCATTGAAAGATGCAGCAAAGGATTGGTTATTTGATCTACCCACTGGGAGTGTGAGCACTTGTATAGAGATGAAGAGGTTATTTTTGGAAAAATATTTTCTAGCATTAAATATAGCGAGTATGCGGAAGGAAATATGTGACAACAGGCAATAAAACGAAGAGTCCCTTTATGAGTACTGGAAGCATTTTAAGAAGTTATGTGTCAACTATCCCCATCATAACATACCTTAACAAGTCCTTGATTAGTATTTCTACGACGGATTGTTAACTATGGAGAGGAGTTTAGTTAATGTATCGAGTGGTGGAGCATTATGTGAAAAAATTCCTATGGAGGCTTATATTTTAATTAAGCGAATGGCCATTAATACTAAACAATTAAACATTTGCAATGATGTTCGCTGCGTAAACGTGGTAAGTAATTCATCCACAAACATCATTTAGATGAGATAATGTATTTTGCTAGAAAACTTGTAGTCAAACAGGCACAAGTAAAGGCATGTGGAATATTCAAACATAAGCTATCCGAGTGATGAGTGTTCGACATTGCAAGAGGGAAATATGGAATGCTTGAATACTGTAGGAGGGAATTTTCCAAACTAGTAAAACCCGTATTCCTAGACTTATAACCCAGGCTAGAGGGATTATCCCAACTTGAATTATAAGGGGAATAGGCAGCAGAATTACTTCTAGAAGAGGCCACAAACCTCCTCTTCTAATTCAGGTACATCTCTAGAAGACTTGGTCAGTACTATTTCTACTGACAATATTCAATTACAATAGGGTGTATGACAACTTCAGCAAGAGATCGTATCTAAATTTCAAGAGGTAAAATTGAGCATACAAAACTTAGAAAACAAAATGGGTCAGATAATAGGGGAGATCAACTGTCTAAAGTCTCAAAGTAGAGGAAAGTTGCCATCTCAACTGGAGGTAAACCCAAAGAACGTCAGTGCCATAACTTTGAGGAGTGGCAAGGAGATTGAGGTTCTTAAGAGGACCTCTCCAAAGATTACCATAAAGAAGAAATTGAGAAAGAGTTAGGAAATGAAGAAAAGTCCTCATCTATCACAAAGGTAAACTTCAAAAGCCCTAATATTTTTAATACTAATCCTCTACCTTTTCTTAGTAGATTTGTAAAGCTGAACAAGGAGGAAAAAAATAAGGAGATATTAAAGACTTTCCAGAAGGTATAAGTGAACATACCTTTGCTAGATGCAATTAAGCAACAATCGAGGAACACAAAATTTCTTAAGGAATTATGTAAAAATAAAAGAAAGCTAAGAGGTGACAAAAAGGTGATGATGGGTGAGAAAGTGTCTGTGGTTTTTAAGAAAAAAATACCTTTAAAATGTCAAGATCTAAGTATGTTCACTATTCCCTATAAAATTGGTAATACTGAGATCAATAAAGCCATATTAGATTTGGGAACTTCAATTAATGTCATGTCTCGTTCAATTTATGCTTCCTTAAATTTAGGACCTTTAAAAGAAACGAGTGTTACCATACAATTGGCAGACCATACTAACTCTTACCCTAATGGTGTAGTCGAGGATGTCTTAGTGAAGGTGAATTAGTTGGTACTTTCTACAGATTTTTATGTTGTTGATATGAATGATAAAACTTTGTACAATCCTATATCTATATTATTGGGGAGACCGTTCCTTAATACATCTCAGATTAAGATAGATGTTCGTGAGGACATCCTCATAATGGAATTTGATAGAGAAGTGATTCATTTTAACATTTTTGATGCCATAAAAAATCCTTAGAATGATCACTGTACTTTCACTGTCGATGTGATTTATCCTCTATTATAAGAAATGTTTATATTGAGTTACAAGGATCATTTAGAAACAGTCTTGACTAAGCAATGGAAGCAGAAGCCAATAGTAATTTGGCTTCCATGCAGTTACCCAAATCTCTACCTTCTAATGTGTAGGTGCCTAAAGTGGAACTAAAGCCACTTCCCATCCACCTAAAATATGCATATTTGGGAGATAAGCAAACCCTTCTAGTTATCATTTAAGCGAGTTAACTTTAGATCAAGAAGACAGACTGGTTTGAATGTTGAGGAAGCATAAGAAGAACATTGGATGGACGATCGCATATATTCAATGAATAAGCCCTTCTATATGTATGCATCGTATTTTGTTGGACTAGGATGCAAAGTCCATAAGGAAAGCTCAATGTATGCTGAATCCTTTGATGATGGAATTCATGAAAAAAGAAATGATGAAGCTTCTCAATGCTGGGGTCATTTACCTAATCTCTGATAGTAAGTGGCTATGTCCTATTTAGGTGGTTCTAAAAAAGTTTGGAATAACAATAGTGACTAATCAGGAAGGTGCATTGGTTCCCACCCTAGTGCAAACCTGGTGGCGAGTTTGTATTGGCTATAAGAAATTGAACTTGGCAACTCATAAAGACCATTTTCCCTTTCACTTGATTGATCAAATCCTTCAAAGCTTGGCTGAAGTATTTTCCAATTCTAAGCATTCATATATATTGCCTGCAATATTGATAACTTCGTCTGGTTCTAAGCACTCATTTTCATTTCCAAATGTGCATTGTAACATATTCCCTCCATCAACATTATTATTTTCTCCACTAACATTCTCCCCCTGAATGGAGGATGTTAAAACTTCCCTTAAATAATATGTTAGCTCAAGGTTACATATACTAAGTTTTACTAATTATAACCTTTGTAATTACCGCAAGTGAACGAGTAGTTCATGTAGTACCTAAAGTGTCGATCCCACAAGGAAGGGAACTAGTCCTAAAATCTAAAGGCAGCTAAGTTCACAATTAACCTAATTAAACAACTAAAGCAAAAATTAAATCAATCAATAATCAATATGACAAATTAAAGTGCTAGAGAGTAAACAAAATAGCAAAATCACAGCCCAACCCAAAATTGACCTAGCAATTACCAAGGGAGAGAAAAGGAATTTTAATTCGAAACTAAGAAAACCTAACCAATTATGCAATTGTTGAATTAACAGGTCTAGGTCGTCCTAGGGTGAATTACTCTATCCCAAGTTATAATTCTTAACCCTAATTAGTAATCCCTAATTCAAATTATAGGAATTGTAATCTCTCAATCTGTAATTGGTCCAAAACTTAAATTAGTTCTAAATTTGCCTATCAACCTATCGGGAATCTATGCTCAATCTCTCGTTATACGACTTTACCAGTTTGACTCAATTCTCTACCTATCGATTTACCTAATTCTCATTAACCCAAATCAACGATTTTTACCAGGCTCACCCTCTCGATTTGTTGTCGAATTATTAAGAACAGAATTGAAATCAAAATCAACTTAATAAGAAAACACAATTGAATAAATTTTATTAATCTCAAGAGTCAAAAATTGAAAGTGAGTATAAGCGTAAAATCAACATTCACATAACGAATCTCAACGCCTATTTCAATTCTATATGTAAATAAAACTGAAAT
Source organism: Erythroxylum echinodendron (assembly GCA_027575705.1). Classification (NCBI taxonomy): domain Eukaryota; kingdom Viridiplantae; phylum Streptophyta; class Magnoliopsida; order Malpighiales; family Erythroxylaceae; genus Erythroxylum; species Erythroxylum echinodendron. The sequence continues at coordinate 27,763,188 of JANZXR010000172.1, read as the reverse complement.
AAATGGAAATACTGTCAAGAATGGAATCTCGAAGTGGAGATGGCTAGAAACCACCTATTCCGAGAAGTACTTCGCGTCTAGCACGTCTCCGTGTTTCTCTTCCTTCTTCTCTTTTTTCAATCTCTTGATCTCTCTCTAGGTCTCTCTCAAATTTGACGAAAATTTTCTCTTTTGACACAATTCTCTCCACTCTTTAATGACTGTTGGCGACTGTCTTGTAGTGTGCTATTTATTCTATAGCAGTGATAGGTCAAACTCGAGGTCGAAATGGTCCAAAAAATCACTTCAAATTTGAGTTTTTGTGTTAACCCGATGTAGGGCATGATCATGGCCCTGCTTGCCACAATCGTGGTTGGTGATTTATCCTTTTTGTCACAATCATCGCTTGAAGTGCGCGATCGTGGCCTGACTTGATGCTCTCTGTCATGATCGTGGCACCTAGCGTATGATAGTGCCTGGTTGCTTCTGGCTCTTCCTTTTTTGCCATGATCGTGGCCATTGTGCACGATCATGGCCTATGTCATTTAGCCCAAAACTCTTCAAATCTTCATCGTTCTTCCCCATTTACCCTGCAACACTAACACGCACATCAAGGTACCTCAAAAATATAACAATTAGGCCCAAAGATTCATACTAACCATAAAAGACACATAAACATACAAACTCAAATAACTAACACATGAACACACACTTAACTCTTAATTTAATGCTAAATACTTACTGGATTACGCTTAAAACATCTTGCAAAATGCAAATATCAACATCTCCATACTTAAACGTTTACTTGTTCTTAAGCAAACAAAATAACAAAACACATAAAAACACATAACACACAACGCAATAATGAGACAATGACTCTGACTTCATGATATAACTTTAATCTTGGATATAGTCATTCGAAATATGGCAAATCATTAAAACCAAATCAAGACCTAAGTGTTATTTAGTTACCCTTTTCAATTGTACACACACATTAATAAATCTTCGGTCCCTCGGACTTTGTAACTATTCCTAAGTGTAATTCCATGAAAATTGAAGCTTATTACAAGTACGGTAGGAGTTTATTTAAAACACTTCTCTTTTTAATTTTATTTAAATCGGGACTTAGTCTTTTACTTAGAGGCAAACATTTTTGATGGATGTCAATCCGGTTACTCAACTAAGTCATTTATTAAACAGCTTGGTTGAAACATCATTATAGCTTTTTTACGTGAAGGCACACATTTGTGATGCATGTTGATCTGGTTACTCAGCTACATCACGTTTTCAACAGGCCATTGACTCTATTCATAACCCAAAGGTTAAGGTAATAGTAATTTACTAAAAAACAATTTACCTTGTTTCTTTTAGCTATTCGTTTTCATGAAAAATAATAGTTAAGCTATTTAACATAAAAGACCTCAATTTATGAATGAATGTGACAATCTAGAGAGTGTCAAATTTACACCAAGTCCTGATTAGGCTGTATATTCATCTAAAGGCATCCTAATTCACTGATTTTGTAAGCTAATGATCGTTCACAACCTAATAGACTATATCCAAAATTAAATAAATTTTACTCAATCTAAGCCATTGACACATTCACACAGTTCACACAATGTAACCTAATACTATCATGTAGTATGCAAAAGCGCATTCAAAAGCAAAACACATAATCCCTCCCCACACTTGAACAGCACATTGTCCTCAATGTGAGAAGGTAAACAAACACCAGGGGAAATAAAACACAATATATGAAAAACATAAAAATAAAATACTAATAAAAATGAAAAGAAAAGGGTTAGAACACGAAACCGTTTATAGTGATAGAGATGGTGATGGCAATAGTGTTGAGACAAATTCTGCTTGATATCAAGAGTGTTTCCCTATTTTATAAGTGATTCAAGAGAGCAAAAGAATTAACAATCCAAATCGTTCCAAATTATTCAAACTTATTTAAGAATTTAAAACAAAACTAACTTCACAACAATTTAAATCTAACTACTAAACATGCAAATTTATGGTCACTAGCTTGACCTCTATCCTTTAAAACTCAGATAGGATCAATTACGAGTAGTTTGCTTCCACCCTTTTCATTCAACATCAATTTTCTATCCTATGAATAAGCTACAAATTGCAAAATGATTAAAAGGACAATATTGATAAACTTGAGAAAACCAATTAATTTCAGCAATGTCCTTCTCATTAACAAACTATCAATAAAATAGGGAATAACAAAACTCCCTGAATTTTCTACTAAATCCATCAGTTTGTCCTGCACAAAGGTAAGTTGCTCTCTTTCTTCCTTAATCACCTTCGTCTCCTATGCTTCTTCCGCTTTACGAACAGAGACCTTCATCACTTCTTCAAACTCGATGGTTGTCATCAACTGTTCTTCGTCCTCTTGTTCTTCAGAAGATTCAATCACATCAATTATCCTAAATTAGCTACTAACCTTCGAATTCTTAAATATACTGTTCATGTTGAATGTCTCTTCATCATCATCTATCCAAAGGGTAGTGTTCTGTGCATGGACATCTATCCTAGATTTTTTGATGTTGAAACATGGTGTACTAAGATCTGGCAGATAGTGTGAGGGGTTTCCATCCTTTCCTTCATCCTTTTTCTTGAGTTCTTGGTCTTCTATAAGGTTGGGATTAGCTTGATTTCTCTCTGGTTCTTCTAGCTTTACCCCATTCCTAAGTCTGATAGCCTGGCATGGCTCTATTGAATTTACCTTCAAGTTGTGCAAACAGTTTTCGACACTTTGCTTATGAAACTCCCTAGAAAGCTAGCCTATTCAAACCTCTAGATTGTGAATAAAAAATGTATGATCTTCTGTTACTTGTTCAAACTTTTTTTTCCAATCACTTCTGGTTCTCTGCCATTTCCGTGAGCTTATCCATGATTTTGTCCAGCTTAGAATCCCATGAACTGGATTCATCATATTAAAATTCAACTACATCTTGATGTCCTAAATGATTCCCTATGTTATTGGACCAATAGAATTTGGGGTGGTTATGCAACCTCGAAGTATACGGGTGCATATAAGGATGATGATTTCCTCAACCAAATTAGGGATCATTGAATTCTATAAGATTCCTTTGCTCCCTATAATATACATCCTCCATGATCATTCTTTTTACCTCTTCTTAGCATTTAACTCTTCGGATGTCTCATTCTCATTCTAAGATGTCTTAATGTGTTTCTAATTTATGCCCTAATTTTTTATTAAAATAAAAATAAAAGTTAGTGGAAAAGCCTTACACTAAATCTAAAATATCGCCTCCCCGATAACGGCGTTAAAAACTTATTTGCTCGAGATTACACGTGCTAAGTTTTACTAATTATAACCTTGGTAATTACTGCAAGTGCACCAATCGTTCTCGTATAACCTAAGGTATCGATCCTATAAGGAAGGGAACTAATCCTAAAATCTAAAGGCAACTAAGTTCGCAATTTGCTTAATTAAATAACTAATGTAGAAATTAAATCAATCAATAATCAATATGAGAAATTAAAGTGCTAGAGAGTAAACAAAATAGCAAAATCACAGCCCAACCCAAAATCAACCTAGAAATTACCAATGGAGAGAAAGGAGATTTTAATTCGAAACTAAGAAAACCTAACCAATTATGCAATTATTGAATTAATGGGTCTAAGTGGTCGTGAATTACTCTCTCTCGAGTTATAATTCTTAACCCTAATTAGTAATCCCTATTTCAAATTATAGGAATTGTAATCTCTTAATGTGCAATTGGTCCAAAACCTAAATTAATTCTAAAATTACCTATTAACCTATCGAGAATCTATGCTCGATCTTTCATTACATGACTCTACCGGTTTGACTCTATTCTCTACCTATCGATTCACCTAACTCTCGTTAGCTCAAAATCGATGATTTTTACCTAGCTCACCCTCTCAATTTGGCAATTGTTGCCAAATTATTATGAACAAAATTGAAATCACAATCAACTTAATAAGAAAACACAATCGAATAAATTTTATTAATCTCAGGAGTCAAAATCCGAAAGTGAACATAAACATAAACTCAACATTCACACAACGAATCTCAACACCTATTTTAATTCTATACAAAAATAAAACTTAACTAATTGGAAATAATGTTAGGAATAGAATCTCGAAGCAGTGATGGCAAGAAATCACCTGTTCCAGGAAGTACTTCGCGTCTAGCATGTCTTTATGTTTCTCTTTCTTTGTCTTCTTTTTCAATCTCTTGATCTCTCATTAGGTCTCTGCCAGATTTGACAAAATTTTGCTCTTTTTGCACGACTCTCTTTACTCTCTAATGATTGTTGACAGCAGTCTTATAGTGTGCTATTTATTTTATAGCACCCCCTAGGTCAAACTTGGGGTTGAAATAGTCTGAAAAATCATTCAAAATTTAAGTTTTTGTGACAGCCCGATGCAAGGCAATATCATGGCCCTGCCTGCCGTGATTGTGAATGGTAATTTATCTTTTTTTGTCATGAACGTGGTCTGAAGTGCATGATCATGGCCTGACTTGACGCTCTCTATCACGATCGTGGCCCCTGGTGGCACAATAGTGGCTTGGTTGCTTCTGGCTCTTCCCTCTCTGTCACAATCGTGGCCACTGTGCATGACCGTGGCCTATGTCTTTTAGCCCGAAACTCTTCAAATCTTCATTTCTTCCCCGTTTACCCTACAACACTAACAAACACATCAAGGTACCTTAAAAATATAACAATTAGGCTCAACGATTCATACTAACCCATAAAAGACATATAAACATACAAACTCACATAATTAACACATAAACACATACTTAACTCTCAATTTACCAGTAAATACTTACCAAATTACACCCTAAAACATCATGCAAAATACAAGTATCAGTTCTAATTTCCAAAATAGGCATCCAAGGTTACATGTAATTTTTGAGTTTAAGAATCATAACACTGATATCCTTTTTGAAAATATGAATATTCAAAATCAAACATGTTTTTGCATAAGGATTAAGTTTAGTTCTCAAAATCTTAGGGATACGAACGTAAACTATATAGCCAAAAACTCTAGGTTCAAGGTTAGGGAGATGAGGAATTGAAAGTAAGGATTGTATTTTCTATTGAGGAGTTTGAAAATCTAAAACCCAAGATGGTGATCTATTGATGAGATAAATAGTAGATTTTACTGCCTTTCCCAAATAAAACATGGCATGTTCATCCAAAGAGAGAAGTACGAACCACCTCTAATATTTGTTTATTCTTACTTTTTGCTAAGCCATTCAAAAAAATATCAATAGTAGCATCTATAAATTCCATGGAATTATCAGTTTTCCACACCTAAATTGGTTTTTGGTATTGAGTGCTCACTATGTTATGAAATTGTCAAAATGCTATATAAACATCACTTTTTCGTAAGTAGTGATATCCAACTCATATGTGTACATTCATTAATGAACGTAACAAAGTATTTAACTTTAGATAATGAAAGAATTTTTGCAAGTCCCCATATATCCGAATGTAAGACTGCAAATGGCTCAAAACTTTTATGTAATCTAGTAAAATAAGGAATACGATAGCTTTTGCAAGGTCAAAAACATCACAATAAAAATCTGAATCACTTAAGTTTAAAAAAGATATGGTTGTAATTTTCTTAAGATATCTAAAAGAAAGATGATCTAACCATTGATGCCATAACCAAACATTTACTCAGTTTTTTTTTATACTATTAGTATGATATGTATGACTGAATTTTTTCCTCTGTTCTCCATTAATTCCAAGTAATATAGTTTGCCTTGTTTAACACCATAACCAAGAGTCTTCCTACCGGAATATCGTGAAAGACATAGAACGAAGGCTAAAAATTTATAGTACATTTTAGAGATGAAGTAATTTTTCCAACAAACAGGAGATTGTACTCAAGGGATGGCATAGCTAAGACTGAATTTAATGTAAGAGAATTATACAAGGTAACAGATCCTTGCCCTAAAATAGACCATATACTACCATCAGTTGTGGACATAATGGATTGAGGGGATAGACTGATGGACTATAATTAGCTAGAATCTCTAATCATATGATCAAATGCACCTGTATCAATAGTTCAGATATTTTTCCTAGAAATTATAGATAAAGCATTTACATTACCCATAATACCTGAATGAGAAATATTTTGCATGGGCATTGACTTTTCTTCTCCTTTAGATTCAACTTCATTCATAGTTGCCACAGCCTTTCCAACAACATTTTTTAGGGTTTTTTAAATCCCACTAGTCAGGACAACCAATAATTTTGTAACAATATTTCTTCAAGTGACCTGGTTCACCACAATGATCACACATAAATTTGTTAGACTTTCCAGTGCGTTGATTTTTGTGATTCTTTCTAGAGGCAGATGATTATCCTTGTTAGTTTTGATTAGCCAACAACACTAAGTGTTCAAAGATTAAGAAAGATCCTCCCATTGTCTGTCTTTGTAGATACTATCTCCTTACATATGCATATATGCTTTCAAGGTCAGGTTGTGAGTCTTAACGTAAGATCTTTCCCCAAACCTGATTAAATTCATAATCAAGTCCACTTAGGAAATTATGAACGTGAAGCTTAACTATTATTAAATGTAATTGGACTACTCCTTTAATAGTCTATTCTTGAGAAGTTGACCTATGATCAATTCTAGAAAAATAGCCACAAGTTCATTGTAGTGTGTTGATAATGGTCTCCCATCTTATATAGTTTTAAAAGATTTCATATTCAATTTAAAAAGACAGGTTTCATCATATCCATCATAGAAATTTATGACAAAACATCTCATATTTCTTTGGTAGTAGGAAGAAGAATAAATCATTTTATTAGCAACTAACTCATTAAATCAATAAGCCAACTTTTCACTCTTTGATTTTTAGTAATCCATGTCTAAAATTTTTGGTCTTCAGTTGTAAGATTTTTTGGCTACCTTAGTGAGATATCCAGCATTATTGCGTGCTCCTATTCGCATCTCCATAAGTTAATAACATAATAAGTAATTGGTCTCATCGAGTATAATACTTCATGGAAAAGCATAATGACGGTGACTACAGCTATAGTTACTAGCTAGCGGCAGCTAAACTAATAAAGTTAAATTTGGCATTGCTTTGATACCATGTAAAACAATAACTAAACAATAACTATGGTACTATTCTTATCTCATCTGGAGGCAATATATATAAATACAATTGCACTTTGGATAGAATTATATTCTAAGAAAAACCTCCAATAATTACTCAATCAATCCCTAAAATATTTCACCTTTCTTTATCCAATCTAAAATATCCCTATAATTACTCTTGTGTATACAAGAGTAATTATAGGGATAGACTTTTGAAGCTTACTTCTATGTCCAAATCACATGGTTTGAGTGATAACAATTATGCTGTGCAGAAGACTTGAACTAACAAAACTGTTTCTGTAAATAGTTACTGAACATATTCTATTTGACAGCGAAAGAAAAATAAATAGAAAATCGTTACGAAACAGACAGCCACAACTTTGCTATTACTTCCCATGTGATGTTTGGCACACGTATCCGTGACTTCCTTGCTAAAGGAACGTATGCACAAAATTCAATACCAAAAATCTGCACCCCGCCGTTGATTTCGGTATCCAAAGTTGAAGCATTCATTTGTTAGCCTTAGCTTAATTTCCATGCTTAATTCAAGCAGTTCAAGAAGACTATGTTGTGATAAACAATGAAACCACTTGCTAATTCATTTATTCTAAATTTGATAGCTTTTTAATTGCACCAGGACTATGATTTATTCTGTGCTTTTGCATGTTCGACAACGGCTTACAGGTTGTGATGATTGTGGGCCACAGCAAACCTCCAAAATTTCGTGGAGCAGCATGAATATCCTTTTTCCAACTCTCCTGAACTACCAACGAACTGCCACCGTATCTTTCTATCTTTATCAACTTGTAAACCCAGAGATAATCTTCGAGTACATGTCTTTAGGTTATAATTTAATGATGTAGTTATTTAAAGGTATTTTTATCTTATACATATTTAAATTTATATGATGAAATCTATAAAAGAAATATACATTATAAATAAAATTTGATAAGATCATTTTTTTATCTTATACATATTTAAATATTTATGATGAAATCTATAAAAGAAATATACATTATAAATAAAATTTGATAAGATCATAATTATGATATTCCTATTATATTTATATATTATTCATAAATTGCTCCTAGTTATTATTCTATTAAAATTGAACAATGGTAAAATAGAAAAAGATTAGTTCATATTATGTTTATTCTTTATGAAGAAAATAGTCGATCTTATAGATTAAAATATAAATATGCTTAATCACACGTGTGGGTATTTGTTAGAGAATAAGTTTACCAAATTAACATGATATGAGGATTTCACTTAAAATATTACTTGTATATTTATAAAAATTCTCACTGTATTGATTGTATAAGGGATCATTTGACTTAGGATCTCTAAAGTATCTCATATAAGTTTGTTATTTTTTATATTACTTATGACATTTCTATTCAAAGGTAGCTTAGTTAGTGGTCATTAAATATAATATAAACCATATTGAGGTAATTGAGTAATCAACATAAGAATCATTACTCTAAAGTGATTAGAAAAAATGATTCATTGTTCTCGAATGGTATCGATTCAAAAGATCCTTAATCAAAGAGGAATGAAACTTTGAAAAGAGTTTTTAAATGTGATTAATTAAATGAATTATTTATTATGAATAATTAACATGATTGGATTTAAACAGAGTAAATATTAATTCTATACTCTATCTGACTAGGACATAATATGAAGAAATAATTGAGTTATATATAACAATTTTATAGGAAAGAGTTAGTTAAAACTACTTTGACATTCCTACTATTTGACTGGTCATGATCTATTGCCAAACATCAATTTTAATATATGGATATCAATTTAATTAAAGAATGAAATCTTAAATATGATTTATAGTTTTAATTTATATCTATTGAATATATTCAGGAACCTAATAAGTCACACACATAAAACGATTGAAAATAGAAAAAGAAATTTTAATGAAGTTGTACTTGATTATAAAGTTTGACAATCTTTATAATTAAATATGAGATATTTAACAAATAAAGACCAATATGAGATATAGATCCTACATGATCTTAATCAGTATTTAATTTGAATTAATTAAATAATTTGAGATAATTATAGTCTGAATTAAAATTTAATTGAAATTAAAATTTTATTTGAATTAAATTACTAAAAGGTCCAGATCTTATTATGTATAAACTTAGACTTTAAAGAAGCTAACTCTTCTTTCCTAGCCTTCTTTACCACTTATAGAGTTCTTTCAACTCATCCATGTAGTTAATGTTAGAGGCCTAACACATGTATGAGTGCGGTGGTTATAATGAATTAATTTCAGGAACTGTCCAAAAGAAACTTTAAGAAAAGGATCATGCGACATAATATGATATGAAATTATGATTCATGTTTTATTATGTTCATGCATTAATCATGTTATAAAATTTAAGTGATCTTAGCTTTTGAAAATCAAATGACCGAGTTTTATTGTTATTCCACTCTGTGCATAATTAGATCCCACCCCAATTTTTTAGTAGTTGAATGGCTTACTTAAGAGTAAATTGCATGATCTTTCTAAGATATTGTAAAATCTATCTTAAGAATTCATTAATCAGATTAATAAATTATGTAGTTATCTTGATTAGAAAAATATTTCAATTAATTGGATAAGAATATAGATTTTGCTTAAGAAAGAATATAATTATAACTTAGTAATTATTACCTATCTAAGGAACTATTATTGTTCATTGAGTTAAAGTGAAGGCAAAACATAGGAAATTTCTTGTGGAATATCTTACCTGGATCTAGTTTATTCATCGATTTTTTTATACTTGATCACTTTATGATTTGGTTATTTAAAATTATTCATTTATTTTCATCTATTCAATAGTATTTGATATTCTAGAAAATTAAGTTTATAATAAATTAGTAGTTAATAACTAATCCTCCTGGGATGGACTACTCACTAGTGCCAGCTATAGTTTCACCATATACTTACAATTAAAACATAACATACATTAAGTTTTTGGACTGAACTCCACATATAAGGAGACTTTAAAGATAAATAAAGGTTGAATATGCAAAAATGACTATATAAAGAATAAAAAAAAAATGACTATATAAAACATGAGATCTTTAAAGGATGTTGCCACACCAAATGCTCAAGGGATTAGTTTGGGTATGTTAAAGTTTAATATTAAAGTCAACAACTTTGAACTAAAACCTTCATTTCTCTCCATAGTATGATGGAATTAGTTTAGAGATCTCCCCATTAAAGATCTAAGTATACATCTCTCAATGTTCTTAAAGTATTGTCACACACTAAAGCTTAATGATTCTCACTAAATGCCATCAAATTAAGACTATTCCCTTTTTCAATAAGGTAAAAGATAAGAGCATAACTAAAAACTTTACTAACAAGATCCATGACAACATGGGATGAAATATCTTGATTAAGACTATTCCCCTATTTGGGCTTAAGAAGTGGATTATTAATCAGAAATTCTATAATGGAATGACCTATAACACTATGATCTCAGTGCATGCTGCTATTGATGGTTCTATTATGAATAAGACCATGGATGATACATATAACTTGATTAATGATATGACCCAAAACCAATTACCAATAATCAAGTGAAAGATTCATTCCAAAGATGGTCCTATAAGTATGATATCGGTGCCCTGAATCATCTTGTTACTAAGGTTGATTGCTTTATCTTAGAAACTTGATCATATAATAGTGAATTATATGTAAAAATCTAACATTTTTTACAATGTACTTGGATCTCTAGGAAATATAACTACTTATTACCAATTAGGGAATTTATTTTTCCTAGATTCATCTATTGTGTAAGTTAACTATGTCAATAACATCAATAAGAAGAACAACTCTTTCTTTAACACATATAATCCTTAGTAGAGAAATCATCTCAACTTCTCCTATATGCATAAATTTAATTATATTGCTTAGAATGATGTTAAGTAACCACCTATTTCTCAATCATCCACCCACCCCCTCCCCTCTTAAAAGTGCAATTTAGAGTCTCCACTTAAGAATATTCTATCCAACTAAGTAAAGCAAAATTAGAAATTCATTAAAGCAATTAGGTAGCTCACCTTTAAGTCTGACATTTTAATGACCTATAACAAGAATTTTAAAGTCGAAATTGCTCAATAATTCAACTCTTCTATTAGACCACTTGGTTAACTTCTTAGCCACTGAAAACCTTAGAGAGTATTGCAGGGCTATATTATTAAGGAGTGGTAAGTTGTTAGAGGAACCTAAGCTGAGACAGTTTGAGGACAAGAAAATGATGAGGATGACTACCTAATAAGAAAAGTAGTACTAAATAGGAGAAAATAAGGAACCTAAATATGTTCCCCCTGCACGTTATGACCCACACATTCCTTTTACCTAAAGATTGGCTAAGATAAATTTGATAAATTGTTGGAAAAATTTTAAAATGTACTTTAAAAGTTGTATATTGATATTCCCTTGATAGATAATAAGAAACAAGTGCCTCTTATGTTAAATTTTAAAAGGGATATTATCTAATAAAATAAAGTTTGAAGATTATAAAATTGTAGCTTTAAGTGAAGAGTCTATTACCATAATTCAAAATAGGCTACCTCATAAACTTAAATATTATGACAATTTCTCTATTCCTTATGTTATTGTTAATGTAAGCTTTAATTGTATGTTTATGTTATTTACGGGCAACTGTAAGTCTCATACCTTTATCCATTTGTAAGAAGCTCAAGATGGGTAATCTAAATCCCAACATTATTTCCTTATAATTGGTGGATCATTATATCAAGTATTCAGTAGGTATATTAGAGAATATACATATTAAGGTTGGTATGTTTTTCAATTTTGTTGATTTAGTTGTTTTAAAGATAGATGAGGATATTCAAATCTCCATCATCCTTGGAAGGTCTTCCCTTTTTTGAAAAACGAAAAGCTTTCCTTGAATATAAGTGATTAATTTACCTAATATTATTAAGTATCCTTCTCTTAGATATTTTTATTGCTAGATTGGCATGATTAATTAGATTGTAAGGGAGGAGCTGGCCACATTATTCAAGTGATCAGTTTAAAGAATGTTTAGTGATTCTAAGTGATGAAAGTGAAGATAAAGTTCCACAAAGAGAACTTAAACTCTTCTTTCCATTCTTGGGTATGAATTTCTTGGACCCAATATACTTGTCATGTAATTTACAGAAAGTCTAAGTGAAATTTAAACTAAAAAATTATTTTAAAAAAATCCTTAGATTGCATCAAGATATCATATGATATACTATTGATGATATTAAAGGCATTAACCTATCTATACGCATAAATTTAGTATTTATGAAATATGATTACAAACCCTCTTTTAAGCACCAAAGAATGTTAAATCTGAACATAAAAGAAGTTGTTAACAAAGAGGTACTTAAACTACCTGATGTTAGGATAATTTATCCTATCTCTAATAGTGAATGGGTTAGCCAAGTGCAAGTGAATCTTAAGAAAGGGGGATTGACTTTAATAAAGAATTAGAATAAAAATTAATCCACACTATAATAGTCATATTAAATATTCACCAGTTGGAAAATGTGCATTGATTATAGAAAGTTAAATAAAGAAACTCAAAAAGATCATTTTCTCCATTCATTTATTTGTCATATATTTTAGAAGTTAGCAAATCACTCTTATTTTTGTTACGTGGATTATTATTTTAGTTTCCTATAAATTCTTATTTATCTTAATGACTAAGAAAAGATTGATATCCCACTAACAACATGATTAGATGATTAAAACAAACAATTAGCCATGGCTTGCATGTTCACGTGATTCTCTAAAATAAATTACCCCCGCCCCCACTACAGCCTTGTTTGGTAAATGAATGATCAGCTATGTTTTAGTGGATTGAGAAGTATTTGACCATTTGACCATGTCAAAATGCTCATAATCATGTTTGGTAATCAATTGATTGAGTTGGTGGATTGAATCCAATATGTTGTTTTTGAAAACGTTCCTATGAGGAGCGTTGTGCTCCAGTGGTTGGGAAATTAAAGGACCAAAAGACAATTGTGACCAAAAGTTATTACAGATAGGACAGGGAAAGAGAGATAGAGATAAACAACTATAAAGTGTGAATTCAATTTACTCGAAGTAAAACAAATACTCTATTTTTTCAAAAATTAAGCCAAGTTGGAATTCTTTTCTTTAATAGAATTTTGTACTTCATATCATTATTATTATTATTTAAAATTATTTCATTTTTAATTAAATAAAATAAGTATCATTAAATTTGGTATTGCACAATACAAAAACTGCTACCAAATTATTTTATACTAACCAAAATTATCAAAATTTTCTGTAACATTAGATTTTAGGTTGGGCAGGAAAGTTTCGAGTTGCATTCATTGTACTTATTAATACTTGGATTAAATTATGTAATTAAGAAGAATTAAATCATTAAATTAAAATTGTATTTTATATTTAAATATTTTTAAACATAAAAATGTTTCGACAAATAGTTATCATGTCTAAAAATTATTCTAATGATAATTTTAAAAAATAAAATTATTAAAAATATTTTTTAGTTATAGTTATAAGATAGACTAATTTTATTAAGGGATTACAATTTCATATAATTAAAAATAAGAAGTTTCTAAAATTAATTTAAATAATTATTTTTAATTTTGAACATAGACAAATAGATTTAATTTGTTTAATTTTGATTTATTGATTGAATTAAATTGAAACGTAAGCGTAAAATTGGAATTAAATAAGTATTCATTGATGGATCAAAATAGAATAATTTGTGCAATTTTTGCGTTGCATAACTATAATAGAAGAAACACAATTGGCAACTTGGCTTTCTACATCATCAATCAAGATCCTAAATTTATACCTCTAAATGTATTTGAAGATGTTGAAGTTAACTCTATACAAGAAGGTGTTGAAGAACTGAGAACTTGAGAGATGACAACTATTCGTGATAATATTGCTTCGAGTTTGATGGCGAATAGACGTCGTTCTTAGATTATAATAAATCTTTGTTTTAAATGATAATGTTGGCTTATTTTGCTCTATCTAAATTCTTATGAAAATATTCAAAAAAAATACTAAGATATAATACTTATATTCATATAAATCTTTGTTTTTAAGTCATACTCATAAGTTATTTTATACTTAAACAACTAATATTAAATAGTTAATTTTACCAAACATCTTTAAATAAACAATTGATGTTATCCGCTGATCAAAACAATTTTATTAATTCGCTTTTAGCTAACAGTTAATACAATCTGTTGACTGTAAAACAGTGCCCACATGAACTAATACACTAGACAATAGGAACTAAAAAGAGTATCCTAACAGTATGACTATATTCTACTCAATCCTAACAGTATCAGCTTTGTCTGAAGCATTTGAAGATAATGTGATTCGACTTCGTCTTTCCCTTGTCCCATTATCCAGCCCAAGCATACGAAACCAAAAATAAATCAACAGGAAGGCAAGAAAAATGCTTATTGACCAGTCTTGTGACTTTCGAAGCATACTTGTATGCCCAAATCACATGGCTTGAGGGATGAAAATTATGCTGTACAGAAGACTTGAACTAACAAACTCTTGCCGTAAATAGTTACTGACCACATTCTACTTGACAGAGAAAAAATAAATAGAAAATCATTATGAAACAGACAGCCACAACTTTGCCATCACTTCCCATGCGATGTTTAGCACACGTATCCAAGACTTTCTTGCTAAAAAACAAAACATAAGTACAAAATTCAATACCAAAATCCGCAGTCCGCCGTTGATATGGGTATCCAAAGTAGAAGCATTGATGCGTTACCCCTAGCTTAATTTCCATGCTTAATTCAAGCAGCTCAACGAGACTATCTGGTGATCAACAATGAAACCACTTGCTAATTCATTTACCCCAGATTTAATAGCTTTTTAAATGCACGAGGACTATGATTTATTCTGTGCTTTTGCATGCTCGACAACGGCCTACAGGTTACCATACCTTGCGCTTATGGATAAAGCTGTGGTGGTTGTCTACCCAGGGCCACAGCAAAACTCCAAAATTTCGTGCAGCGGCTCCCGTGAGCGGCATGAATATCCTTTTGCCAACTCTCCTTAACTAGCAACGAACGCCCACTGTATCTTTCTATCTTTATCAACTTCTGAACCGAGATCTAATCTTTGCGTACACGTCTTTTGGTTGTAATCAAATGATATAGTTATTTAAAGGTAATTTTATCTTATACATATTCAAATATATATGATAAAAATCATAAATGTAAATTATGCATAAAATATTGATGAGATTATAATTATGATATTTATTATTATTAGAATAGAAATTTATTTTATGAAATTGGAGACGAGAAGTTACACAGAGGATGATTTTAAACTTCTGATGCAGTGATTTTTACACGGAGGATGACTTCTTGTACTACTTATATCATCAACCTTACCTCCCCGTTCAATATCAAAATATTCATAAAGTTTGAAATTTTGAAGGTAAGTGTACTTAATTCCATAATTTATAGTACCTTTGACATATCTTACAATCCTTTTGGTAGCTCAAAGATGCACTTCACTGACACAATGTGTAAATCTTGAAAGCATACTTACTGCAAACATAATTTCAGGCCTAGCTGCAATAAGATCCATCAAGCAACTAATTAGACTTCTATAATGATATTCATTCACCTTATCAACTTTATTTTCTTTGTTCAACTTTTCCTTCTGGTTTATTGGAGTAGTAGTGCTTTTGCAATCCTCCGTATGAAAATTTTTAAGTATTTCCATTGCATACTTCCCTTGTATATAAAGATTCAATCTTTATCTTGCTTCACCTCCATTC
This sequence comes from Erythroxylum echinodendron, assembly GCA_027575705.1. Lineage (NCBI taxonomy): Eukaryota > Viridiplantae > Streptophyta > Magnoliopsida > Malpighiales > Erythroxylaceae > Erythroxylum > Erythroxylum echinodendron. The sequence goes on along the minus strand of JANZXR010000172.1, from coordinate 27,747,262 downwards.
CCAGGAAAAAAAATTCATTAAGCCAAGGTCATTCATCTGAAATACATAGAGCATTTCAGCTTTAAACTCCTTTATGAGCTTCTCATCATTTCTTGTTATAAGAAAATCAACAACATAAAAAGAAATTATGATTAATTTAGCTTTTATTTGCTTCACATATAATGTAGCTTCACTTAGACTTTTATTGAACCCAAAGTTTTGAAAATGATCATCAATTATATTATACCAGGCTCTCGAGGCCTATTTAAGACCATATATACAAGGCCCTTTTTAGCTTGTAGACCTCCTCCTCTTATCCCTGTTAAGCAAGTTTTACTTATGATAAAACCCTCAATTTTCGCAAGTATACAGATCATAAGTTTGTAGTATTAAAGGTATCGATCCCACTAGGAAATAGGTAAAACTAAGTAAACATAACTTTGTCTAAGGTTTAAAAATATGATTTGAATGAAATTGAATAATAAGAAATTAAAAGAATCAAATAAAATCTTGCACTTAACCACTTAACAATTGAGTTGTCACAATAAAACAAGGATGGTCAAGGTTGAAAGTCTATGACTCATTCTATTGTTATCTTACTACCTTAACCACTTTTGATTCAATTAGGTGTTGATCCTAAATTTCTAAATGATTGATCACTCTTTCTCAGGACCTAATCATTTAACCTCCAATTGATTACCCCTAATTGATTATGAAATTTTAGATTTGGCAATCTCTTAATTCACAAAAATAGCCTAATGTTTTCAATTATTTCATAAGTGATTTATCAGATAATTGAGTCTTCATATAAGATTTCTCTTCGTATGATTATCAATTTGATATTTGCATGACTTATTAGCTTGTGTTGAAATTAATAATGATCAGGTCACAAAATATCCTGAGAACAAATCCTAATTTGAAAATTAAAACATAATAAACATATATAGCATCTTCAATCTCAGTTCATACATTAAGCTTAAAGAAAATAAGAAAAGGAAAGAATAAAAACTTGATGTGGACTGATCTGGAAATGTTTGAACAACTGGAACTCTCCAATGTTCCTTCTTGATCTTCTTTGCTTTGATCCCAGTTTGGTATAATGGTGGTTATTCATTTTGGACTCTTTATGTTCATTTATAGTAAATATGTGTCTTAGGGTTTAGTTTAACGCCCGCCAAACATCAAAACAAATGAAAAATCCCATGTCTAGTAAGTGTCTATCATGATTGTCACAATCATGATCCTGTATAAAATACCTTATGTCCCGAAACTGGGGAAGAGTCTTCTACTATGATCATGACACTCCATGGATAATCATGACCATGCTTTTTTGCCCAAGCATGTTCCAGCTTCCTTCAATCTTCATTTATCTAGTTTGAATCACTAATAAACACTTTAAAACTCCTCAAGAACACAAGATTAAGATCCAAATTCATTCTCTAAACCACATAACACTTAAAACATTAAAAAAAACACATTATCTTAATTCTAAGCCTAAACATGCAATAATCATCTATTAAACACATATAGACACACTAAAACACCTATCAAAACATAACATAAACTACACTTATCAATATGCCCACACTTGAACTTTTGCTTTTCCTTAAGAAAAAACCCAAAAAAAAACATAAACATAAACTTAAACTTAAACTCAAACAAACCAAACATAAACACTTACATTCATAAAACATAAACTAATGAGAAAATGGCATCTAACTTTATGAAACTAATTTAACCGCAAACAATAATCATTCAATTTTTTCTAACATATTAACCTATACAATTCATGACTAATTAAATATACATACTAACTAAGCTATTAACATCATATTCATTATCCTAAAGCACTTTTACATATACATTGATCATTAGTAATAAACCAAAATTTGCAACTACACTAAGTAACCTTTCATGAAAATTTTTCTATTTTCAAATATCAGCAGGATTTATTTTCTAAATTACCACTTTTTAATTTGCTTTAACATTGAACTAATATTTTGATGCAAAGGCAAACATTTTTTTGTGAATATCCCTTGGTTACTTAACTTGGTCACGTTTTATTAATTAGCTTGGTTGGAATGTCATTCTATCCTTTTGGCGCAAGATAAACGTTTTTTCATGAACATCCTTGATTACTCTACTATATCATACTCTTAATTAGATACTAGCTCTATTCATAACTTGAAGGCTGGAGAAATGGTTATTTACTCAAGATACACATTTTTTTATTACATTTCACATAGCCTACCTTATTTTTTTTAGCTAATCATCCTCATGAAAGACTACTAATGATATTAACATATTCAATTGACTTATAATTATAAATGCATGTAAACAAATTTCCTAAGGTGAATGAATTGACGTCATATCCTAATTAACATGCATATTTAATCAAAGATACTTAGAACACAAATCTCACAGGCTAATATGCCTTTACAATAACATCGACTATGTTCAAAGCTAAATTACTTCCATCAAGTTATTGCCATTGACACTTTCACATAATTTACACGTATACTTACACTATGTCAAACTAAGAAAACTAATAATATGGCATGCATATATTCACACTCATAATGAAAAAAAAAATACAAACCTCCTCACACTTAGACAACACATTGTCCTCAGTGTGAAGGAACAAACACCATATAAAAGAAACTAAAATTGACAAGAAAAATAAAAATAAAGGTTAGAGCATAAAACACGTTACATCGAGGGAGGCATTGACAATGTTAAAGACAAGATTTAAACACATTGAGCAGCGACGTATTTGTATATCCTCTTTATTTTATGGCGTTGTCGTTGTTATTCTTGTGCCATCTCCTTCAACAGTTTGTTATTGTCCAAAACTAGCTTAAAGAACTTCTCCCAGCCTTACCTAACCTATGATCGCTAAAAAAAATAACAAGATTAACAACCCAAACCATTACAAATTATTATAATTAAAAACTTAATTCTAGAATCCAAAACACCCTAACTACACAAGATTTGCAATCTAACTACCAAACATGCCAAGTTATGCTCATTAGCTTGACCTTACATCCTTCAAAACTCTACCAGGATCAATTGTGAGTGTCTTACTACTACCTTTTTTAAAGTCAAAATCAGTTTAGTAGCTTGTAAATAAGTTACATGTTATAAGATATTAAAAAGCGCATGATCAATCAAATTAAAAAATTGAAGTAATTTTAATAATTCCCTTCTTGATAACAGACTTTCAATATAATCGAGAATGATAAAATCTCCTAAATCTTTGATGGAATCAAATAGTTTGTGTTATAGGAAGGTGAATTATTCATCTTTTTTATTAATCACCCTTATCCACTCTTCTGTTTGAACTTCTGGAACAGGGCCTTTTAAATATTCCTCAAACTCCAATCCACTCTTATGTTTTAACTTCTGGAACAGGTCCTTTTAAGTATTCCTCAAACTCTATATCCTTTTTCATCTACTCCTCATAACTTACTTCTTCAAAGCATCCCTTCTCTTAATCTTTGATATGCTCATCCATTATGTCTATTTTCGTGTAAAAGTTGCTTTCTTACGGATGTTTCAATTCTTTTTTCATACTAAAATCCACGTGCTTATCACCAATTCAAAGAAGCAATTTGCCTTTATCAGTGCTTTCCAGTGTTCATGAAGGGTCACGTCTAAGAATTAGTAGACAGTTTTTATCCTCTTTGAAATCTAATATGAAGAAATCTACAAGAATATTAAACTTGTCCACCTTTACAATAACATCCTCCACCACGCCAAATGATTTCTTTATAGATCGATCTGCCAATTGAATACATATCAAAGTTCACTTCACATCGCCAAGCCCTAATTTCCTAAAGGTCAACAAAGGCATATGATTTATACACGCGCCTAAGTCGCATGAACACCTTGCAAATTCTAACTCACCAACCACACAGGGTATTGTAAAGCTTCTGGGATCTTTCAGCTTAGAAGGAATATGACTGGTGATAATAGAGCTATATCTTTTAGTTTGTGCTACCACTTAATTTTCTTCCCATGTCCGCTTCTTTGTTTATATGTCTTTAAGGAACTTTGTGTACTTGAGTATATATTTCAATGCCTCCACAAAAGATAGATTATTTTGCAAAGCTTTCAACTTCTCCATGAACTTTTCAAAATGCGTATCCATTTTTTTCTTTATTCATTGTTGGGAAAATGGAATTTGAGGTGGAAAAGGGGAAGGGGCAATATAAGGAGGGTGCTCACTTATATCTATATCCTTCTTCTTCTTTTCTTGGTCTTCTTCTAAGTGGGTTTCAGATTGTTTCTCCACTAGTTTCTCTAATTATTTCCCACTTATTAGTGTGATTGCTTTGAGTTTGCTCCTTTAGGTTTACTTCAGTATTGCTCGGGAGACTACCTACACTTCTTGTTCTCAAGGCATTCGTCAGTTGACTCTTTTGAACTTCTAAGTTTGAATGGAAGAGGCATGATTTTTAGTAACGGAATAGTGGTAATCTTATCCATATAATCCACAACTATGTTGAATTGCTTTAACTGGAGATGATGAAGAGGCTCTTATGCTATTGAGCTATCTGGTTAAATTTTCAGTCTTATCTTGCATTTTTGTTTTCAAATCAATAGCAATGGCTCCTTTCTAATTGCAGAAGGTCGTTTGTTATCTACTTCTGCTTAATGTTTGAAGACATTTATTTCTTGTTATCTCTTTTAGTAATTCCTTTGCTTTCTCAACTATTTTTCTCATTAGAAATCCTCTAGATGTCGCATCCATAGTGCCCCTTATTGGTGGATTAACACCATCGTAAAAGGTTTGCAATAAGAATCTTTGAGTAAGTTATGGTGAGGACATCTCCTTTGCAAATCCTTATAATGTTCCTACGCTTCATAAAGTGACTCCCCATACTTTGTTGGAAATTTGTAATCTCCTTTATTAACTTTGTTATTTTTGAAAGAGGGAAGTATGTGTCTAAAATCCAAAGACCAGCTGCTCCCAAATTGTAATGTTTGCAGGAGTTAGAGAATGATACCATGTTTTGGCTTTATCCTTTAGTTTGAAGGGAAAGAGCCTTATCCTAAAGACATCTTCCAACATTCCTTGATATCAGAAAGTATCACATATTCTAGAAAATTCACCTAATGGGCTTAGGATCCTCATTAGTTAACCCATAAAATTGCACATTGGTTTGTAGCATATTCAGCAAACCTGGCTTGATCTTAAATGATGCTTCTTATAAAAGTGGTCAAGTGATGCCTTGATTTGCAATGTTGAACCTAGTCTCATGAAATCCATTAGGGTTCATTGCTGGTCTCCTTTACTATATTCTTCTTCCATTGTACTTTTCTTAGCATCTCACTCTTTGAATTGCTTGTTCTATTCTTGTGATATCAAATGCTAGAGTTTTTGTGACCTTGATTAAACTCTGAGTAACTTTTTATTCATGTAGTCACACGGACACAAGAAATGCAAAAAATTCCTTAGAACAAAGGAATTTAACTAGTCCTAAACTAATTCCCTAACAATGGCACCAAAAACTTGTTGAGCAAGTTTTACTTATAATAAAATCCTCAATTTTTGCAAGTATACAGATCATAAGTTTATGTTATTAAAGGTATCGATCTCATAAGGAAATAGGTAAAACTAAGTGAACCTAACTTTGTCTAAGGTTTAAAAATATGATTTGAATGAAAGTGAATGATAAGAAATTAAGAAAATCAAATAAAATTGAGCTATTAACCGCTTAACAATTGAAATGTCACAATAAAGCAAGGATGAACAAGATTGAAAGTCTAGGATTCATTTTATCGCTATTTTGTCCCTTAATCATTTTTTATTCAAATAGGTGTCAATCTTAGATTTTTGAAAGGTTGATTACTCTCTCTCAAGACCTAATCATTTAACTCTCAATAAATTACCCCTAGTTGATTATAAAATTCGAAATTTTGCAATCTCCTGATTCACAAAAATAGCCTAACGTTTTTAAGTAGTTCTTAAGTGATCTATCAGATAGTTAAGTTTTCACACAAGATGTCTCTTCAAATGATTATCAATTTGATATGTGCGTGACTTATTAGTTCGTTAACTCTCGTTACCCAACCTAATAAAATTACTTTCGACTCACTCTCTTGATTTCTTGTCGAAGTATTAGCTAGCATACCCAAATACCGTAACACCATAACATTGCATTATAATCAATAATGATCAAGTCACAAAATAACTCAAGAACAAATCCTAATCTGAAAATTCAAACTTAATAAATATGTATAGCATCCTTAATCCTAGTTCATACATAAAGCTTAAAGAAAATAAACAAAGAAAAGAATAAAGAACTTGATGTGGATTCATATGGAAATGTTACAATGGTTAGAACTTTCCAATGCTCCCTACTTCATCTTCCTTACCTTGATCTAATTTGGTAAGATAATGGCTGCTTATTTTGATCTCTTTATATTCATTTATAGTAAATGTGTGTCTTAAGGTTAAGTTTAGGACTTACCCAAGTCACTTTGTTTTAAAAATGCCCTCAAATATCAAAATAAATGGAAATTCTCATGTCTGGAAAGTGTCTGTCACGATCGTGATAGGGGTATCGTGATCTTGCATAAAATACCTTCTATCACAATCGTGACATTGGGTGTACGATTATGACACTGGGGAAGAGTCTTTTATCATGACTATGACAATCCATGCATAATCGTGACCCTGCCTTTTAGCCCAAGCTTGTTCTAACTTCCTTCAATATTCGTTTATCTGGTTTTAGTAACTAACAAACACAACAAAAAACCTCAAGAACACAAGATTAAGATCCAAATTCATGCTCTATACCATATAAGACTTAAAACATAAACAAATAATCACATTAACATATTTATAAGCGTAAAGATGCAATATTCATCTATTGAACACCTACAAACACACTAAAACACCTATCAAAACTTAACATAAACTACACCTATTTATCCCGTGATTCGAAATTCTTCTAGTTGCTCTTTAAGTGTCTCCTCCTGTATATAATCATTTAAGAAAGCATATTTATATCTAAATGGTAAAGTTTCCATCATTTATGCACAACCAAGGCTCGACATTCTAATCTTATTAAGGCGTGTAACTGGAGCAAATATTTCTAAAAAATCTACTGCAAATACTTGAGCATATCCCTTCACCACTAATCTAGCCTTATATTTATTTATAGAACCATCTGCATTAAGTTTGGTTCTATAAAGGCATTTAACTCCTATGGGCTATTTGTGTTGTGGTCTATCCACCAACCCCCATATGTCATTTTTTTCAATCATCGTAAGCTCCTCTTTCATATCATTTGTCCATTTGTCATCCTTTTTAGCTTAATTGAATTTTATAGTTACTAGAACAACAACATTTCTTCTTTCAATAATTTCAAATAAGGGCCTTGTATCTATGATTATTATGTCATCTACACCATCATCAAAGTGTTCTAAAACTTCTTGAAATTGCTTTTTCATTGGCTTTTCCTAGCTCTATTGTTTGACTTCTATGAATATGAAATCTCTACTTATAAGAATTTATTTTCATTATTGAAAAATTCTGCAAGCTTTGCAAGTGTTGTTAAAACACCTGGTTCATCCTTTTTACTAAGTTTGTCTCTCTTAACATGAGGCATATAATAAGAACAAACAAAACAAAAATTTTAAGGTTTTGTAAATCTAGCTTGTAACCAAGCCAAGATTCAAATGGAGTTTTTTTAGATAAAAGTATGGTTGGTAGCTTATTTAGTAAAAATAGAGTGGTGTTTGTATTCTTTGCTCATAGTTTCTTTAGTAGTTCCTTTTCATATAGCATACACCTTGTCATTCCTAAAGTACTTCAAATTTTTCTCTCACGTTCTGTTATGGGGTGTAAGGTGCAATAAGTTAGTGTCTAATACCAGCTTCTTCATAAAATTTGTCAGACTTCAATTGTGTATTCTTTTTTATTATTTGATCTTATTATATGAAACCCTATGACCACTTTGATTTTCCACAAAGACTTTATATTTCCATAATATATTAACAACCTCAAATTTGTATTTGAAGAAACAAATCCAGAAAAATCTATTGAAATAATTAATAAATGTAATTTATTATTTATTACCATTTAAAGATAATATTTTCTGAGGTCCTCCATCATCCATGTGCACCAGCTGTAACTTATGTTTTACTCTCTATGTTATTTGAGGGAATAGTTTTTTGACTTGCTTTCTATATTGACAAGCCACACAATCAACTAAATTGTCTTCAAGAAATGAAACACCTCTTACCAAGCATGTTTCTGCATGTAAAGAAGTCTAACATGGTGGAAATGTCCAAGCCTTTTTTGCCATAATTCAGCATTGCTCATACTGCTTGAAAATTTTATTTACTCATCCTCCATTAGAGCATAGATTTTAGCACTCATTTTCACCTTAAATGCATCTCTTCCTTTCACATCATTGAGTAAGCATCATAGGTCTTGAAATATAACTTTGAAAGATTTTTCAACTACTTATGCTACACTAAGCAGATTTTGGTCAATGTTAAGCATATATAAAACATTTGTGATATGCTCCAAACCTATCAAACTCTTAATATCTACAGTTTCTTTTCCCTTGACTAAGATAAAATTACCATTTCCAATTTTCACCTTGGAAATAATGGTTTTATCAATCTTTTTGAAGAGGTTCTGGTCATTGGTCATATGGTTTATGCAGACACTATCTATCAGCCTAGAATCACTAGAATTGTTATTTGTAGCAAAGCATGTTGTAGCAAAGAGTTGCTCCTCTTGGTTTTGCTCTATAGACACCTTTTCTCATCAAGACTAGTATATCTATTCTATATACCCCATATTACCACACATTTTACATTTGACATCAAACTTCTGCCAATATTTTCTTTAAGGGTGATTTGTCTTTTTGCAATGTGGACAATGTGGAAAAACCTCATCCTACTACTTGTTTGATTCTTAAATTTTTTTATATTTTTCCTCTTATTATTATTGTTATCTTTGCATCCTCCTGGGTTTTGTCTTTTTATATGAAAAGCATCTTGTACTGCCTCATCATTCTTCTCTACTCTAATGCCTGCAAAGCATTTATTACTTCTCCCAAAGAGATGCTTGAAAAATCTTTAGATTCTTCTAATGAAGAAATTTTGGATTCATATTTTTCAAGTATAGTGACAAGAATTTTTTGTAAAATTCTTTCATCAAGAAAATCCTTGCCAAGAAGTTGTACCTTGTAAACAATGTTTAGCAACCTGTTAGCATAGCCTTTAATAGTTTATGTCTCTTTTATAGTCTGCATCTCAAATTCTTTGATCAAGTTGAGCACTTACATACCTTTGGTTCTTTCATTTCCTTAATATTCATATTTGAGATAATCCCAAATATCTTTAGCAGATTATAGATTCATAATTCTTGTCAAAATCACACTCGATAAAGCTAAAAAAGACAAGCTTTTACCTTGGACTTCTTTGTCTTTCTCTCTTTATGATTCTTTAGTTGAGCCATTGTAGGATTTTTGGATAATTAAAACATTTTATAGTTTTCTTCTATAATCTCCCAAAGATCCAAAGATTCAAGATGAACAATCATCTTCATAGCCCATGCTTCATAGTTGTCACCATCAAAAACTAGTGGTGCAACAATTGTGGATATTTTTTCAACCTTCATTATGGTTTCACTCAACTTATAAATCCCCCAACATGAAAGCTCTGATACCAATTTGTTGTTATTAGAGAAAAAATTATTTTATGAAATTAGAGACAAGAAGTTATACGGAGGATGATTTCAAACTTCTATTACAAAGCTCTTTAAATAAAGCTAGAGTCTAACAAAACCTCAAATAAATTCCTTACTCTTAGGTATGAATAACAACTCTCTGATTTGAAAAAAAAAACAAAATGAACAACCTCCTAAAGAGTAGGTCATAAAAAAATTATCCAAAAGATAAAGTCATCCTAATCCAATCTACAGTTATTTAGACACGTTTTCAACAACATTCATATAATATTTATATTATTCATAAATTGTTCTTATTCATTATTATATTGAAATTGAACATTAGTAAAATGTAAAAAGATTAGTTCATGTTATATTTAATTTTTATGCAAAAAATAGTTAATATCATAGATTAAAGTATAGAGATGCTTAATCAAACATGTGAGTACTTATTAAAGAATAAGTTTACTAAACTAACCTAGTATGAGAATTCGATTTAGAATATTACTTGTATATCTATTAAAATTCTCATTGTGATGATTGTTTAAGTGATCCTTTGACTTAAAATCTCTAAAGTATCTCATATAAGTGTTGTTATTTTTTATACTACTTAGACATGTTATATTCAAAGGTAGCTTAGTTGGTAGTCATTGAATATAATATGAACTATATGGAAGTAACTGAGTAATCAATATAGGAATCTTACTTTGAAGTGATTATAAAAAATGTTCCATTGTTCTCGAATAGTGTTAATTCAAAAGGTTCTTGACCAAAGGGGAATGAGACTTTGAAAAGTTTTTTCAAATGTAATTAAATAAATTAATTATTAATTATGGATAATTAACATGATTGGACTTAAATATACTAAAATTATATGCTCTATCTAGGACATAATATGATGAAATAATTGAGTTATATATGACAATTTTACATGAAAAAGTTAGTTAAAATTACTTTGACATTCCTACTATTTGACTGGTTATGATCTATTGCTAGATATCAATTTTAACCTATGGATATAATCTTAATTAAAGAATGAAAGATAAATTAAAGGTGTTTAATTTATCTAATCTTAAATGTTATTTATAGTTATAATTTATATTCATTGATAATATATTTAAGAACCTAATATGTCACACACATAAAACGAATGAAAAAAGAAAAAAGATATTTTTATTAAGTTAGACGTGATTATAAAATTTGAGAAACTTTATAATTAAATATATGATATTTAATAAATAAAGACCAATATGAGATATTAAATCTTATTTGGGCTCAATCAGTATTTAATTTGAATTAGTTGTAGTTCAAATTGAAATTAGAAATTTATTTGAATTAAATTACTAAAAGGTCTAAGCCCTATTATATATTTACTTAGACTCTATAGGAGATAATACTTCTTCCCTAACCCTCTCTATACCACTTATAGAGTTCTTTCAACACATTCATATAGATACTATTAGAGGCCTGACATATTTACAATTACAGTGGTTACAATGAATTAATTTCATGAATTTTCCAAAGAAAACTTTAAGAAAATAATCATGCTACCATGCTACACAATATGGTATGAACTTATGATCCATGTTTTATTGTGTTAATCATGTTATAAACTTTAAGTAATCTTAGTTTTTGAAAATCAAACAAATCATTTTTTTGTTATTCTACTATGCGCAGAATTAGATCTCATTTTAATTTTTTAGTAGTTGAATGGCATACTAAAGAGAGAATTGTGTGATCTTTCTAAGCTAGGGTAAAACTTATCATGAGAATTCATTAATTAGATTAATAAATTCTTTAGTTATCTTGACTAGAAAAGGATTTCAATTAACTTGATAAGAATTTAAATTTTTCTAAAGAAAGAATATAATTATAACTTAGTAATTCTTACCTATCTAAGGAACTATTGTTGTTCACTAAATTTAACTAAAGGCAAAATATAGGAAAGTTCTTAGGGAATATCTTACCTGGATATAGTTTATTCATAGATTGTTTTATACTTGATCACTTTTCAATTGGTTATTTAAAATTTATTCATTAATTTTCATCTATTTAATAGTATTTGATATTCTAGATAGATAAGTTTATAAGAAATTAGAAATAAGCAACTAGTCCTCGTGGGATGGACCTATACTCACTAGTGATAATTATAGCTACACCTTATGCTTTCAATTAAAACATAACATACATTAAGTTTTTAGCGTTATTACCGAGAATCAGGCTAACACTAATTGAATTTATAAATTAATTAGATTAGACTTTTTATTTTCCTTTATTTTATTAACAATAACTAAGTTTTCTTTATTATATCTCTTTTGCACTTGACTTTTTATTTATTGCAAACAAACAAAAACTTGTGAATCTTGTTGAACCAAACCTCAATATGGATTGAACACTACATATAAGAAGGACACTTTAAAGATAAATAGAGGTTGAATAAGCAAAAATAACTTTATAAAACATGAGATCTTAAAGGATTTTTCCACACTAAATGTTTAAGCAATTAGTTCAGGTATTACAAGGTTTAATATTGAAGCCAAAAACTTTGAACTAAACCTTCTTTTCTCTCCATGGTATAATAGAATTAATTTGGAGTTCTCCCCATTAAAGATCCAAGTATACATCTCTTAATTTTCTTAGAGTATTGTCACGCACTAAAGTTTAATGGTGTCTCACCAGATGCCATCAAATTAACACAATTTCCTTTTTCAATAAAGGACACAATAATAGCATAGCAACAAACCATGCCAATAAGATCCATGATAACATGGGTTCAACTATCTTAAAATTTTCCTACCAAGTACTTTACTCTAGGAAAAACTGATCAAATTAGAAATTAGGTTAAAACTTTTTCTTAAAGGGATGGTGAATCACTTTACAAAATGGGATAGGTATAAGGAAATATTAATGTTTTGCCCGCATCATAGGCTTAAAAAATGTTTTATTTATAAAAAAATCTATAACGAAATACACTACGATCTTAGTGGATGTTATTATCGATGATTTTATTATGAATAAGACTATAGATGATGCATATAACTTGAATGAGAACATGAATCAAAACCATTTCTAATGATCAAATGAAAGATTCATTCCAAAGATGGTCCTAGGTAAGCATCATATCAATGCCCTTAATCTTCTTATTACTAAGGTTGACAACTTTATCTTTGAAATTTGATCATATGATAATGAATTATGTGCAAAAATATAATATTTCTTATGACGTATATGGATCTCTAGGAAATATAACTACTAATTGTCAAGTAGGAAATTTATTTTTCCAAGATTCATCTGTATTGTAGGTTAACTATTTCAATAGCATAAATCAAAACAATGAATCTTTCTTTAACACTTATAATCTTTGGTAGAGAAATCATCTTAACTTCTCCTATCTGCACAAATTTAATCATGTTCCTCAAAACAATGTTCAGTAACTTAAAGGTGCAATTTAGAGTCTTTACTTAAGAATACTCTAGCAAACAAGTAAAACAAAATGAGGAATTCATTGAAGCAATTAGGTAGGTCATCTTTAAGGTTGACTCTTTAGCAACCTATAACAAGATGTTCAAAGTCCAAATTGTTCAATAAGCCAATCTTCTATTACACCACTTTATCAACTTCTTAGCCAACCTAAGAACCTTAGGGAGTTTTGCAAGGCAATGGTATTGAGGAGTTGTTAGAGTACCCTAAGGTGAGAGAGTTTGGGACAAGAAAATGATGAGGATGAGTTAACCAATAAGAAAAGTGGTACTAAAGAGGAGAAAAGAGGAGAAAATAAGGAACCCAAATGTGTTCTCCCTACACCTTATGAGTCATGCATTTCTTTTACCTAAAGATTGGCTAAGATAAATCTGATAAACAATTTGAAAACTTTTTAGAATGCACTTTAAAAGTTGTATATTAATATCCCCTTTACAGATAATAAAAACAAGTGCCCTCTTATGTTAATTTTTAAAAGGGATATTATTTAATGAAAGAAAGTTTAAAGATTCTGAAATAGTAGCTTTAAGTGAGGAGTGTATTAACATAATTCAAAACAAGTTGCCTCATAAACTTAAGTATTATGAAGATTTCTCCATTCCTTATGTTATTGTTAATGTAAGTTTTAATTGTATGTTTATGTTATTTAAGAGCAAATGTAAGTCTCATACCTTTATAAATTTGTAAAAAAATTCAAGATGGGTGATCTAAAGCCCACCATTATCTCCTTATAATTGGTGGATCGTTATATGAAGTATTCAGTAAGTATATTGGAGAATATACCTATCAAGGTTGGTATGTTTTTCAATTTTGTTGATTTTTTTGTTTTAAAGATAGATAAGGATATTCAAATCTCCATCATCCTTGGAAGGCCTTTCCTAATATGAAAAATGAAAAGCTTTCCTTAAGCATTAGTGATTAATTTACCTAATGTTATTAAATGTTTACCTAATGCTATTAAGTATCCTTCTCTTATAGATTTTTGTTGTAGAAGTGGTATGATTAATTAGATGGTAAGGGAGAAACTAGCTATATAATTAAAGGGATCCATTTAAAGAATGTTTAGTGAATGATGGCTCACTAAGTGATGAGAGTGAAGATAAAGTCCCGCAGATAGAACTTAAGCTTTTCTTTCCATTCTCAAGTATGAATTTCTTAGACCGAATTCTACTTATCCTAAAATTTAAAGCAAGTCTAATTGAGATTAAAACTAAAAAATTACTAAAAGTCCTTAGATTGCTTCGAGATATCATATTATGTACTATTAATTATATTAAAGGAATTAAACATTATTAAAAACTCTCTACTAAACACCAAAGAATGTTAAATTCCAGCATAAAAGAAGTCGCTAAAAAAGAGGTACTTACTTAAGATAATCTATCATATCTCTAATGGTGAATGGGTTTGCCAAGTCCAAGTGAATCTTAAGAAAGGGGGAGTGACTTTAATAAATAATTAGAATAAAAAATTAATTTACACTATAATAGTCACCAGTTGGAAAATGTGCATTGAATATAGAAAGTTAAATAAAGAAGTTAGCAAATGTTTGAGAAGTTTGAAATCACTCTTATTTATGTTGCCTCGGTTATTATTTTGGGTTTCTTATAAATTTTTATTTATCTTAGTGACTTAGAAAAGATCACATTTATATACCCTTATGACAACTTTGCCTATTGGAGAATGCCCTTTGGTATTTATAATGCTCCTATTACTTTTTAATGTTGTATGATGTAATTTTATAATTTTATTAAGAATAATATATGTGTTTATGGACGATTTCTTCATATATGACACTAATTTTGATGAATGTAGAACTAATATGTCCAAAATTTTACAAAGAAGTAAAGAAGTTAACCTAGTTTTAATTATGAGAAATGGTTAACCTAGTTTTAAATTATGAGAAATGCCATTTTATATTAAGGAAAGGTATTGATTTAGGAAACTTGGCTGAGTATTGAGGATGACAGGGTAAAAGTTAATGTAATCAGGAAGATACTACCACTACCACTGTTAGACCCCGTTTTCGGAATCTAACTCCTGCTTGCTCTGATACCAAACATGTTGGACCCCGTTTTCAGAGTCCAACTCAGAGGTCATAAAATGTAAGCTTATTACCATAACGTGGGCGTAATCCAATGAAAAATACCTTAACCATTATAAATTCATCATCATGCTTTTATCTCATAACGCATCTTACTTATATGTCACCACAATTCCTATTCAAAGTTCATCCATACATAATTCATAATTCATTAACATCAAACTATAAGAGTTTTCACAAAGCCATAAAGGCATTTCAACCCACAATACATCCACATCTCATAATCATAAAATACATAAGGTATTTGAACTAATAATACTCAAATATAACTAAAATCCTTATCGTTGAAAATCTAGTTTAAAATACAAAAATCTGTAACTTGGAGCAATGCCTTGACCCTCTTTATCACTCGATCTTATTTTCCTCACCTGAAGATGGGATGGAAGGGGGTGATCTTAAAAGCTCGTGGGTAGCAAGCTTATAACCGAGAAATAAGCAAAAACCTTGGAAACTATTTTACTTGTCAAAATTTACAATATTTCAAATTATG
>JANZXR010000172.1:27709634-27731418 GCA_027575705.1 Erythroxylum echinodendron | reverse complement strand
CAAAGCAAAACATGAACCTATCCACACTTCTCATGTACTGCTCGAAATTTTCTAAGAAAAGTTTCAGGGTCCAACAACTACTATCAAGGACACGACGGTTTTTCTTAGGCTATGCTAGTTTCTACCAGTGTTTTATAGAAAATTACTCTAAAATTGTTAAACCTTTAACTAACCGACTTCTTAAGGATCTTACTTTCAATTTTAACTAAGAATGCATTAATTCCTTCTACAAGTTAAAGGAGGAGCTTCTGTCTATAGAAATTATACACCCCCTCTAGATTGGAACCTCCCTTTTAAGGTTATGTGTGATGCAAATGATTATATAGTATGAGTCGTTTTGTGGAAAAGGAAGAATAAGAACATACATGTTTACTGTGCAAATCAAATGTTAGATGACGCTTAATTAAACTATTGTGAAACTAAGAATTAGCTATTAGTTATTTCTTTTATCATTGATAATTTCGGGTCATACTTGCTAGGTTTGAAGCTTATTGTTTATAATAATCGTTCAGCCATCAAGTATCTTTTGAATAAAAAGCATGTCAAGCCAAGATTGATTCGATAGATCTTTCTTCTTAAAGAATTTAATTTATAGATTTAGAATATGAAGGACAATAAAAATTTGGTTGCTGATCATCTTTTTAAATTAAGGTAAGAGTTGGATGAGAATAGACAAGATGAGCTACCTATAGATGATTCCTTCCCAGATGACTGATTGTTTATCATCTCAAAGTTAGAAACTCTATGTTATGCTAACTTTGTGAATTTCCTTGCATACGAAATTCTGCCATCTGATTTAAGCTATGAATGGTAAAAGTTCTTCTCAGCTGTAAATCATTGTTAATAGTATGAGCATTTACCATTCAAATAGTCTGTTATATAATTTTTGAAAGGTATCCTCCCGAGGATGAAGTGGAGACTATAATCTTTCACTACTTGCTTTATCTTATAGTGACCACACTAGTACATCAAAAATAGCCCCCAAGATTCTTCATGCAGGATTTTATTGGTCTATTCTCTTTAAATTAACAATTTATTATAGTTATCTTAAATTGATAGTTTGAGTTGGATTATATTGATTCTGTTGAGTTTAATAGTTAGATTAGCTTATCATATTAATAATATTTTATTAGCCCATATGTGATTTTCATGTCTTATATATTTTACCATTATTTTTTAATGAAATTCTAAAAGAAGGATTTTGTAAGAAATTTAAAATCGCAAAGAGTTCTTTTCAAAAAAAAATTGAAATGACTCAAACCATAAGAGGACTTATGTCTTTTATCTGTTAATTTATAAAAATAAAACAATGAGAAGCTTCTGCATTGTCCAAGAAAGAGAATTAGTAATTAAATTAAACGTAATAAAAATAATATTAACAAATTTATGAAATAAAAAAATTGGAGTACAAATATTTCAATTAAATAATATTAGCAAATCTATAAAAATAAAGAAAATTGGAGTAACAAATATTTTCTTGAATAAAAATGATACAAAAATTTGAACAATATGAAGCTCCTACATTTTCCAAGATAGAAAATTATTCATTCAGTAGAACATGATAGAAAAATAGTAATAAGAAATCAATGAAGAAAAGAAAATTGGCATAACAAATCTTTCCTACAATTGAAATAATGCAAAACCACAACAAACCAGAAGCTTTATATATAGCCATGAGTCTCACCCAAATTGAACATATCTATGCAAGGAAAAACATGTCACTACTATCATTAAAACCATGCACTTGCCTGCTACATGCGTTGAGATCCCACTAATAACATAATTAGAGAATTAAAATAAACAATTAACCATTGCAGGTGTTACAAAGGTTTTCCTTCAAGTATCAACTTATCCACTAGTTATGCCAACCTAATTGCACGGTAATCTCACTTAGGTCCGTTAAAGCGAGATTCAGCCTTTCCTCGTGACCATCGACCAACCTACATGTTTTCAAACACCTCACGACCATCGCAGTGTTTCACTCTCACACCCTTGCAAGAATACGACGAAAGAACTAAATGTTTATTACAATAATAAGAACAAGAAAGAGATATAGCAAAAACCAACCTTTATTGCTTCCCTTAAAATATACAAAGGAATACTCTCTCTCATATTTCAGTGTCTCCCACAATCATTATATGAAGTGCAAGGATCAAATGAGCTATTTATAGGCACCTCTAGATGATCAAGTTAGAATCCTAATAGAACTCTACTAGCTAAAATCACAATCTTATCTTACGTTATCCTTATCATATTACATCACACTAATCAATAGATAACACTCATATCCAATTAAGACTCTATTCAATAGGATTAAGCTACGTCACAATAGCAAGATAAAAGATTACATTATCTAGGAATGATCTATTCATATCCACGAAGATCCCCTCTATCTTTAGATGATCCTTCTAGGTGATCTTTATCTCTTAGAGCTGATGTTCATCCACAGTGATCATATTTGCCACATCATCTAACTCCCACCTCTATCCGTTGATGATGATTCATCCCAGTCAATGGCACACTGGTCCATCCAATGCTTTCTCATGTCAACTCCATCATCCATGATCTATCCATTTGAGAAAGCACTAAGTCCTTAGTCCATCAAGAACCTAGTCTTAGCCAAGTCAATTCATACAAGTTACGAAACTCTACCAAAACTCGTACCATGCTTGATCTACTTGCTAAGTTGCCTTGGAACTTTCATATATTCTGTCATACATGTGATCTAGCTAACCTTATACTTGATGTCCATCTCAAGCCTTCTTTTGGTCTCACATCCAAATCTTGTATCTCATCGAAGAATTTCGCCAATGTGCACCAATGTATGTCAACGCCTGACATTTCCCCTTTTCCTCCTTGCCTCCTCGTAAGTCGTTGCCTTGTTTTGTTGTTTCAAGAATGGCCAATGCTCGTATGATTCCACTATCTCAAACTTAAGGTCTAACAAGCCATCCTCACCAGAAGAACTCGACACCCTCATCGAAGTAATTTATAGACACTCCTCCAAGTGTGTTTTCCTCGAACACTTCTTAATCATTGGCACATCTCCCACATACCATATTCCCTCTCCATTGGATTTTTCCTTGCTTTTGTCCAAAGACTCCTTCACAAGATCTATTGTGCCTAACATAGCAAAACTACTGAGGTTGACTTCTTCGATCGAGTCTTCTCTCCTTCTCCTTGATTTTTTGCGACTATAGTATTTACTTGTTCCTCACCCACCTTCCATCTTGGGAATTCACGAGGAAAGTGCCGCCCTTCACAAATGAAACAAGCAACAACTCCTTTTGATTGTTTCTTAGACTTACCTTGAAAAGATTTACCTACCTTCTCCTTGCCTTTCTCTGAGACATTCTGTGCCCCACCTTTCTTCTTACCCTTGTAGCTAGTTTGAATCGATGGAGGAATTTGGAGATCCACCAGGGCATCCGCAATCGCTATCGCACTTGGAAGGTTTTTCATATTTTGCCTTCCAAGCTTTATATGTGCCCAACCTTGCAAGCTGTTTATAAAGTTGAACAACTTGTCCTCCTCTGACATGTTCTGCACGTCCAACATAAAAAATGAGGATTTCCTCACATACTTCCACACTGAGTCGTGATACTTCAACCTCTTCAAAGCTCCACTCGGGAGTCATGAAGTGTTATTAGGGAGGAACTAATCCGTTAGCTCCTTCTTCATTTTCTCCTAAGTGTCGATGGGAGGTCTACCCCTACTAATGTTGTTGGATGTCCTCATTCTCCACCACAGCTTTGCATCTTCCACTAAATACATAGTTGTGATCGACACCTTCTCTGAGTTACAAACCTTTGTTGTCGCAAAGTATTGCTCCATATCTCACAAGAAATTTTTAAGCTCCTTGGCACTCTGCTTACCATCGAAAACTTGTGGCTCTCAAACCTCCACTAAAGTACTTTACGCTTGTCCAATGTCCTGTATTGCAATGACACGCCTTAGGATCGTGATCTCACATATAAAATCTTCTTATGCCTTCATCAACTCGACTATTTGATGTTGTAACTGTTGGATTCGCGCCTCCAACATCTCAAATCGAGTGTGGTAAGAAGTGACATCCTCCTCCTCTTAAGGAATTGGCCCAATAAGTGCCTCTATTATGTTGACATGCTTTGTCAAATTGTTGCCACCCCCATCTCGAAATTAGGCTCTAAGACCAGTTATTACAAAGGTTTTCTTTCGAGCACCGACTTATCCTCTAGTTACGCTAACCTCTTTACAGAGCAACCTCACTTAAGTACGTTAAATCAAGATTCAGCCTTTTCTCATCGTTGTCGACCAACCTACCTATTCTCAAACATCTCATGACCCTAGCAGTGTTTCACTCTCACATCCTTGCGAGAATACTACAAAAAAACTTTATGGCAACAATAAGAACAAGAAAGAGATACGAAAAACGCCAACCTTTATTACTTCCCTCAAAGTATACAAAGGAATGCTCTCTTACATCTCAATGCCTCTCACACTGATTATATAAAGAATAGGGCTCAAATAAGCTATTTATAAGCACCTCTAGATGACCAAGCTAGAATCCTAATAGAACTCTACTAGCTAAGATCACAATCTTATCATATCTTATCCTTATCAGATTACATCACACCAACCAATAGATGACATCCTCGTCCAATTAGGACACTATCTGATAGGATTAAGCTACATCACAATAACAAGATAAAAGATTATATCTATCTAGGATTGATCTATCTATATCCACGAAGATATTTTCTATCTTCAGGTGATCTTTATCTTTTAGAGCTGATGTTCATCCACTGTGATCTTATCCGCTATATCATCCAATATCTTCCCATCTCTATCTGCTGATAATGAGTCATCCCAGCTAGTAGCACACTGGTCTATCCAATGTTTTCTCATGTCAACTCCATCAACCATGGTCTATCTATTTGACCACGCACTAAATCGTTTGTCCATCAAGAACCTTGTCTTAGCCAAGTCAACTCATACAAGGTCTAAAACTTTACCAAAACTCGCTCTATACTTGACATACTAAGTTACCTTAGAACTTTCGTATAATTCGTCATACGTGTGATCTAGCTAACCTTTTACTCAATGTCTATCTCAAGCCTTCTTTTGATCTCACATCCGAATCTTGCATCTCACCGAAGAATTATGTCATCTCACCGAAGATTTCTGTCAATGTGTACCAATGCATGTCAACGCCTAACATTGCCCATTTTCCTCCTTATCTCGTTGCAAGTCTTTGTCTTGTTTTGTTATTCCGCGTGTCAAACATTAGTCAAGGCTCGTCAATATCCGCACTATTCCACTATCTCAAACTTAAGGGTCTAACAGCAGGCATGTTCAAGTGATTATTTGAAATAAACTACCCTACCTTCCACTTTATAAACTAATACGCTAGACAATACGAACCAAAAAGAGCACGACTACAAGTAATTCTACTCAATCCTAACAGTAGCAACTTTGTCTCGAGCACTTGATAATGCGATTTGATTCCGTCTTTGCCCTTGCCTTGCCTCATTATCAAGCCCAAGCGTACGAAACCAAAAACAAATCAACAGTAAGGCAAGAAAAATGCGTATTGACCAGTCTTGTGATTTTCGAAGCTTACTTCTATGTCCAAATCACATGGACTCAGGGATGACAGTTACGCTGTACAGAAGACGAGAACTAACAAATTGTTGCTGTAAATAGTTACTGAACACATTCTACTTGACGGTGAAAAAATAGAAAATCATTATGAACATATTACTTCCCATGTGATGTTTACCACACGTATCCGTGACTTGCTAAAAGACGAAACGTATGTACAAAATTCAATGCCAAAAATCTGCACTTCGCCATTGATTTCGGTATCCAAAGTTGCAGCAATCATGCGTTAGGCTTGGCTTAATTTCCGTGCTTAATTGAAGCAGTTCTACAAGACTATGTCGTGATCAACAGTGAAAAACCTCTTGCTAATTCATTTATTCTAAATTTAATAGCTTTCTAAATGCACGAGAACTATGATTTATTCTGTGCTTTTGCATGTTTGATACTGACTTTCAGGTTAGCATACATTGCGCTTATGGATAAAGTTGTGATGCTTGTCCCCACAGGGCCGCAGCAAAACTCCAAAATTTCGTGCAGCTGCTTCCGTGAGCAGCATGAATTTCCTTTTCCCAACTCTCCTTAACTACCAACGAACTCCTACTGTATCTTTCCTATCTATATATAGCAACTCCTCGACCCAACTCAGACCCAATCCACGATTTGATTGAACTGTCAGCTTGTCTTACCTTTAGCGCAAAAGAAAATTGGCTCAAGCTACTATGGTTACCACACTGGTGCCAAGCTTTTTAATAATTCTGTGCTCACTTTGCTTTTTATGCTCTGCCTTCACCTCTCAGGATTATGCTGATGCTCTTGAAAAATCGATCCTCTTTTTTGAGGGTCAGCGCTCAGGAAAGTTGCCTTCTAAACAGAGGCTTACATGGAGAGGAGACTCAGGGCTGTCTGATGGCTCCACTTATCATGTAATTTCAAATTCTCAGTTTGAATTGGAGATGGGACTATGTCAAGTGCCACGAGAGGACCAACCATGTTTACTCAGTTGTTCTGTTTTTGTTGGTGGTTGTAGGTGAACCTTGTTGGTGGATACTATGATGCTGGAGACAATGTCAAATTTGGTCTGCCAATGGCCTTTACTACTACAATGTTGGCGTGGAGTGTGATTGAATTCACGGGTTCAATGGGGAATCAGATAGAGAATGCGAAAGCTGCCATCCGTTGGAGCACTGATTATCTATTAAAAGCATCAACCGCTGCTCCTGGAACTTTATATGTTCAAGTGAGCAGTCCAAACTAAATGACAATGCATTCCGCAAGAGCATAAAATGTAGAATAAAACAAGACTTGTAGTGATAATTCATGAAAAATTAAGCTAAATTCTGCAGGTTGGGGATCCAAATATAGACCACCGATGCTGGGAGAGGCCTGAAGACATGGACACGCCTCGAAATGTATACAAAGTAACTACTCAGAACCCGGGATCTGATGTTGCTGCGGAGACAGCTGCTGCCCTAGCTGCAGCCTCAATTGTATTTAAAGATTCTGACCCTACTTATTCCACTACACTACTCCATACAGCAATGACGGTAAGGACTATGAAGAAACAACTTTCCTGGGTCACCCCTCCCAATAACAGAGTTGCTGGTTTTGTCTACGCAGGTGTTTGATTTGGCAGATAGGTATCGAGGTTCTTATAGTGACTCTCTTGGTTCTGCGGTCTGTCCATTCTATTGTTCATACTCAGGATACCAGGTAAGTTGATCATCGGCTTCTTCTAGGTGGTCCTTGAGGTCAATCAAAAATGTTCAATCCATCCTTTGTTTGTTTAGGACGAGCTTCTGTGGGGTGCATCGTGGATTCATAGAGCATCACAGAACAACTCCTACTTGGCTTACATAGAGTCGAATGGTCACACGTTGGGTGCAGAAGATGATGACTACTCCTTTAGCTGGGATGACAAGAGACCTGGGACCAAGATTCTTCTTTCCAAGGTCTTTTCTGTGACTAAGCTTCTTCTTCAACTCGATAACATTTTTGTAGATTAAGGAAAGCCTCAACTTTGTAGTGCTACTCCACAGGGATTTTTAGAGAAAAATGCAGCAGAATTCGAGTTATATAAAACCCATTCCGACAACTATATATGCTCTCTAATTCCAGGAACTTCCAGTTTCCAGGCCCAGTATACACCTGGTGAGCAATTTTCATTGTCTCTCATTCATCTTTACAAATATCATTAATTTCTTGGGTAATTCAGGGGGTCTTTTCTACAAGGCAAGTGAGAGCAATATGCAGTATGTAACTACCACAACTTTCCTTCTCGTGACGTATGCCAAATACCTCAAGTCCAATGGTGGAGTGACCAGATGTGGGGGTTCAACGGTAACAGCAGAGTCTCTGGTGGCACAGGCAAAGAAGCAGGTGGACTATATCTTGGGAGACAATCCAGCAAAGACGTCTTACATGGTGGGTTTTGGAAGCAGGTATCCACAACATGTGCACCACAGAGGATCTTCTTCACCATCTATTCACACTTACCAATCTCACATTTCCTGCAACGATGGCTTTCATTACCTTTACTCTGCCTCACCCAATCCGAACGTCCTCGTTGGAGCCATAATCGGTGGTCCTGATAGAAGTGACCATTTCTCTGATGATCGAAATAATTACCAGCAATCGGAGCCTGCTACATACATCAATGCACCATTCGTTGGGGCTGTTGCTTTCTTCTCGACCCAAAATTGAAATAGATCTGTAAATGAGATTAAGCATCGTTATAGTTATGTTTCTCAGTGGTTATAACTCAAATTGAAACTCAATCTCAAACCTTTCAAATAAGCTTCTAAGCTCTTCAAAGTAACTTCCAACTACAGTAACCAACTTTAGAGTTTCTTGCAAGCATTGGCATGCACTATACGCCCAAACTCGGATTTGGAAATAAACCAATTAGTTAACTATTCAACAATAACGCACGGTCTCAATCATGTTAGAATCCTTTCTTTCCTCTTACTTGTGTAATTATGTATCATCCAACACGGTAAATATAACCATGTCCCATACCAAATGCTAGACACGCATAAACCAAAGACCAATATTCACATAAAACAAATTGAGATATTAAGTGATAAAACATCTCTAAAACTGTATTTAATGGAATAATTACGAAACCTTTTTTCTAATTTCATAAAAGTTAAGATTACTTATTCTATAAAATACTTAACATATAAAACATAATAAAACATGAAATTTAATTCGTATCTTATTGTAAAGTTTGACCCTTTTCTAATACAAAAGAGATTAACATCTATAAAAGAAATAAAAGAGGAAAGATTAGTTAACCATAAGCTTTAATTTGGAAGGATGAGAAATGAGAATTGAGTTGATATGAAAGATAAGGGTTGAAATTCATATTGTGTTAGAATTTCTTATAAGAAGCAAGTAGTAGTAAGTTAAATATATTATTATATTTAAGCTATGTTATCCTAGTTGTTGACAACTTATAGAATTTTTATTACAATATGATTTAAATTTTTAGGAACCCTTTTCTAACTAGAATAAGGGTTCTAAAAATTTCTCTATAAATATGTGTGTATTCAACCCTTGAAGAACAAGCAATCTGAATTTTTTCTATAAAGTTGAGTTTTCAACTAGAAGGTGTGATGTTTTCTCTAAGAGTAATTCTTATATCCTACGGGTGATTCCTAATTTCCTACTATCAATTAGTTGCGTTCCTCACTAAATTCCAACAAACTTAACCAAAATTCCAATCATCTCAAATCTAAACTCTAGCCATATTAAACCTTGAAATATTAAGCCTAAATATCCAACAATCAAGCCTTAAAATTCTAGCTATATAAAATTCAACCCTGAAACTTGATATTCCAACAGCATTATATCAACCATATTTTCTAATTTTTTGATTTTTAACTACTAGGGAATAATTCTTCTATTTGGTCTACATCATTTTATTTTCGTTTCCTTCAAACAATTTCTAAAATTGACTTATCCTAACAACCACAGTCGCACAAATGTCCAATATCTAAAAGTATTCACAAAACGTATTGATAGAACTCTGTAGGAGCGGATTAGGTAAGGAATACTAACTTCCTTGGAACCTAAGCCTATTTATGACATGTTATGGATATTTTAGTAATATAATTAAAATAAAATTTTAATTTTAATTAAACATTAATTAGAATTATAATCAATTGTAATTAAATATCAATTATACCCAAATAAGACTTAATATCCTATGTTGGTACTTATTTACTAAATATATCATATTTAATCATAAAGTTTCTAAAATTTTACATTAAAGTTCAACTTGATTAAGATACATTTTTTCTCTTCAACTCATTCTTTGTGTGTAATCATTTAAGTTTTAAATATGTTGACAATGAATATAAATTATAACCATAAATTACATTTAAGATTAAATAAATTAAAATCTGTTAATTTATCTTTAATTATTCAATTAAATAATTTATATCTCTATATCAACATTGGTTTTTAGAAATTTATCATGACTACCTAAATATCAGATTGGTTTGTTTAATGCAATTATAATTTAGAAAAACTTTCAAGATGTCTCCTAAAGAGTGTTTGACAAATTAAGAGGCTTTTCTTTAAAAAAAAACAAAAGCTTTAACACCTCTTGATATGAAAAGACATGTAATAAAGTAATATGAAACGTATATGCATGATAAGCCTTTTAGATTACAAAAGGAGCAAAATGAGATTACAATTAACATTACAAAATATAAAATAATCTTGATGTACCTTGATTTTCTTTTGTCCTTGGTCTGATCTTGACTTTGAAGGTTGTAAATTTCAACATTTCTTTATCATCTTCAATGAATATCATCTTAAGTTATGGCTACATCTTCTTCTTAATTATTTCTCTTTAAACTAATAAACTCATTAGTAGTGCTTATGTTTTATCATCATCAAAACATAGATTGGGACTTCCTTTGGTTCAATAAGATCCTATAAGCATTTATTTAAGAAAGTTAAGTGTAAGATTTAACTACTTGGTAAAATGAATTTTTTAAAAATAAAATGAATCTAAAATAAATAAAGAAACATTAAATAGAAATGGATGAAAGAAATGGAGTTAACTAAAT
This sequence comes from Erythroxylum echinodendron, assembly GCA_027575705.1. Classification (NCBI taxonomy): domain Eukaryota; kingdom Viridiplantae; phylum Streptophyta; class Magnoliopsida; order Malpighiales; family Erythroxylaceae; genus Erythroxylum; species Erythroxylum echinodendron. The sequence goes on along the minus strand of JANZXR010000172.1, from coordinate 27,720,757 downwards.
GGTAAGGTTTTTTTAAAAGAATTTAGACAAGATGATTCAACTTAATTTAGAATGAACATGATCACATTATTTGGAGTTAAACAATATGGTATGATTTATTGAAATTGACTTAAAATAATTGAATTCAAACATAATATAGATTATAAGATAATATGGGTTTGGTGAAATTGAAGTAAATGCATAACGGATGATATTATGGAATGAGTTTAATAAAAGTGATTGAAATAATCTATATGTGATATAATGAAATGGACTAAATGGAATTGATCTAGGTTACCTAATTGTGATATGATGGGATGTCTTAATGAAATGGATCTAAATGATTTGAAATATGCTATAAATAAAAGGGGATCAATGATTTTGATTTAAATGACTAAATATGTTAAAATAAAATGAGTTTAATAAACTAATTTAAATAACTAAATATGTTTAAATGAAATGTATTTTATTTTTTGGATTCTAATCACTAAGTATATTAAAATGAAATGATATAATAAAATTGAATTAAATTATCTGAGTTAATGAAGTTTGATAAATTTGATTTAAAATAATTATTTTATCAAATCCTTTACTAATGGCCATACAAATATGTAATAGTATCAAAATGTTACTCTCACTTCTTTCTAGTAAGAGAGACTCTAACTTCTTTCTATGATTCTGACTCTTGCTTTTCTGCTGTAAGATTACGTTCCTACCCCTTTATTTTCTGAGTCTTTTTGAAAAGCCAAAAACATTGTAGGGCCTGCTTGGTCTTTTACTTGATTTTTTCACGGTCAGAGGAGGCGCTCACCTCACCAGAGATCCTCCTTAGGGTGCATTTGGTTTCATGGAGAAGGAAAGGGCAGTGCTGACTACGGAAGACTTCCCTCCCCTCTCAAATGGGTGACATAAGGGAGATGCTGGAGGATCGTCTAGTGGAGTGAAGGCGCGAGAGGCACTAAACTCTTCTTCTCCAGCGAAGGGGACATGGAATAACAAGCCCAAGATTAACCACTATCATAGGGATCTGAAACATTACCCTAATGTAGTTCACGAGGGCATTTTTCACCACTGATTGAGGTGTTTCAAACGGGCGCCAAGGCATGGTCCAACACCTTAGTCAGGTTCTTCTGGTCGAAGTGATTGGCCTTCTCGGTGGTTAATGCTTGGGCGAAGGCAAGATGGGGACGAAGAGGACTTGAAAAGGTTATATTCCAAGAGCATGGTAAGTTGTTGTTTAAGTTTCTGCACAGTGCTAATGTTTAGGAGATTCTTGAACAGGGATCATGGCACATTGGGAGCCAGCCCCTATTCTTGCAGAAATGGCATCCTGGACTGGACTTAGACAAGGTAACTATTGAGTTGATTCCTCTGTGGGTGCAATTCCATGGATTGCCAATGGAATACTAGACGATTGAAGGCTTGAGTCACTTGGCTAGTGCGTTGGGAAAACCTCTCTACTTGGATTCTCAGACAGCTACTATGGAGAGGATAGGTTACGCAAAGATATGTGTGGAAGTTCCTAAAATGGCTCCACTTCCAACCACGCTTCTGATTCTCAGACTTGGAGAAGCCGGCGAACTTGTCAGGGATGAGATATCTATATCTTATCCTTGGTCACCTTCAAAGGTTAAGAAAATCTGGGTCAAGACTGGTAGGAAGAATCATAAAGGGACGCAGGAGGAACCGATGGCAATCTCATCTCCCTTGGGCATGACAGGTACGTCAAACTTTGAGGATTGCCATGAGGAAGGTAATGGGATTAATTCTGATGTGGGAAGGTAGCATGGGAGCCAAAAAGAAAGCTCTCATGCTCGAGGAGGACTTAGGTATATGGTGAAGAGGGCAGGGGAGGTTGTAGGGCAGGGGCAAGGAATGGGTAGCAATGTTGAGGTGGCTCTAGTGGGGAGCCCATTTCTGACGAGTTCCCTGTTAGTAATGCTGTGAATGTTGTCGATAGAGGCAACAAGAAGGTTTCGAATCAGTGTAGTTCTCCTGTTCAATCTGAGGTAGGAGAAGATAGACAGGATGATATAGCTAATAATCAGGTTGTTCCAAATTTTGAAGTATTGATTCTAGCATATTAGCATGTTCCATTAAACATAGAAGGTAGGGATTTAGATTCAGAATTTGAAGATGTGGATCATTCTCCTCTGATTGTAGTCATGGTTGTTAAGGGGAAGGGTCGAAAGAAGGGTAAGAAAGAGAAACATAAAAGGGGTTATCTCCCCTGAGTGTTTGTTTAAAGAATTCCTAAGATGTCGGTGTTAGTATGGAATACAAGAGGACTTAATAACCCTCTTAAACAATCGATGGTTAAAGAAGTGATAGATGAGCATAATTCGTTTTTGGTTGGTCTACTTGAAACAAAAATAAAGATAGGTCTGGGTCAAAAAGAAGTGGGTTTTTTAGGGAGAAATGGCTGTTTCTGTTGAATCATGATTATCATTATAATGGTAGAATTTTGCGTTAGTTTAATAAGCAGGTAGTTGATGTTCAAATTATTCAAATGAGTGAGCAATTCATTCATCTACATTGCTGGATTATAGGTAGGTCTCATTTTGAAGTTACAATGGTTTATGCGTCCAATTTTGCGTTTCAAAGAGCTCGACTATGCGAGGACTTCAGAACAATTCAATTAGGTATGCAATCACTGTGGACAGTATTGGGTGACTTCAATTGCTGTTTAAACTCAGAATAAATGGAGGTTGTTGTGGATTTACATCCTAATATAAGGAGAGAATTGTCCAAGATGCTCCAACAAGTTGAATTGGTGGATCTTAGAGGCATTGGTAGGTGGTTTAAATGGGACAATCAACAACAGGGACACTTTTTCTTAAGGAAACAATTAGACCGTGCTTTGGTAAATCAAGTCTGGCTGCAGTCTTTCCCTAGAGCATCAGCGTTGTTTGCGGAGCCTCTTTGTTCGAATCATACACCTATTTTTATTAATCAATTGACTGTTGGGACTACGATAGGAGCTCCATTTCGGTTCTTCAATGGGTTAACTCAAGTTGAAGGCTTTATGGACATTATCCATCGGGTTTGGGAAAGACAGGTGGTTAGGTGCAAAGCTTTCCAATTAATGCAAAAGCTAAGGTATGCTTAGGCTACTATAAAACAATTTAGTAGAGATAGAAATCAGAATTTGAAGGAATTGAGCAAAGCTGTCTCAGAGATATAGGGACTATGTTATCTGAATCCTAATAATGTAACTCTTCAGACTCTAGAAGCGGAGAGATTGAGGAAGTTCCAAGAACCTCTGAAACTATAGAATTCAATTACCTGACAGAAAGCTCGTTTAAATTGGCTTAAAGATGGGGATGTCAACTCGAAGTTCTTCCATGCTTTGTTATTGACGAGACGGAATATAAACACCATCACAGAACTTCAGGATGGGCAGGGCAATCTTATTTCTAATAAGGAGGGGTTATCTGAGCATATTTGATCCTACTTTGTGAATCTAATGCAGAGCTCCACGATTCGGCAATATGGGTTTGAGGTTGGGAATGTTCTTAAGTACTGTCTAGATCAAATGATGCAAGAGATGCTACTTGAGCCATTTACAGCTCTTCAGGTGAAAGAGGTGGTGTTTAGGCTCAATAGTTCTAAGACGTCGGGTCTGGATGGATTTTTTGTGAGTTCTTTCAGCAAACATGGGAGATCATGGGACCTCTACTTACGGAGGTTGTATTGGAGTTTTTTTCCCTCAGGGTCCATGCTTAAGGAGATTAATCATACTTTTATCTGTTTAGTTCCTAAGATAAAGAGTCCGTCGAAGATTACAGATTAATGGCCTATCTCTTGCTGCTCTACAGTTTACAAAATTATTGCTACTTTACTGGCAGACAGACTCAAAGGTGTTGGTTAAGGTGGTCAGTAAAGCTCAAAGGGCTTTTTTGCCAATAAGAAATATTAGTGATAATATAATAATTTTGAAAGAATTGTTGGGAGAATACTAGTCTGGAAAACCTATTAAAAGTTGTGCTTTGAAATTGGATCTTTTTAAAGCTTATGATACGGGCAATTGGGATTCTTTAAGTTATGCTTAGAAGTGATACAATTATCGGGTAGGTTTCGAGGTTAGATTATGCAATGCATTCAAACTTCGTCTATAAGCATATTAGTGAATGGGATCCCTACTAAGCCTTTCTTCAATAAGAGGGGATTAGGCAAGGGGATCCTCTTTCCCCTTACCTCTTTACTTGAGCGATGGAGGGACTCTCTAGACTGATTCGCAATTGGTGCATAGTAAGTTAACGGGTTATTTCAATATCATCACCATTGTCGAAAATTGCAGTTGACCCATCTGTTGTATGCAGATGATGTATTCTTGTTTTACAAGGCTGACCCTCAGGTTATCAGGATGATGATGAACATAGTGAGCATCTTTTCTGGTTGGTTTGGGATGAAGGTTAATGAGCAGAAGAGTGGAGTTTATGTATCTTCGGATGTCTAAAATAATGAATGGATATGCAACTTGGTGGGTTTTACAAAGCAAGATATTCATTTTATCTACTTGGGAGTACCGATTACTACAGGTAATCCTAAATATTCAGAATTCATTCCACTGATAGAAAAGTTGAAAGCCAGTATCCTTGTGTGGCAGAATAGATTCTTATCCTTAGCAACTTGTGTCTCTCTGATCAATTCTATGCTGAGTAGTATGCACATACATTGGGCAACTCATATGGTTCTTCCTACAAAAGTGATTAAGGATTTGGAGAGGGTGTTAAAATCTTTTCTATGTTCTGGAAAAACAGAAAATTGTAAAGGGGCCAAAGTAAAACAGAGTGAAATCATTCTTCCTATGAAGAAAAGGGGTTTGAGTATTATGTCTATCAACCGAATTCATCAGGTTCTACTCCTTAAGAGGATATAGAGATTATTTGTGGATAAGGAAGCCTTGTGGGTAAAATGGGTGCAGACTTACTATCTTCAAAATCTCAGTTTTTAGCAGCTCTAGGGTAATCGAAGGGACTTATGGTTTTTAAGTGTTTGTTGAATCTTAGAGAGTTCCTTGCTTGAAATATGAGGTAAGAGATGGCGAAGATATTCAGTGGTGGTTTGATAATTATTTAAATGTAAGCCCTTTGTGGAGTTGTGAGGACATATATGTACTATGAAGCAGGATCCCTATGGGGGCCTTGGTTGCTTGGATTGTGCAGGAGTGGCCAAGACTTCAATTACTTTTCCATTCCTATTTATTGGAAAGGTATTTACCTAACACTCTGATTTTTGGTAGTAAGGATAGGATGAAGTGGACTTTGCATACTAGTGCCATTTTTAACAATAGATTTTGCACATAATTTACTTGTTGACCCTGGTGTAGCTGTGTCATGGTCTGAAATAGTTTGGAAGCAGGTTCTCTGCCCTAAGGCTGTCATTTTTCTATGGTTGGTGATTAAAAATTGACTGAGAACTAAAGATAAGTGGCTCGGATCTTACAACCCATTATGTGTTCTATGTAAAGATGTGAATGAGACACGCAACCATTTGCTTTTTGAATGTAGCTATAGTAAATCGGTGTGGAGTATAATTTTGCATTTGACTCAACCCCCTAGGTTTACTTTTATATGGGAGGACGTATTGGATTATGTCATTCGGTATGCTAAGTCTGTTGCTACTCCAGACATCCTTCCAAATAGTCATCTACTATCTTTTTCGGGAAAGAAATAAGCAAATTTATCTGAAAAAGGAACAACACCACTCTGAGCTCACAAAGTTAATTGTCAATTTGATTAGAGAGACGCTTTTAACTCACAAGAGACAGGATAGTTTCAGCCAAGAAGTCAGATCACATTGGTTTTTGTAAACCTTTGATGAATTTTTTGAACCTTTGTGTAGAGTAGGTTAATCTGTGATTGTGAGCTCCTTGTTGATGATCATGTACATAGTTTATTTTTGGTTAATATAATTTCCTTTTTAATTCTAAAAAAATTATGTAATAGTAACACACTTAAACTAACAAAGGAAAGAAAAGAAGAAGAAAAAAAGAAAATTTTCTATTTTTAAAGAAATTAATATTATTTGTGGGCTTTTATATTAAGCGCTTATTGTATTAAGTACAAAATACAATTTAAAGAAAAATCAAAATATGGAATTAGGATTAACATAACTAGGACCATCTGCATGAAGTTTTATTTACTTTTTAAAATTATGATCCTAAATCATAAGTCCAACAAAAAACTATAACAATTATTACAAATTTATTCACATAATAAAAAATAGCGTTGATGGTCGAAGTTAAATACTATGTTTTTAGTTTTGGGCGTTTATATACTATACTTCTAATTGCTTACTAGGCTTCAATGCAAAAGAGACCCTTAGACCCACCTGAAAAGAAAAATATGATTTCAAATTGTGTTGAACAAATAAAAATTATATGGAGTGTTTGAAACCATAGAGGCATCTGTAGATATAATTGAGCTTGAACAAGGTTTAAAAAGATTGAAATTAGAAAAGTAGGAGGTTTATAAGCAATTTAAGGATCGGATTGTTAACGCTCTAACAATGAAGTTCCTAACATTTTATAGGCCCCAGAAAAAATAAAAAGAAAGGCTCCAATGAATTGATAACATTCAAATATGTATTATTTAAAGTAAATACAAGATTCAGTTCTCTTACAAGGCCTTTTTCAATTAAAATGTTCCTTATTTTATTATCAACATTATTCTAATTTCTAAGATGATAAACATTTAAAAGAAAGATTGATTACTCATCTGCTCTTAAATTTTCTAAATTTGATCCATTTGATACATGATCATGATAACTCAAATTATTAATATTCTCATGAATATGAATCTCATTACTTAAGTTTCATTAGGTTGTTAAAACTATCTTTACTAGTTCCTCAAAATTCCTAGTAGAGGAGTCCACTACTAAATTTACCAATAACTCCTTTTAAGGATTTTATTGATTGTTTTACTTGTTTTTTTCCCTTTTTCACTTCTAGATGAATGCTTTTTAGGTAACATCACATGAAATAATTAATCACAATTGAACTAGAAAAAGAACAACAACAAATGTATAAAACTAGAAGAAGCAAGTAAGCATAACAAAACAACAATAGCTCGATCATTTATCACAAATATATACGAGTAGTATTATATATCTATGAACAAAAAATAAATAGCCAAATTTAATTTCCTATATTGAAAATAAATAAAAACAAAGAGCAAACTGTTATGATAATACTCATAATTTATTTTCAATATTTCAAGTAATTCTAAAATATCTAAAACTAATAATGATCCACTTTTTACCAAAAAGAATAAAGATTAGTAGCAATATCTATATTATAAAACACTGAATCCTAATTTCATCAATAATCTACAAAATTAAATTTATACATACCAAATTAGATGAATTTATAAATAAAAATGCTAATTATGACTTGAAAGAGAGATAAATTGCAATTGAAGAAGGAAATAAGAGGTAAAAACTATCAGCTATGATATTTATGAAACGAAAGAGAGATAAATTATCCTAATAAACTTCAATTTGGATTGAAATTATAACTAGAATTGACATATTTCAATTTATCAAAATAAACTGCATATCATTTATAATTAAATTGACATATTTCAATTTATTCGGATAAACTGCAATTGAAACAGAAAATGAATGAGAAATAAACTATATCTAAAATTTAATCGGTGTTGCAATTCAAAAATAAAAAATTCTACCTAGATTGAAAATGCTATCATATTCATAATTAAATTTCAATTTTTTTACCTAGTCTCTAGATTAAAAGAGCTGTTAACAAAATAGAAAATTAAAAGTAAAAAAATAAGAAAAATGATATTGAGAGAACATATAAGATGTGTTTTTTACCCAGATGGAAATGGTGTTGATGGAGGTAAGGCTAATATGAAATTCTTGAATTTAAGGCCTTCTATTATTGAATTTCAATTACAAAAATGTGAATTTTGACATTTTGTAAGAGTCATTTTATTTTGAAATGCTCACTTCCACTATTATTTTACCTTTTAAAAAGAAGTTCATGTATGTATGCTGGCAGACCAAGCTATCTTTTTTACTAAATTGAAATTGATGTTTGCTCTTTAAATAAAATCCTTTAAATTTTTAAAAAATGGTAACTCTTTCCATACCTACTTCTTAACTCAAGTGAAACTCCTTTGTAATAAAATAATAGGTTATTTATAACCATGGGCTCCGGTCTTTGCTTAGGACTGGCCTGTGCTCTGGTCAAGCGGAAGGAGGTACTGTCATCCATCAATCGAGAAACCGGAAAGGGAAAGGCAAGCTCACGTGTTGCTGCTTCCAACAGTATATGCTTGAATGATTACTCAAATGTTGCCAATTGTCAAATAAATGTAAGAGTGCTTGTGGAAGATCAATATTTAGGACTTTAGATGCCTTGACTCCACAATAACCTTAATATTGCTTTGGGCAATTGAGTTTTTTGTTCACATTACTTTTGTTAAAATCCCTGGAATTGGGAGTTCATGTCTGAACTTGCCTTCTCAAGTCAATCATAACCCTAGTATCATTCTACATTCAAGCTTTTACTTTATTGTATTTTTGGTCCTTATGCTTGACTTGTCATAATCTTTACTTTGACCTCGATTCAGGCTTTGTTAAACCTCAGATATAAAGTACAGATTTTTCTTTTTCCTACTACAGGAATAAATCAAAAAAAGTCCTGTTGCAACACGTTACGACAATGAAAACTATAATTGAAGGCTTCCCCTGCACTTGGGCCCTATGGAAATGAATAGATGATTATTTTAAGACCATCATGTTCTTCCTCTGCTAAAGTGAAAAGAAGAAGAATGATTTGATTTGATTTGAAGTAGGATGGTAAAAAGTTCAGTAAGACCACTTCTGATACGATTTTTCACTCAAGCTTTTGGGTTTCATCATTGGATAATAGAGAACCCGCAATTTTGTCCAGTTCTCCCTACAAGAATCGTTTAGGCCTTTTGAACTGAGGAGTATGTTTACACATTAGAAGCTTCACCAATTTTTACAGTTCTGAGTCTAAAAATTGGCATTTCAAGTGAAGATCTTGGAACCTAATTGAATGCAATTGACTAACATCATATCTGCTCTGACATTGCACGGTCATCGAGTAATTGCCGAGTGGGGCTTGCATTAGGCCGATGTTCAGGAACTTGAATAGTATAAAGACCGATAGGCCGGCGGAAAAAGCATGGCAGACATTATGAGCCTCTACTAGCACGTATGTAAGGGATCATATCGCTGTTATACTTGGTTGATAATTTATTAAATTTTATTTACATATTTATATAAATTTTACATAAATATATATAAGATTTAATAAAATAAGATTAAAATATAACAAATGAAAAAAGAATTTGATGACGTACGTAAGAGAGAGCGAGATGTGAACTGAATTTAAAAATAATTATAAAAAAAAGAAGTGACGAGACCGTAGGACTTTAGTTGGGATGTAGTAGCAGTAAGTAGTAATTAATGAATAGGAGGTGCATGTGATCCATCTTTGCCTTTTTCATGATCCACTCATCTTCAGACCAATGTTAATTGAAAGATCAACGGGTTGCGGGCCTACCACAATTGATGGATGGAAAATCCCCAATAGGAGAGATCAAGAAAAGCTACAAAAAGCTACCAAGAATAGAAAGCAACGGAAGAAAAAAGCATGGAGGAAGTGACAGTGATGATGATCAGTAGCCCAGGTAATCCCATGAATGAATCTATCCCCTCAGAGCTCTCCACCACTTTCCCTAGCTGGAAATTGTACGAGAATCCATTTTATAATTTTCAGCTTCAGCTCCATCAACATTACCAAAGTAACAAGCTTAATCTTCATAATCAGTACCTTCCCATCTCAACTCGAAAGCTTGCATCTTCCTACCGGGATCTCACTTTCTGTGGGCCTGAAATGGAGAATGAGCTAGACATTGCAAGAACCCAGATCAAGGATTTGAAAGCTGAGCTTGAATATGAGCGCAAGGCACGAAGGAAAGCGGATATTATAAACAAGAGATTGACCAAAGAACTTGCAGAAGAGAGGAGTGGGCGACGAGCACTCGAGAAAGTTTGCGAACAGCTTGCTAGAGAAATTTCATCTGACAAAATGGAAATCGAGAACATTAAGAAAGAAATGGATGAGGAAAGAAAGATGTTAAGGATGGCTGAAGTTTTCAGAGAAGAAAGAATGCAAATAAAGTTGGCAGAGGCAAAGATTCTTTTCGAAGAGAAGTTGTTAGAGTTAGAACTGGAAGGTAATAAACAGAGAGCTTTCGGGATGTCGCCAACATGGAAGATGGAACAGATAAGTCAAGAAGACTATGATCATAAAATGCTGGAACTTGGAACTAACGCTTCTAGTAATCTTCCTGGAAAGTTGACCAAGTTTTCTTTTACCGAAAGATCCTGTGACGATAATAGTGGCAGTGATCTAAGAGAACCAACAAAGGCGGCGCTAAGAGAAAAATATCCATCCCTAGGCGATAATTTTAGCGGTGCTTCATCGATAGCAGCTCATCGAAGAGCGTCGCCAGAGCCGGAGAATCCTCACATAAGGCGAGGGATCAAAGGGTTCGTTGAATTCCCAAGAGTGATTCGAGCAGCGGGATCCAGAAACAGGCCTTGGGGTGCAAAACTGGAGTGCCAAAAGGCTCAGCTAAGAATTCTGCTGAAACACAAACACCCTATTGGATCAAATAGTCTTATTATGAGTTGAAGGATCAAACATTATTCTGAGTGTTCTTTTATTAATTCTGGTAATTGTTTAAGCATGTAATTATTTCTACTTGATTTGCTTTGTTTGGTTTTTCTCCCCCCCTATGGGGAATTGATTGGCTGGTAACAGTGCATGAAGGCTGTGCGTCATAAAATTCCTATTCTTTCTTTGAAGATTGTTATGTGTAGAGAAAAAGAGTAATTTTGGGGTTATCTGAAGTGTTTCAAGAGGGTTTTCTAGTAGTATGAAAGCCATCATTTCATTCTGTTGGATATTTTTAATTTACTAAAGCTTTAAACTCAGAAAGCTTTGGATCTGGATCTGAGGCAAAGTATCAACCGTTCATTTCATAATCTGTTGGACGCTAATCTTGTTGGTTTATGCCCTACAGCCAATCGCTTTGGTTGTATTTTAGTGACAAATTATTTAAAGGCATTCTTTATCTTGT
>JANZXR010000172.1:27688714-27704858 GCA_027575705.1 Erythroxylum echinodendron | reverse complement strand
TAGAGTGTGTTTTTAAGTGTATTTTTTTAGTGATAATCATGTGTTTAGGACAATCATGACTTAGTTAGAAATATATTAGATTTTCATACATTCAATACCATGTTTATATACAAAAAATATTGTATAGTGTGTTTTAAAGTGTTTTTTTTAGTAATAATCATATGTTTAGGATTTAGATTTATGTATTTGTTAGTTTTTTGTGTGTTTTGTTTTACTATTGTTGATTAGAGAAAGAGTTGTATTTAATGTGTTTTTTATGATGAGTGGAGATAGAAAATTTCAAGAAAAGATGAAGAAGTTGGATAAAGGAAGTAGTTATGATTGTGCATGTGCATGATCATGCAGGATTGAATGATAGAGAGTTAAAGACTATCTATCACGATCATGCAAATTCTGTAAAGATTGTGCAAATTTGTACGATCGTGACAGATAGTGCATGGGGCACCCAGTACGTAATGATCATGCAAGAGACAACTTTTTTCAGGTTGCAAGATTTTTATATTTTTGATGTTTTGATGCTATTTTTGGAACAAAAACTAGAAAGAATCATAAAAGGATATGATGTTGTTCAAAACATCAGATCGCATTCATGTTATGATTGGATTCGTCTGGACCAGGAGGTGTAGCTTTTTTAGGTTTTGAAGCTATCTACTCATGCTTCTAGAAAGTGAGCCCCTTCGAAGAAACTCGAAATAGAAAATAGAAGATCAATTTGTTCGTGCTTCCTTACTTGGGAACAATAGGGGTAGTCTTTAGTTCTTGGTTTGTCTCTCACTTGCCTTTACCCATTTACTTGAGAAAAACAGGGGGAGAATTCAAAGTCGTTTTATGCCCACACCTTTGCCCCTAAACTTCATAACTCTTTAATCAAAGTTGAATTTATTTTTTGATTGGAATCTTAATTAAAAAATTAGAACCTATTGTTTTGTAAAGATTAGGCTCTGTCTTAAAAAAGGAGAGAAATTAGGTGAAAAAAGAGTTTGACACCTTCATATGTGTATATATTGCTCGTACTTCTGTTTATTTTAGAGCAATTATACCATGTATTTCAATTTTACTAAAAATTTGGTGGTTAATTTAATTTTGCTACATATATTCTGGATACTCATTAGTTAATGGAGAAATTTATATTTTAAATATACATTAGTAAGTAGTTATATAAATAAATATGTAACAATAGTAAATACCCTTTAGTAAATAGATAATTGGAACTATAGCAATAATTCAAGATATTGCATATATAAGACTTTATTGTAACCTTTTTAAAATTTTATTTTTTAAAAAAATTTAAAAATTTTGTTGCCTTTTCTTATATGTAAAAACACAATATTATTATTGTTGCCTTTTAGTATCATTAAAGGCAATACTTTAAAATCTCTCATGTTATATTAATTTTAGCAATACGTTTTTAAACTGTTACAAACATGTCGTTGCCCAAAGCTCTTTTTTTCGTAGTATACTTTTCCTTAATTAGAAAACTATTTTCTAATATTAAGAAGAAATTACTTTCAAAATTAAATAAAATACTTTTAAATTTAATTAAAAAAGTTATTTAGAGATTGATTTCTTAATTAATTGGAAAATTTTTCTTTAATAAGTTACAAAACTATTTTTTAAAATATTAAAGAAAGTTCCTTTTCTTAATTAATAAATGAAAATTTGTATCAAAATTTAATCAAGAAAATAATCTTTCTATAAATCAAATAACATATTATTTATAAATAAAGAAACAATTTCTAAATAAATTGAATATAATTCTCTAAAAGGATACATTCATAAATTTAATTTATCTCATTCAAATTGAAATAAATAAATATAATAAAGAAACATCTTTCTAAATTACTTAAGGTAATTGATAATTAATACTAGTTTTAGAAAATATTTTTAAAATTAATTAGGAATCAATCTAATTATTAATCTTAATCATACTAAGAAAAATAATTAATATAATTTTAGAATTGAATGATAATTTAAAAATTAAAATTATGTTTGGAACTTGGTTAAAATAGGAATCTAATATTCCAAATTTTAAAATAACTTAATTTAATATTAGAATTACTTTAATCCAAAAATTAAATAAGTTACAATTTTCTAGTTTGTCTAAACAGTTATTAATCATTTTGACAGTTGAATTCTATATTGAATTAGATTTAAAGTTCTATGAAATTTTAATATAACCTTTTTAGATTAAAATTAATCAAATGTAAATCTGATTTTTAGGGCTTTAATTTCAATTCCAAAAGTTAAGATCAATAATAATCAAACAATTTAATTAAATTCTAGAATTAAGGTCCGCTATGATATCACTATTAGAAAATTGGGATGAGATCTAATTCAGACTAGGAATAATTACAAAAGTTTTGTATATTTTGATTTTCTTAAAACTAAAATCGCTTTAATTCTATAAACTAATTAACACATGAATCTTAATAAAACATGCATCTTAATTTGTACCTTATTATGAAGCTTAATTATATTCTTGTCATATCCCTCAAATCATTTATGATATCGATCTATCTCAACCACTATAGGGGCACAAGTGTCTGACCTCTAATGGTATCCATAGAATAGGTTGAATGTACTATATAATTCTTACTGAGAGAATTAATCAAGAAATGCTAGTTTCCTAAGAACTTAAGTCTATTTATAATAAATTTTGAACATTTTAATAATTTAATAGAAATTAAATTCTAATTTTAATTAAAATTTAATTAGAAATACAAATAATTCTAATTAAATTTTAATTATGCCCAAATAAGATATAATGCCTCATATTGATCCTTATTTATTGAATATCTCACATTCAACTATAAAGTTTCTCAAACTTTACAATCAAATCCAGCTTGATTAAAATATCTTTGTTCTCCTTATCTTGTTCTTTATGTGAGACACATTAGGTTCCTAAATATATTAACAATGATTATAAATTATAATTATAATTATAATTATAATTCATAATTCATAATTATAATTAGATAATCTTAAATTTCTTTCAATTTATCTTTAATTATCTAATTAAACAATTTATAATCATAGATAAAGATTAACATCTAGCAATACATCATGACAACTCAAATATTTAGGAATTTCAAAGTAGTTTTGACTAATCTTTTTGTATTCAATCTTTTCATTATATAATGTTTCGATTAGAAATAAAGCATGAAGTTAATATCTGCTCTATTTTAAGTTCAATCATATTAGTTTTTCGCCGTTAGCTATTGATTCAATTAATGATATTTGTAAATTATTTACAAAACGTCATTATACCTTAGCTAATGATTTTTTGAATGAATATTGATAAAAAATAGAACCTTCTCCCTAATTACTTTATGGTGATGAATCATATTTTGATCATTCAACTACCTCTATATAGTTCATGTTATATCGAATACTTACCGGCTGAACTACCCATGATTAGAATATGTCATAAGTAGTATCAAAATATAGCAATTTCTAGATAAGATAACTTTGAAGATCTCAAGTCAAAGGATCTCTTATATAATTATCACAATGAAAATTTTCATAGACATATAAGTAATATTCCAAATGAATTTCTCATATCGGATTAGTTCAGTGAACATGTTCTCTAACAATCACCAACATGTTTGTTTAAGTATCTTCATATTTTAATTTATGAGATCGACTATTTATTTCGCAAGGAAAAGCAAAACGTGTGCTATTCTTTTTACGTTATATTAATGTTCAGTCTTAATATAACAATGACTAGGAACAATTTAGAGATAATACATAAATACAATATGAAGTTTATATTATCATCTCATTATAATTTCATTTGCAATGTATAATTGTCACTAAATTATAACCTAACCAATAACTATAAGACATAAACCAAAAATATTTTAAATTAAATATATCACAAATATATTATCATATTAACACATGAACCAATAATTTTTTTGATAGATTGAGTGCATAACTAATTTGAAGATATGGTATGTTTGAAAAGTTGGATTAAAGAATAAAAGAATTGAATTGAATGGAGTCAGAATTATACTGATAATTTATATGTTCATGGAGAACATTGTCGCAACCCATGACTGGATGTACAACATGAAATGTGACTTATTAGGATCTCGGATCGTTGTCCTGAAAGAATAAGAAGAACCGGTGCACAAGAGCCTTCGAGAACCTAATATTCTTATAAAACATTTAAGAATGAGCTAGTGGATGGATTCAAGTCCTGGTCCAGCATTTGGACGATATCACCTCAAACTGGTCCATTTTCATTCATACAAAAGCCAGTAAGCAGCTCCATTATGTAACCCACTAGGAGTAAATTAAATGAGTGACTAACCCAAAGAAGGATAGGGCCATCAGAATTTGATTAGTTACTGCATCACCATCAACTTTACCATACCTTTGGTCCCCTTGCCTTCACCAAATCAAATAGGAATCCCCACTCTTATTAGTTATCACTACTCGCAATGCCCACATTTAGCTTAACGGCGTGTTTTGACGGAAAACACTCCACTTTCGACACTGGTCGTTAGTCAGTGGAGTCAAAAGTGGTCAAATAAATAATATAACAGCCAATGAATTCTAAGGATTTGTACTTGCATTTAGAAGTCAACCTAAGTTGGCCAATTACATGTAGCCGTGAAGGAGCAAGTGGGAACACGAATTGTAGGCTATAAAAACCTGACGTGAAGGAAACGTTACAACAGAGTTATGTGTCAGTGTAAGAGCGAAAGAAGTGGGGTTTTGTCTGTATTCTAAAAGGAGTACGAATGTTGGAAGCTAAGGAAGCAAAGCAAAAACGCATGGCTAAAAACGGCGGCACCGCTACCCCATTGCTTTATCTACAACAGTTGCATGTAGAGACAACTGTGTAAGTGTGAGAGAGAAGGGGATTTTAGTGTTCCAACAGATTTTGTTTGTAAGAGGAAAATGGAATGGCGTGAGTTCTAAGGTTATGTGTTGTATTTCACTTGCAAGAAAGAGTTAAATGTTGTTTATGGCAAAATTAGCATTTTTGTTTTGGATAGTTGTTGTATGATGGGAACAAGAAGTGGGGTTTCTTTTGTGGTTTCAAAGGAAAGTGGTGGTGTTGATAAGGGTAAAGAGTTTAAAGTTGGGTTTGGTTTAAGGATGCAACAATCTGATATGGAACCTTCTACTCACAAGAGATTGATGCTGATGTCTCATCACCATGATCCACCATCTCAGCTATCATCATCATCATCTTCTTCTCCTTCCTCTTCTTCTTCTCCTTCTTCTTGTGGTGGTCGTTTCAGTGGAAGATTGGGAGATGGAAGTGGTGGACTCATGTTCTGTAGCACAAGCAACTTCGTTGGTTGTTTGGATATGTTTGATGTTGTTGGCACTGCTTCTGCTTCTGGTGCTAATGACGCACAAATAGCAGCAGGATCACAGTCCCTTGGCCTCTTTGACTCCTACTCTTCTTCATTTTCCTTTAACCCTTCAGGTAAAAAGTTCTCAGCTTTAAGTACATGCATAGTTTTGGAGCTATATTATTCACTTGGTCTTGGTTTGGTATGGAAACAGTAGTTAAAACTCTTTAAAGTTATTATGCGTTGTGTTTGACTGTAGGCGAAATGGTACCATCTCTGGGAATGATGAGAATGCCTTTTACAACAGCTCAGTTGAGGGAGCTGGAGAGACAAACCATGATTCTTAAGTACTTGATGGCATCTGCTCCTGTCCCTCCTGAACTCCTTATAAACATCCAAAAAAGTCAAATGGACAGTCTTTCATCCCAATCCAACAGTAACGCTCTCTATTTTGCTTAAAACACGGATCTTTCGTCAATTTCATACCTTCTGTACATAGAAGATAATCAGTTGCTTATTTCGTATTGTGAGTGTGCCTTCTTAACTATTGTTGATTATGTATCAGTGGTTAGAGGGTCGTTGGAATTGGGGGTTTCGGGTAACTCGGATCCTGAGCCATGGAGGTGCAAAAGAACAGATGGAAAGAAATGGAGGTGCTCAAGAGATGTGGCTCCAGACCAGAAGTACTGTGAGAGGCATTCCCATAAGAGCCGTCCCCGTTCAAGAAAGCCTGTGGAATCACACCCTGACTATGTGCTGACAAATACCAACAAATCTAGCTCTACCTCACCCTTGCTTAATCAAACATCTCTCTCTCAAACCAATTTAACCATGTTCCCTGGTGCAATGCCCCCTGCCACCAACTCATCATATGAATCCAGGTGAGATGGGATTCCAATGCCTGGTGTTCTCTGAACCGCGAGGTTTTGGTTGGTCCAAATTGTTACTATAGTCCTATATGTTTGTTTCCTAACTAAACATTATGTATGTGTCAGGTCTTAATTCGTTTTCATTTGATGTTTTGTACATAGTTTATCCTGTTTTGTCCATTTCCCTTGACCCACCTAATTTAATGAAAGATGATTTTGTTTTGTCCCCTGAAGGAGCTTGGATTGGTTTTCGAGAGGTGAGATCATGCCCGACGCTCGCAATTCCGACAAAGAGTGGCACTTGTTAAGGAAAGATAGGATCAAGTGTGATGGGGAAGTCTATAATTCACAACATTGTAGAGAAGAGCAACGTGACAACTTGAACTCAGGCGTAAATCTAAGAGATGTATTCCAAGTTCAGCGGCCAAAAGATAGTTATAGCTTGTCATCAAGACACTTCATTGATGACTGGAGAACAAAATTGATGGAGGACAGTAATGAAATGGGAAAGAAGATGAATGTTTCTTCAAATGAGAAGATACCATTATCATCTCTTACATTGTCAATACCTGGGATAAGCGAAGCTAATCAATATAGTGAAAATGCTGAAATGGGGGGTTTTGGGTTCATGAGGTCTGACAGAGCGGATGTAGGTGTTATGAGAACCCAGTGGATGACCCAAGGGTCGTGGATGAGTTCGCCGCCCGGTGGACCATTAGCTGAAGCATTAGGCCATGGAATTTCTGGTAGTGAAAATGCCACTCCAAATTCGTCACCTCCCGATGTCAACAAAAGTTAAAGTGTGGCCTTTGCTGTACCTTTTTCTGCAATTTATTCGCTCTGTGAAATCATTATAACGTTCTACTTCTCAATTGTGATGGTATATGAGCTGATCCAATAAAAGAACCGCAGTTTCAAAATGACCTAGTCTCATGTCACATTTTGTGTGCTCATTTTCTCCAAGGTGGTCGAGCCGGTACCTCGGCATAAGTGGTAATATATATCGCTTATGCGAAGCCTTGATAATTTACCTTAGCTGTTCTGTGGGAGTTTTTGTTTTTGGATTTAGCTTCAGATTTCCAAATCCTTGGTAATATTGCATAATGTAAGACAGAAGTTAATGCAAAGTGATCACTTTGAAGTTCTTGAATACTACGTCTTGGTAGTTTTTTTTTTTTTTTAAAAATCAAATTCAAGCTACAGAGGACATCATATTTTTTTTCTTTTTTGAGTATGAGATATCTATTTTTCTTCCTGCAAAATAAATGTATTTTTATTCATCTGGTCAAGTTTCTCGATGGTAATTGAGACTTGGTGCAGGGATGATTTTAGTTGCAATATGCATGCTTGCCTCCTCATGCTAGATCATCATTATTCACATGCAATATTAGATCTTGATCTGGATAGAAGAAAATTACTCTTAATAGAAAAATGTGAGATTGAATTGATCCATTAATCCACTAAAATTCCAAACATGGGGAAGTGAGTTAATTGAATATCCAAAGCGTAATCAACTAATAATCTAGCCATTTCAAATCAGTTTTTGAACTAGGAGAAATTTCGACGCCAGTGGCAGGAATGCTCAGGGTATGGTAGTTGGATAGGTGCTGAATTCCAACATGCCCACACGGCAAGCTCTTGAAGCTCGGGCTTCTCAAGTTCTGGCAGAAAGTGCTGCAACCAAGTGGCTCAGGTGTTGGATAATATAGACGTTTCTTGGCCTTCTCAGGGGTTGATGGCTTGTGCTTTGGTGCACTCTGTGACCTAATCCGAGCCTTTGCAGATTCGGTAGATGCCATATAGTTGGGCACTGCTATGTTGGCAGGATTATTGATACTATACTGTCTATAGCCGAAGCTTGGAGAGTGTGAATAGCAGTGCTTTTCCTCCGTGAGTATTGGGCTGGCAGAACGCACTTGAAGGGGTTTGATTCTGCTTCTGCATGGAGACGGGGTAAGCATATGGAGAGGGGAGGCAACAGAACACGGGATTGGGGTTGGGGTTGAGTGATTTTGATATCGGTATCTTCGCGAGCACAACTGAGGATTATACGTGTCAATTTCTATGGTCTTTATATCAGTTGAAGCTCGGTTATTGATCTCACATTGCTTTGCTGCCATCCGACGGTCCAGCCATCCTGATTTTTCTTCTAATTCCTTTTCACATTGCTTTGCTGCCATCCAACGGTCCAGCCATCCTATTTTTTCTTCTAATTCCTTTTCACTTCCTTCTGATGCCTTCCTTCCAATTTCAGATCTCCATATCTTAGTTTTTACGATGACAACAAATTAGTCTTCACGCATGATTTTTATGTACAGTACACAAACATAAGGATAGAGAGAATCAACCTGGCTTGAAAAAGTATACGCAAGGGCTCTTTCGCGTTTAAACGCAGCTTCCTTTCTATTCTCCACCACCGCTTCAATCTACTCAATTTTGTGTGTTCCATCATTCCACTCATTTAGATCTCTAGACTATTTATTGAAAACCCAAAGTTAAATGCACAAATGGAATGATATTTGCTTACTATGGACTTCCTCTCGCGGATGTCTTGAAGGTATTTAGGGTCCCATAAGCCATTGCTTTCGGTAAAGATGGACTTCCTGCTCCCTTCATGCGAGAGCCTAGCACGCTGATCACGAGCTCGATCTTGCACTCGAACCAGCGTTTGCATGCATTTCAGTGTCAACTTAGCCTGATTTCTAACATTATGTCCTCTGACCAGTGCTTGAAGTTTCACTAATCCTTTTAGCGCTCGTAGTGCTCTCCTAGCCTTAATTTCACATAAATATAAACTCTTTCAGGATCAGTAATCATAAAAAGGTTCGTGAGAAAATAGTAGTCTTGAATTTGGTTGCTTACTAGGTAGCCTCTAAACCCTGTTTGAATGACGACGGCAGCCCATTGTTCTCTAATGATTTGCACCTCCGCTTGGGATGCTACTGCAACAGCTTCAGAGGCCGCCAACGCCGCCGCTGCCACTGCCACTGCAATTGCATGCCCTTGCTCCTCACCCAAGTTGGCATCTGTGGGACTAGTTGTGTTGGTTGTCGTAGTCTTTGCTGCACATCGTTGAACTTGATTGATTTTCCTGCTGAATAGCCATCTTCTTTTCTCCCTCTTCTGCGTGGACTCAAAAAGCCATGAACCAAGACATCAAACACATATCTATATGCGAATTTGTCACGTAATGTTCAAACATATGGACACCACGATTCCCGGTTACGAGATCATTTACCTTCTCTTCCTCTTCCAGTTGATTATGATCTTCTCTCGTTCTGCTACTTTTCTCGTTCTCCTTAGTTGGCGACTTGAATGCTCGTTTAACTAGTGTAAGCCATGACGTCTCAGTCTTCTTTTTCATATTGAGTCACAACATAAGTTCATCACATAACATCAAAACTTAAAAAGACTCCAGGACATGGAGACGAGGGCTGACATTAATGTGACGGGAGTCATGGGTTCTTTCACCATTATGACTGCAAAGTAATAGAATCAATAAAGAAGAGTGAGAGAGAGAGAGAGAGAGAGAAGGGGGACTGTGACTGTGACTGTGATAGTGATGTTTTTGTGTGCAGAATCTAAAGTTGTACGAGCTCCAATATATCTGCTAGGGGCGTAGGTGTTTTGTAGTGGCATGAGATAAAAAATAATGGCGCGTCAGAAACTGTAATAGGAAAACTTAACAAGTTAATAATACGGGGAAGAGGACATGAGATTGAGAGATTGCTCTCGTTTTGGTGGGCAATGGAGTTTTAATATTGTACACAAGGATCCAAAGTCCAGTCAAATTAGCTCCAGTTTTTGAGATTGAGCATTGCCTTCACGTGTTTTCCGCAGGCAGAGGACGAGTACTAAGGGGGATGGATTTGATGGTTCACTGTATATTTACTTTTGAAAAGATCTTTTTATTTGAGCGTGTACGTGTAATTTACAACGAAGACCATCCAAGATCCAACCTTTTTCAACCAAACCAACGATGTGCGATGGTATATTTATAATGTATTATGGGAACGGGGAATCCTATATTTGGGTTTTGGCTTCACTTCCCGGTACGACTGGTCAAAACTGTTGCGGGGCAGTCGTCTTAACTTACCAAAATATTTGTCGTCTGAATTCCAACATGAGGACAAATGATGCATGTAAATGGTGCTGACCTTTGACCAGTAATTACCCAATTTTCATTTGATTGCCTTGGTTGATCTTCAAATAGTTCGGACACTTCCCGTTGTTTGACTGATTTTCTTATGCGAGGGATAATATTGAATTTCTATTACATAAAGCTAAAATTCTTTTATCTTTCTACAAGTTTACTAACTGAAAGTCAAAATTACTAGTTCAATTTTATTTCAATGTCTAATTAAATTCTACTATTTATTTTTTAAAATTTTGCTTTGTTCAACTTTAATCAAAAGTTTTCTTTTTGAAAATTAAAAGATGGTTTATCCATAGATTTTTTAAATCAAAAAATATCAAGGGTTCTTGGCTTGCTGCCAATTCTCACGAAGAGAGTTTACTGATAATTTACAATGGCAGGGAATTATTTATTAGAATATATGACATATATCTAATTGCAATAGTTGAGGTGAGACTATAAGTACCAAGTTCATTGCATGTTCATCGAAAGTGAGTATTGCACATTTTTTGCATAGAGATGAGTTTTGATGAGGTTGACAATTTGATCGACAAGCTTGTATTTCTCTTCCTTTTTACTAGTAGCTCGACGAGAGCATTAGTTTTCCCAATCTCTGAATAACAAACAATCCAATTCGGTGTGTGGTCCCAATTGTATCTACAATTGCTGATAGGTAACAAGTGCAATATCCGACTCCATATAGCTTTGGAATACTGACATTGAAAGAAAAGGTGGTCTCGATCCTCAACAACTATGTTACAAAGGAAATATGTGGCATCTTCATGCTCATGCCAATGACTCTTTGTTTCAAGCCAATTTCTAATTGCTAGCCATGTTATAAAGGAAGCCTTGGGGCTGATAGAGTTTCTCCACTAGAGTTTAAATCAAGGAATCTTTGATAATTGAGCAATGAACAACTGATGGCAAGATTGAGTCAAGAACAACCCATTCGAAGTCAATTTCTAGTAGATAACATCTTTATAGACAACATTGCTTATCTAAGGAAGATAGTTCAATAGAGTATAAATTCACCATGCCATTCACCATCAGTAACCAGGGATGAAACTTTAGAATTGAGGGGCAATAAGTTTTTTAGATGTTACAGATTGGGAACTTGGAACGAGGACTTATGTCAAGCCACTTGTTAAACCAAAACCAAGTTTTAGCTTTATAACGCTATTGGATCAAATGACAAAGGCATTGTTGAGAAAAAGATGGCTTTTCCAGGATAAAATAAAATTTGGATTCATGCAATAGGAGAAAGGCTTCCCATTCCTTGGCCTGAAAGATATGTGGCCATGAAATAGAGGGATTATTTCCAATTCGATGCTGAATGTAAGGGTAGATAGTTTCACTCTATGCCATTATCTGTTTAAAAATGGAAGAACTGACCCTAGAATAGTCTAGCTGCCAGAAGTTGGTAGCCTTCAAGTAATATTAATGGATCCATTGGATCCATAATGCGTCAGGATTAGTATATAATCTCCACATTTGCTTACAAATTAAGACTTTATGCATTTATGTTATGGAAATGAACCCAAAGCCTCCCTTCTTTTATGAGACCGTGATATCGCTCCCCTTAATTCTAACTTACTTGGTGTTGACAGAAGTGCCAACCCATAGAAAGTTTTTCATAATTCTATCTAGCTCCTTTATAGCTTTCTTGGGAAGAGCTCTGTGCCCAGTTTAATGGAGATGAGGGTTATTGAGGACTGAAACAATAAGGGTTACACTAGCAATATAGGATAAGAACCTACTTTGCCAAGTTAAGACCCTAGTTTTCATTCTTTCAATAATGGGAAGGTAGTCATTATACTTAAGTTTAAAAGCAGTAGTAGGAACTCCCAAATAACATAAAGTATGTGAAACAGTGTTACTAGTCATTTGTTTAAAACCATCCGGATTCCTTACATATGCAGAGAGAGGTATAGGCTGCTCTTATCCAGGTTGTACTTAAGACCACACCATTGAGCAAATAGTCAAAAAGCGTGCTTCATTATATTAATGGAAAATGTATCAGCTTCGTACAACAATAACAAGTCATCCACATATATAAGGTGAGTATGCTTGATCTCCTTACAATTATGGTGAAATTTAAAGCCCCTACTGGATGTTATGAGTTAATAATCTAGAAAAACCATTCATAACTAAAGTAAACAGGTTTGGTGATAAGGGATCGCCTTGTCATATTCCTCTAGCTGGTTTCAAAGGTTTAGATGGAAAACCGTTAACAAGCATACTCAGCAAGGAAGTTTGTATGCATGTCATGATCCATTGCACAAATTTAGGAGGAATTTGAATAGCTTCTAGGTATAATTGAATAAATTTCCAGTTAATGGTGTCAAAAGCTTTGAAAAAGTCGACCTTTATAATATAACTGTTACGTTTTTTGCCAGAGTTATAGTCCTTCATGAGTTCTTGCACCAGCAGAATATGATCACCAATTTTATGGTCTAGCAGGAAAGCTCCTTGAGTAGTAATGACAATATCAGATAAAACTAGCTTGAGTCCCTTAGTTAATACCTTCAAGATCACCTTATAAATGGTATTATAACAGGAGATTGACCTAAAATCACTCATAATGTTAATTAACATTTCCACTTAAAGATAACTTAAATATGATTCAATGTTAACAAATTTTGACTAGTGAAAGAGGCTTTTTCTCTTCCTGCATGTTTTGCATGTCTGATTTAAAGTTGTTTTTCCCTTACCCTAAACTTTCATGTATTCTTTTACTTATCTTTTTCACCATTCTTTCATTAGCTTTCTTTCTAGTGTCTTAGCCTTTTTTTTTTAGTATGTCTCTTCCTTCTAGTTTTATTTCCTCTCATTTTCTATGTGACTTTGACTTGGTCCATCTTCTCAATTTTTTTCCTTCAACTTTTGCTTATTCCCCTTTCTTCTTTTCTTCCTCACTCTTCTCTTTCCTTTCGTGGAACAAAATTTTAAACTTTTATTTTATTTTCTTTTTTCCTCTTTTTACTAAATGTTGAGTTCCGTGTCTCTAAACTTTGAACCCCTCCCTCCTTTTCCCTATAACTCCTCCTTGTCTATTCCCTCTAACTCTACTCTATCCCCTTTAATCTTAGTTCCTTCCTCTTCTATTAATCCCTCAGTGGTTGCTCCATCCCCCAAGCTTATCGATAGGTGTATATTATAATATATTTTCTAGAGATTTAAATGTGTTTTTAAGTATTTTCTTAGATGATAATTATGTATTTAGGACACAGAATTTTGTTCTTGTTAGTGTTTGTAAGTGCTTTATTTTTTTTATTGTTTTAGAGCAAGGATTTGATCTTAATTTTAGGTTTCAAGGGGTGTTTGATGTGCTTGTTAGTGATTGGAAATAGGAAAATTGAAGAAAAGACGAAGAACTTGAAGAATGAGAAGATGCACTATTGTGTATCAGAAGTAGCTGCATAAGATGTACATTCTGGTACGATCATGTATCC
Source organism: Erythroxylum echinodendron (assembly GCA_027575705.1). Classification (NCBI taxonomy): domain Eukaryota; kingdom Viridiplantae; phylum Streptophyta; class Magnoliopsida; order Malpighiales; family Erythroxylaceae; genus Erythroxylum; species Erythroxylum echinodendron. The sequence continues at coordinate 27,691,090 of JANZXR010000172.1, read as the reverse complement.
TATGCACGATCGTGACAGAGAGCAAGGCAACAATGGACAATCGTGCACAATATTTTCCAGCATATGAAAATTTTGTACTTTTGACATTTTGGGGCTATTTTTGGAACCAAATTAAGTGGAAAAAAATTGAAAAAAAAACTTAACAGCCTCAAGAAGTATTTAAGACTAAGGAAAACACCAAAAAGGAGATTATACATTATAACTAAAAAGATAAAAGTGGAGACATCAAGAGCAACTCCAATTTTTCCGAAATTCCAGATCAAGACATAAAACTATATTTTTTTCTTTTCTCTTCGTATATTTTATTATCTTGGATGTTAATTTGGATTAGTAGGATTATGAACATGATTATGGGTTTTTAAATTCATATTAGGGATTGTTCTTGAACTATTTTGTTTAACCTTATTTTGTTGAATTCAACATATATGTCAATGCCTTGTGATATTTGTTATGCTTATACTTGATAATAAATCAAGGGATTGAATGAATTCATATGGGTTAAGGTGTGCAACAAGAGTTGGTAACTGAATAGATATGTAAATATCATATTAATACATAAGTAAAAAGGGATATTAAATGAGAGCTAATTATCCTTAGGATTGTTTCATATCTAATTGAATAGTTAGCAGTAGTTTTGTGAATCGAGAGGTTAGAATTATATTATTATCAATTTTCATTAGGATTACTTGATTAGATATCGAGAGAGATTAATCAAAATCTTAGAATATCTACGATCAAGCATAATTGAATCAAAATAACGATAGAATAACCCCTAAGTTTCCATTATTGATTAACTTCATTCATTTTGCTAACTTCAATTATTCAATTGCTTAGTTTTATTAGTTTAATTCAATTCTTGTTAATTTATTTTAATTCAATTCATTTAATCTTTCATTACCTTAGACAAAGTGCACTCAAGTTGTTAGGTGACTAATCATTCCTAATAGGAATGGTCTCTTTTGTACTACAAATTATGATTTGTATACTTGCAGTATGAAAGTTGTTATATAAAACTACCAACAAGTTTTTGGTGTCATTGCCAGGGACTAAATTAGTGTCATATATGATTCGAATTCCTTTTATTTAAAGAGTTGATACTTTTTCTTATGTGATTACAGGTGCGTGAACACAAGGATCACTTAGAGCTCAAATAAAATAGAATATATATTAGCTCAAAATATCACAAAGCACGAAAGAGAGATTTAAAAAGCTAAATGACAAGAAGTAATAGAAAGAACAGTGGCAGAGAAAGTAAACCAATGAGAAAAACAAAAAACCCTTATAGACGTTATGAGGCCTAGATTCAATGCCAATCAACAAGAAATTACACGACCACCAGTGCAAGCGAATACTTTTGTAATCAAGCCAGCACTACTTAACATGCTGCAAACTAACATATAATTCTATGGTTTGGCCAATAAGGATCCCAATGCTCATTTAGCCAATTTCTTAAAGATTTATGATATATTTCGGTATAATGGTTGTTGAAAGATGCAGCCAAGATGAGGCTCTCCCCTTTTACACTCGAGGATAGAGCCAAGACATGGTTGAATTCACCCAACCAAGCAAACATCACAATATAAATGTATTTGATGTAAGCCTTTTGGGCTAAATACTTCATTTTGAAAAAGACAAGGAGGCTCATTGTAACATTCCGTTTCCATACAAAGGGGTGAATCATAGAAATTGGTACATGGGAGATCAATAAGAGAAATTAGGAAAACACATCTCATGCTCATGTATTATATAATATACATATACACGTGAACAGTGATTTTTGCACATGAAAAATGACTGTACATGCATTCATGACATTTCCCGGTATATTGTGAATAAATGTGATTGTTATGAAAAATGTGATTTGTTTATGTAAAAATTTAATTGGAGAGGGTTAATGAGGTTTGAAATTTTTTAGAGAATTTTAGAAATTTTTCTGAAAATTTTTGGGGAAATTTTTTGGATTGGGAAAATGACAAGCGACAGGCTGATTGTGTACCGGTAGTGGAACTGACTGTCCAATGGCACTAGAAATTTAGACACATGAATTTAGGAATTTTGAATTGAGCCATTAAAATTTTGGAGAAAAATTGGAATTGAATTGGAAGGAAATTAAGTGAGGGAATGAGACATTGACATGTGGCAAGTGATATGTGTCACTTGCCTAACATGCCAACTTATTTATTCATTAAACACATCATGCTTTTAGGGTCCTTCACGACACTTCTAATATGTCTTCTTTTGTAAAGAGTTAATGTTCTTTGAATGAAAATTTCTCTCCATTCAAAGCTCCTCTTCTCTTTTTTTTCTTCTTGAAATTTTGATCATTTCTTCTCCACTTTTCCACACCTTGCTTGCTCTTCTTTGATTCTTTTAAAA
>JANZXR010000172.1:27676823-27688614 GCA_027575705.1 Erythroxylum echinodendron | reverse complement strand
AACAAAATCTTGGTGATTCTTGTAAACAAAATGTTTCTGAATAAAAGTGGGCCCAAATTTTGTGATTATTGATTTGCTCGTATTAAAAAAAAATTATACCGACTTTTGATTGTTTAGAGATGTGGCACACCACCCTCGCAGGGCACGGATTCGGATATCACTATCAATATCAGGTTCGGATCCAGCGGGAGTGGGGTGTTACACTCATAAAGGAAATTACACATTTCCAGCAAAACGAAAGAGAGTCCTTATATGAAGGTTAAGAACGATATAAGAAGTTGCTAATAATTTGTCTATATCACAATTTCCCAAACGAGTTCCTCTTGCAAACATTTTACAATGGACTTAATCCACCCACACGAGGCACCATTGATGCAGCAAATAGAGGATCATTAATATAAAAAATAGTTAAGGAGGCATATGATTTGTTAGAGGAGATGGAGAACAATAGCTATCTTTAAACATCAGAAAGAAGTAGACAACAATAAACTTTTTGGGTTAAAAATGGAATGCATATTGTATATTTAGTGATAGTATTATAGGCTGAGGTAACTAACCTAACCAAACAATTAAATAGCCTGAAAGCCACCTCTTCCTCCCTACTCAACAACATAGATGTGAGCTATGTGAACAAGATAACCATATCACAACTAATTGCGTCTTAGTAGACGACAAAAAACGTGGGTATGCTCAAATTAGTGGGAGGATAACATGGTCAATGAGTTAATAATCCTTACTTGAACGCTTATAATCTGAGGGGAATAATTACCCAAATTTCTCTTGGTTTAGCAATGTTGGAACTCAAAGGAGAGCTGTAAGCCCATCAAGATTTCAGTAAGATAATTTTGGTTAAAGTTAATAGACCTGTTGAATACTAAAGTTCACGAGCCAAGATAAGAACCAGAAGAGGATGGAAGCTAAATTTAACCAAATAACGAAAAATTGTGCATCTTCCATTCATAATATGGAGGTTTAAATGGGCCAATCAATCAATGCAGTATCTACATGAAGGATAGGGAGTCGCCTAATAATCACGGAAGCATATTCAAGGGAGCAACTTAAGGCCATCACACTTCAGAGTAGAAAAGAGTTTGAGGGATCGATGGAAAAAATAAGTAGAACCCCACCATGTAGAAGAGAAAAAGAATAAGGAAAAGGATGAAGAGAAGAAAGAGGATCCTCCCTATGTTCCTACTTCCAAGTATGTGAAGTTCCTCAAGGATATACTATCAAACAAGTTCACTTGGGAGGATAACTAAATGATTTCTCTGATAGAAAGTTGCAATTCCGTAACCACAACCATATGCCTTCAAAATTTAAGGACTTAGGGAGCTTTACTATACCTTATGTTGTGGGTGATTTGGAGCTTTCTAAGTGCTTATATAACTTAGGTGCAAATATTAATCTTAATCCTTTGTCAATTTTCAGGAAATTAGGGCTAGGCAATATGAAGCCAACTTCTATGCTTAATCAATTAGTGGATTAGTCAATAAAGAAACCATTTGGTGTGGTGGAGGACATCATTGTTAAAGTGGACAAATTCATTATTCAGGTGGATTTCGAGGTGTTAGACTTTGAAGAGGATAAGAATTGCCCACTTATTCTTGTAAGGCCATTTATGAATATGAGGAGGGCTTTGATAGATGTTTATGAAAGGATACTTATCCTTCGAATTAGTGACAATCAAGTAGAGTTTAATATGAACAAAGTATTGAAGAATCCAAAGGAAAACAGATCTTGTGTAAAGATTGACATCGTGGATGAATGCATCAAAGAGTAAGAGAAGTGTTACAATGATGAAGTGAGTTTTAAGGAAGTTTAAAGTGAGGGAGAAGTAGAAAAGAAAGACTCAACTAGTGATGGAAAGATGGTGTAAAAATGATCAATTGAAGCAATTGTGACTCTAACTAATGATGGAAAGATAGTGCCAAAATTCATCAAGAGGTGATTAAAGAGATTTAGAGTGCCATGAGCCATAATTAGTGACGAAGGAGCACATTTTTGTGATAAATCTTTCGAAGTTTTATTAAAAGATATGGAGTCTACCATCATGTTACCACCCTTTACCATCCATAAATAAATGGGCAAATGGAGGTTGTTAATTGTGAGCTTAAAAAAAATATTGGAGAAGACAGTTAACAGTTCAAGAAAAGATTGGGCATTGAAGCTTGACGATGCTCTGTTGACTTACCAAACTACCTTCATGACTCCAATCAGTATTAACCCTTTTTGGTTTGTTTATGGAAAGACTTATCACTTGTTTGTGGAGTTACAGGATAGGGCATATTGGGTGACAAAGGCCTTGAATTTTGATTGGAAGAAAGCTGGTGAAAAGACTTCTATAGTTTAACTAGCTATATGAACTTCAATTGAATTCTCATGAGAATGCCAAGTTATATAAGGAAAAAGTTAAGAAATAACATGATTCTAATATCAAGAAAAAGGAGTTTAAGGTAGGAGATGTAATTTTATTATTTAAATAATGATTGTAGTTGTTTATAGGAAAGCTCAAGTCGCAATGGAGTAGGCCTTTCAAAGTAACCAACGTATTCAAACGTGGAGCTTTAGAGTTAGAGAAAAATAAAAAGGAAACCTTCAAAGTGAATGGACATAGATTTAAGCCTTATCTTATAGGAATATTTTCAAAAGAAAGGGAAGTAATTTCTTTCCTTTAACTTCATCGAAAAAATTTGAATGATGAATGGTCAAACTAATTACCATAAATTAGCATGTTCAAACTAATTACTATAAATTAACATGTTATATTAGTTAGGGTTTTCATAAATTCTTCCACGAAATTTTATTATTTTATTGTTTTTTATAGTGATTTTGATTGATTAATCTCATATTTGGAAAGGTATTACAAGTTAAAGAGCAAATTCTAGAGGATGAATAAGGAAAATGTCGCAAAGCGTGACAAAATTGGAGTGTGCTAGACCATGCACGATTGTGAAAGACGTTAAATAATGCTTGCACTATTGTGTAACACATACACAGCGATGCAAGCCCAATGTCCAAACCCTAACCCTATAAACACTTTTTTTCTCTTTTTCCATCTCTCATCTTCTCTCTAACTAGCAGCCCATCTTTATAGCTCCTTATTTTCTCTCATGTATCTCTTAACTTTCGCTTAGATTTCACTCTTTTCTTTCATATTTCTTCTAGAATATCATTATTTCCATAGAAATCTAGTGATTCTCGCTCAAAATCACATCTTGTTAGTGGATTTTGCATAATTTTCTCTACACTTTCTGTCTCCTACATATTTAGGTTATCTTTTATGCTTTTGTTATAGGTTCTTGGTTGTTTCTGTAGGTTATACTTTCAATCATTTCTCCAAGAATCAAGCAAATTACAAAATCCTCAAACTCCACTAGAAAAGAAAAAGTGTCAGGTAATGGTGCATGTCATTTAGCCAAAGATTTTAGAGCTCCTTTACTATCTTTACGTAAGACAAAGGCAAGAAATTCCAAAACCTTCATTCTAAAATAATTATGGAAACTTGTTTTTTTTTTATTTTTGAATTTTAGAAAATCTAGATTTGAAAGAAAAAGTTGATGCTTTGAACACTAGAATTGAACGATACAAATTCATATGTTTTGATTATATTATGTATGAAGAATTGATTATTGATTTTTACACCACTTTATATTATGAATCGGGCAAGTTAGATAAATTTGGTTTCGATTCTATGGAAAACTTTATAATTTGGATTATGATATCATGGAAGAAGTATTTGGTTTTCCAAAGTAAATAATTGTTGAAAGACGTGAAATTTTAAATGTTAGAAAATATTGGAAAAAATTAACAGGGTTGGATGTGTTTAATCCATATAATGCACCTAAAAATGTTATTTAAAATCGTGAGCACTTGTTACTACATAAATTCATGCATCATGCTGTTTTTATGAAGATTAAGAGTAATAAATGCTCTAAAAAAGATTAATTTCTTCTTTGGTGTATGGATCATAAGATTCAATTTTGTACATCCACCATATTTTTCAAATGATAGTTACTTTGTTTAATAAGAAAAGTAGCCATTAGGCATGGGTTTCCTTGTCACTGCTGTAGCTTAATTATATGGTGCTAATGTTAATGAACTAACCCCTATATTTTTTAAGTATTTAAATCACGCGCATTTGAGGTGAGCTGAGATCTTTAAGTGCCATGATATGGAAATATGACATATTGGTTCAAAATAAAAAGTTAAACATAAGACAAGACAGGCAATTTCAAGTTCTGCACAACAACACCTACAAGCCTCATCAAGTAAAGAACTTGAGGAGGAAGAAGAAGGTTAGGAGACGATGCTTGACACAATGGAAGAAAGTAACTAGTGCTTAGAGGGTCATTTGAACAATATGGAGGCCTAACTAAAGAAGGTTGAACCTCAACAACGATATCAAACAAAGAAATTGTTTAAAATTTTCACTGTCCAAGGAGTCCAAGTTCCATCTTCAACACCATTATCACCTACATCTCCATAAGTATTCTTGCCCTTCCTTTTTATTTATTGTTATTTCTCTTTATTTGTATTATTTTGGTTCCCACATTGATGACAATGTGATATTCAAATGTGGGGATATATGCAACATGTGCATCTCACTTGTGCGTAAATTTTGCATTTGTATTATATTAGTTTTTGATTAGGTTGGCATTATGTGAACATTCCTGCAAAATATATTCATTGTGTGAATTTGCCAATGGAATGAATTGATTGGAATTGGCTTACCTTTGAACATGGTCAATTAAATTGTAAACGCATATTTAACTTGTGAATTTTGTGTTTTAAGTGTCTTTGTGATGATAATTAGGATATGACACCTATTCTTTCACATTGTGAAATTTGTTTGGGTACATTTATAATTACACTCATTTAAATTGGTAGGCATCATAAGTACCCTTTCATGAGAAATGATTAACTAAGAAAAAATGAGGTAGGTTAATAAATTGTGAAAAAAAAGTGTTAAATAAATTTCCTTTCTTGCTGGCCTTTTTAAGAAAATTAGGTTAAGAATAAAAGCATGGCCAGTTGAAAGTTGTGATATAGCTGAGTAACCGGAGGCATTCATGATAAAATGTTTATCTTCACATCAAATGGCTATAATGACACTCCAACCAAGCTAAATAAAAAACATAACCTAGATGAGTAACTAGGGGTGATTTATGACAACGTATTTGCCTTCACATCAAAAGAATAAGTGATCATTAAAGAAAATGTAAAAAGATGTTGCTTACGATAAAATTAAACCTACTGATGTTTTAAAAATAGAAAGAATTTTCAAGAAGGTTACTTAATGATAATTTACCTTTTTAATTGATCAATAATAATAAGTTTATGCTTACAAGTGCCATAGGGGCATAAATAGGGTGTCAATATTTTGATTTATATGTATATTCAAATCAAAGCACTTAAACATGGATGGAATAAATTAGTATGTTGGCACTTTTTAAGTGAATGATGTCTAAGGTTAAGTTAATTCTATAAGATTTTATGCCATTATATCATTATCACATTGTTGCATGATTGTGCATTTATGTGTTTATGTGTTTTGATTGTTTTTGGTTTTAGTTTTATTTAGGGACAAGTAAAGATTTAAGTGTGGAGATGTTGATAGGTATATATTATAGTATGTTTTCTAAAGGTTTAAGTATGTTTTTAAGTGTTTTCTTAGATGATAATTATATGTTTAGTACTTAGAATTGTGCTTTTTAATGTTTCTATGTGTTTTGCTTATTTGTGGTTTTAGTTTCTCTTAGGAACAAATAAAGATTTAAGTGTGAGATGTTGATATGTGTATATTGTAATATATTTTCTAAAGGTTTAAGTGTGCTTTCAAGTGTTTTCTTAGATGATAATTATGTGTTTAGTACTTAGAATTGTTCTCCTGTTAATGTTTATATGTGTTTTAATTGTTGACTATTTTAAAGCAAGTATTTGATTTTAATTTTATGTGTCAAAGGTAGTTTGATGTTTTTTTTAGTGAGCGGAAATAGGAAAATTAAATAAAAGATGAAGAACTTGAAGAATGGGAAGATGCTTGATTATACAAAATTGCTTTATCGTGTATGAGAAGTAGTTAAATGAGATGCACATTTTGGCATAATCATGCATCCCATATATGATTGTGACAGAGAGCAAGGAAATAATGCATGTGAATTTTTTGTATTCTTCATGTTTCAGAGCTATTTTTGGAACTAAATTAAGAGGGAGAAACCTTAGAAAAATCCTAAAAGCCTCAAGAAGTATTGAAGGAAAAGAAAAACATAAAAAGGTGGCTGCATAGTAGAATCAAAGAGATAAAAGTGTCAGGATCAATTATGAGTAGCTTCTTTCCACCCATGTCTCCACATTTCAATTTTATAGCTTATAAATAAGCTACAAGTTGCAAGATAATCAAAAGGACAATATTGATAAAATTAAGAAAACCAATTAAGTTCAGTAATGTCCTTTTTACTAATAAATTGTTAATAAAACAAGGAATAAAAATCTCCCTGAATCTTCTATTGAATATAGCAGTTTGTCCTATAAGAGGATGATCTGTTTTTATTCTTCCTCAGTCACTCCCATCTCCTCTTATTCTTTTACTTCATGAACAAAGAATTTCGTATCTTCTTCAACCTCTATATCCTGTATCCACTGTTCTTCGTTCTCTTCTTCTTCAGCTTCTTGAACAAAAACTTATATTCTTCAAACTCAATCTCCGTTGTAATCTTTTCTTCTTCCTCTTGCTCCTTTAAAGATTTAACATCATAAATTCTCATGAATGATCGTGTTGAATTTCACTTGTTTATCTCTAATTAGAAGGATGAGATTGTCTTCATCGATATTAGACAAGGCTTTTTCAGTGGTTAAAAATGGTATACCAAGAATTAGTAGACATTTTCGATTCTCTTCAAAGTCTAGCACGACAAAATCTATAGGAATGATAAATTTGTCCACTTTTGCAAGTACATCCGCCACCACGCTAAACGGTTTCTTTATTAACTGATTTTCCAACTGAATAGGCGTAGATGTTGGTTTCACATCTCTTAGCCCTAGTTTTCTAAAAATTAACAAAGGCAAAAGGTTTATACTTACACCTAAGTTGCATAAACATTTTGAAATCTCTAAATTACTAACTACATAGGGTATTGTAAAAATCCCTAGATCTATCAACTGTTGAGGGCATCTAGTTGGTAATTAAGGAGATGGTGGTTTCTGTTATAGTTACCATTTGATTATTGTCCTAAGTTCGCTTAGCAGATAATATGTCTTTAAGGAACTTCACGTAAAGTTGTCATTTCTTTAGCTTTTCCACGAGCTTTACGAATGGTGCATCTAAGTCATTCCTTTTGAAGTCTTTGTGGGAATGGTATTTTTAGTGGATAAGCGTAGAAGGAATGTATGGAGGGTCTTCCTTCTTTTCTTCATCCTCTTTCTTCTTCTCTTGGTCTTCTACAAGGTGGGGTTCAACTTGTTTTTCTGTTGGTGCTTTTAGTTCTTTCTCACTCATAAGTGTAATAACCTTAAATTGCTCTCTTGGATTTACTCCCATGTCGCTAAAAAAGCTTTCCACACTTCCCTTAAATTTTTTTTTCGTAAGTTAGCCCGTTGTAACCTATAGGTTGTGAATAGAAGAGAGATGATCTTCCATTACTTCTTCAAACTTCCCTTCTAGCCTCTTCTAGGCCTTATCCGTACTTATAATCTTGTCTATGATCTTGTCTAATTTTAATCCCATGAACTAGATTCATCTTGCTGAAATTCTGATAGGCCTTAAATTCCCATTTGAATTCTTGCATTATTCAACCAAAAGAAATCTAGGTGGTTCTGCCACCTCAGATTATAAGGATTCAAATAAGGACGATTACTTCCCCGAACAAATTGTGCCTTTTTCATCCCTTTAAACAAATTGTGTGTCACTTGCATTGGTGATCATGAAATTCCTTAATAATAGGCATTGAACTAGGCTCGTAAATTCCTTAAAGGTCCTTTGCTCTCTATGATGTATTTCCTCCATTATCTTTTTTTCTTTCTCTTCGTGGCATTTAATTTTTCAGGTTCTTTGTAATGTTCAAATTGATGTGTCTTCTACCTTACACCTAGAATTCCTCCTCTCTTTTTTTAATTTCTTGTGATTGGGTACCACAATTACAAGAAAGGGTAATAATTCCTCAAAACAAAGGAATTCAAAAAGTCCTAAACTAGTTCCCCAACTAAGGCTCCAAAAACTTATTAAGCAAGTTTTAATCTTATAAAACCCTCAATATTCCATAAGCGTAAGGGTAGTAATCGTAGTGTATGAGGTTTCGATCTCACAAGGAATTAAAGAATTAATCGAATCCTAACTTATCTAAGGCCTAAAAGTGTAATTAAAATGAAAATAAAATGAGTAGAAAATTAAGCAATTGAATATGGATAGATTGAAAGTTGAAATTCTAAATTAATGCAAGGAAATCACAATTGAGAACGACCAATTGACAAATCGAAAATCATATAAGGAAGATTAACAAATTAGAGAAAAGGGGGATTTATCATGTCATCTAATGCTAAATTGATTACTTTTGAGCTAATCTGATATCGGTCTTAGAATTTAGAAGGGTGTATTATTCTCTCTCTTATTCTATAATTGAATTAAAATCTCTCAATTAGCAAACAATTCACACATCTAATTACATCTTAAGCGCTCTAATAGATAATCAGGTCCTCACACAAGATCTCTCTTCATATAAATTACCGTTTTGATTATTTATGTGATCTATTTGATTGTTTAACTCTCATTACCCAACCTAATCATTTTGCTATCGATTCACTCTCCCTATTTATTACCGAAGCATACAAATACGACAAACAATCATAATACCCAACATATTAACATCAAAAGCAATCAAATTAACATTGATTCAAGAGAAAATCCCTATAAGAGTTAAGAACATCCTTAAACTCAAATTCAACATCATCATATAACCCAAATTCATCATTATCATATCCATATTACACATCAAATGAAAGAAATAACAAGATGAAATGAATAAGTTCACTTGGAGTGGATTGGGAGTGGCAGCAATAGTAGCAGCACCTTCTGCCTCTCCTCTTCTCTCTCTACTTTGGTTCTTTCTAAATGTAGCAAATAAAGGCACTTTATAATCCTAGGGATTTTTAGGGTAAAGACTAAGTTTTACCCAGACCTAAATGTCTAAAGCATCCCTACAAAAATGAGATCGGAAGTAGTACTCGCATTTGTTATCTTGCCTGTCGTGAATGTGACAGTTACGTCACGATCGTGACACTTAAAATTGGACTTATGTCACAACTGTGGCCAATTAGTCATGATCCTAACCTGGTCCTATTTGGCTTCTATCACAATCGTGACAATGGTGTCACAATAGTGACCCTAGCTAGGTTCATTCTGTTACGATTGTGACTAGTATGTCACGATCGTGGCCTTGGCTCCTCATTCGAGCTTTCTCCTAATCTTCTTCGATCTTCTTTACTTGATCTGAAACTGTAACAAATTCATCAAAGCACCTCAAATACACAAAATTAAAGCATGATAACATGCTCTAAACCACATAACATTCAAAAACATAAACACATAATAAAAATGACACAATTATAAACTTAAATATGCATAAATCATCTAATTAACAACTAAAAACATGCTAAATTACCCACTAAAACATAATGCAAACTACAGCTATCAACACTAGAACAATACATTATCCTCAATATGAAAAGTACACAAAAATATAACTAAAAGAAACAGATGTAACAAATATACACAAAAATAAAAAATAAAGTGAAAAATAGGCAAAAATAATTTTGGGTATTGTAGTGGTTATGTCATCAGATATGAAACTTTGATACACTTCATACTATGAACATCCATCAATCAACTCTCTACAAAAAAAACATAAATCATAAAAATAAAAAATTATTTTCAAAAACAAATTTAAGAAAAACATGCTACGCATAACATGCTAAGTTTAAGGTCACTAGCTTAACCGTTGTAATTTAATTATTTTAAACCAAAAGAAAGGAAAGATGGTACCTCCCTTTTATGTAAATATACTCCTTTGAAATATGATTTACATTGATTTCCATTCACTTTAAATGTTTCCTTGTTATTTTTCTTTAACTCTAAAGCTCCATGTTTGAATACATGGGTCACTGTGAAAAGACCAATCCAATGTGACTTGAGCTTTCCCAGAAACAACTACATTCATGAGTTAAATAATAAAACCACATCTCCCACCTTAAAATTATTTTTCTTGATATGAGAATCATGTCATTTTTCAACTTTTTCCCTATATAACTTAATGTTCTCATAAACATTCAACTGCAACTCTTCTAACTCATCTAATTGTAGGAGTCTCTTTTCATTAGTTATATTCCAATCGACATTTAAAGCCTTTTGTCGCCCAATATGCCCTATTATGTAACTTCATGGATAAGTGACAAGCCTTTCTATAAATATGTCAAAAGGGCATTGTACTAATTAGAGTCTTGAAGTCAATTTGATAATCCAATTGAGCATCATGAAGCTTTAATGCCCAATCTTTCCTTAAATTATTGACCGTCTTCTTTAATATTCTCTTAGTGTCATGTTTAACAACCTCCACTTGTACACTTATTTGTGGATGATATGGTTTGGCCACATGATGGTAGACTTCATAAATTTAAGAAGAGCTTCGAAAGACTTATTAGAGAAATGAGCTCCACCATCACTAATTATGGATCTTGACACTCCAAATCTATTGAATAACCTTTTATGAACTTTTGCACCACTTTAACATCATTAGTTAAAGTTGCCATTGTTTCAACTCATCTTGATACATAACCGCTCCTACTAAAATGTAGGTGTTTCCTATAGAGGATGGGAATGGTCCCATGAAATTTAATCCCAATAAATTAAAAAATTCTACTACTAAAATGTTGGAAAAGTGGCATCTCATCTCTTTTTGAAATGTTTCCCACTGTTTAGCATCTATAAACTTTGTTTTACAAATTTACAAGCATCCTTAAACAAGTTGGGCCAATAAAAACCACATTTCAATGCTCAAAATGCCTTCTTGTTATTCCATAATGCCTTATATAAGTAGAGTCATGACAATATGTTAGCATGCCTATCATCTCCTCTTTTGGAACACGTATCCTAATCAAACCATCAGCAAAAATTTTATAAAGAATTAGCTCATCCCACAAGTATTGATTGTAATCATACAAGAAACTTTTCCATTATTGGTAAGATAAATTTAAAGGAAGGATATCACCTATGACATAATTTGCAATATCAGTATACCATGGTACCAATATGTGGTTTAGCATCATCAAGGATTCATCAAGATATTGCTCATTAATATCTTCACTCTATTGTAATATCAGTATACCATGGTACCAACATGATAGATGATTAACCACCAAGTTCTTCACTCCCTTCTTGCCTCTAATTTTAATGTATAATTCTTGTAAAAGAATAACCTATCAGATAACTCTCAATTTTGTGTCTTTATTGGAAAAAAAGATACCTCAATGATGCATGGTTGGTATAAATGATCATTTTAGATCCCAAAAGGTAAGATTGAAATTTGTCACATGTGAATTCAACCACTAGCAACTACTTCTCAATGGTTGTGTAATTTAGGCTCCCATTAATGTCTTCCTTATACAGTAAACAACATGAAGTCTTTTATCCTTCCATTATCCTAACACACAAACCACAACTTGGTCACTAGCATTGACATGAACTTGATGGTTGCCGAAACCGTCAATAATAATTCCCTTTTCTGTAAACTTGTAGTACAAAATC
>JANZXR010000172.1:27658852-27670936 GCA_027575705.1 Erythroxylum echinodendron | reverse complement strand
ATAATAATAATAATAATAATAATAATAATAATAATAATAATAATAATAATAATAATAATAATAATAATAATAACAATCATAATCATAATCATAATCATAATACTAATCATAATACTAATCGTAATCGTAGTCATAATCATAATCATAATCAATCTAAGTAGGAAAAAAGTTTAGGTTAAAATCCTAAGGGGTAAGTACTACATATTTAAATATTTATGCTAACAACATGATACGAACCTACTAGACGATAAAGAGGTCAATTCAAGATATAAACACTATGAACAAAAGAAACTTAAAAACTTTTAACAGAACAATAAAGACTAAAAACTGAAATCCTAACACCTAAAGAGAATTGCATCAACCAAGAACAAACACAATCTAAAACCAATCACAAGTATATCTAGTAAAACAGAAAAATAATTGAGATAATAATTAGTCAGAGAAAGAAAATAACCAAATTGATTTGCTATGCTAAATATGCCACACACCAACTTTTTATTTTCTTATCATATTTAGCGTCGTTATTTAGAATTGCATCTGATTCAGCCTTTAGAAATGCAAGTTCAAGAGCTCCTCCTTAGACTTACTATTCAGACAATAAATACTCAAAATCCCACAACATTAAAAGTTGGTAAATGCAATACATGTAAAAAGATTAAAAGAAAATAAATAAATAATTCTTGAAACTCAAATGACTAGTATTCAAAGACAATTACTTAAAAACAAAACTTGAGGGAAAATTTTCTTGCTCCAGGAACTCCAAATATTGAAGTGACCAGTGAACTTGTAATACAAACCCTGATTAAGCAATAGATATTGAAAAGTCAAACTTATCTATTCCTTGTTTTGTGAAGACTGGGACATTGGTGGCCATTGTCAATTTTCTACCATTAAGGACCTTGTCTTTGTTACACTTTAACACCTTGTTGAGGACTTCAAGTTGCTAACTAAGCTGATCTATCATGTGAATCAGTTCTTGAATTACGCAACGAAGCTACCTCTGTTTGATGAGTCAGCTTGTTCGAGATAGGTTTCAGTTGTGTCTAATTTGGCTACTAGACGGTGCTATGTCTGAGAAGGTTCTAGCGGTGCAGGAATGCAGACTTGTCAATCTAACTTGAAGAAGGTTAGAAACAAGTAGAGATTTTGTTTTATTCTTCTATAGGTGATGCGAAATATGCTTTCTGAAAACCTAGAAAATTTTGAGTTGATCCTGATAATTCCATTTTGATCTTTTTCATTAGGGCTTGCAGTCGCTTTTTGTGTTTTTCTTTCCTTTTTTGGTGTCTCTCATGACTCTCTAGTCCACCCTCTTTGTTGTAGTCTTCAAAATGTCCTTTTATAGAAAAAAACTAAGTTTTTTTGAACATACACGTTCACTTAAATAACCATTTACTTGTCTGTGTATGTCTAAAAACCTTCTAATCTTGACTTTACATGGTCACAGTGGCTTACACAATCACATAAATTACAATGTAAGTCAACATACACATTCGTGTAGCTTCACACAGGTAGGAACAATGTCTTTGAAGCTCCACATGTTCACATTGATTTACAGAATCATTATAAAAGTTCATGTAAGTCCCAAATTCCCTTCCATTCTATGCCATGATTTTACTCCTTTCGATCTACGAAGGAAATTATCACCTAAAGCTACATTTAAAGTATAATAAATAACACAAATACCATAAGATCCTCAAATAACAAGAAAAACACATTAAATATGGGTATATACATGTAGTCGGCCAATCATTTATCACAATCCATAAATGAAACTAAATATCCAAGTTTAATCGTCATTAATATCTAACAACATCAAGGAAATAAAAAAAATAGTAGAGAATTGAATATAAAAGTCTTCTCTTCTTTGCCTTAAGCTAGAACATATGTAGCCTTATTCTTAAGAATTTTGCTCTTTTGATCTCCTCTAATTATGATTATGTTATATCTTCCAAAAACAGACCCATAACATCAAAAGTATATAAAAAAATACATCCTCAAAAACACCTTACAATGCAGGATCATGCATAGGATTGCTTTAACCCTTTGACAACTTGTTCGGGGCTTGCACAATCGTGCTAGAGGATTCCAATTTATTGTGCATGATCATGCCACACTTATTTCTCCAACCTATTTTTCCCTCTTTTCTTCTCTTTTTCCTATCTCCATTGATCACTAAACACATCAAACAATCTTTGAAATATATAATTAAGATCAAACTCTTGCCTTAAATAACAATTAATGAAACAAAACATACAAAACACTAACAATAACATAAATATATGTCATAAACGCATGAATGTCATCTAATAAGACACTAAAAACACACTCTAACACCTAAAAAATATTATAATTTACAACTATCAAAAATCATTTCTTAACATGGCCCAAACTAAGATAGATATTTGTGAGGGCATTCCCATAATGAGATTTGATGGGGAAGTTGTTCATTTTAATATTTATGATGCCTGAAACATCCTCAAGATGATCGTTTTGTTTCCTCTATTGATGTGATTGATCCCTTAGTGTAGGAAAATTTTAAGTTAAATTATAGAGATTAGCTAGAAGTAGTTTTAACCAAGCATCTAGAGCTACTAATGAGGTTGAGTTAGGAGAGGATCTAATCAAGATGGCAGTTATGTTACGTACTTTGAAAACCTCACCTACAAGGTATAAGCTTACTTTCATATAGTTACTTGAATTTTACTGGAGGTTATTACCTTCTGATGTGCAGGTACCTGATGTGAGGATAAAACCACTACCTGCTCACAAGATGTATGTATATTTGAGAGACAATTAGACTCTTCCGTTTATTATTTATGCAGTTTTGACTTCTTATTAGGAAGCTAAAATGGTTCATGTGTTAAGAGAGCATAAGAAGGCCAATGGATGGACAATTGTAGATATTCGAAAACTAATCCCTTCTACATACATGCATCAAATTTTTCTTGAGGAGGATGCTCTGTCCATTAGACAAGCACAATATAGGTTAAATCCTCCTATAGTGGAAGTTGTGAAGTAGGAAGTAGTGAAGATTCTTATTACTAGAGTTATTTATCCTCTCTCTGAAAGTAAGTGGGTAACTGTAGTACAGCTGGTTCCAAAGAAATCTGGAATCATAGTGGTGACAAATCAGGTTCGTGAATTGTTTCCCACTCATGTGTAAACTGGGTGGTGAGTGTTCTTTAATTATAGAAGTTGAATATCACAACTCGTAAAGACCAATTTCCCCGTTTATTTATTGATCAAGTGCTTGAGAGATTTCTTACATATGAATGTTATTATTTTCTAGATGGATTCTTAGGTTATCTACAAATCCTTATTGCACTAAAGACTAAAAAAAGACAATATTCACATACATATTTGATACATTTACTTGCTGAAGGATGCCATTCGGTTAAAGTAGTGCATCTGCCACTTTTTGAAGGTTCATAATGATCATATTCTCTGAGTACGTTGATAAGATCATAAATTTATTTTGGATGATTTTGGTGTCTATGGTTCTTTTTCTTATAATTACTTAAAGAATCTTGCATTCATTTTGGAAAGATGTATTGAAACTAACCTCACGTTTAATTAGAAAAAAGGTCATTTTTTAGTTGATCAATGTACAGTTCAAAGGCATGTTTTATCTTTTAGGGATATAAAGTTTGACAAGTTTAAGGTTAATCTTATTTTTGCTTGGCCTTACATTCTAAGTGTGTGGGAAGTTTGTCCTTTTCTTGGCTATGCAGGTTTTTACCACAAGTTAATTGAAGATTTCTCAAAGATAACCTCTCCTTTATGTAAGTTATTATAATAAGATGTCCCTTTTGAGTTTGACCATATGTGTAAGGAGAAGTTTGACAAACCTAAGGAGCTTTTAGCATTCCCACCAATGATTCAACCTTTGAATTGGAGCCTTCCTTTTGAGATCATATATGATGCAAGCAATTACACAATGGGGTAGTTTTAGGACAAAGACTGGGAAAAACTAGACATATGTCTACTACGCTTTGAAAACATCGAATCCAACTCAACGGAATTATATCATAACTAAAAAAGAGCTTTTATCTGTTGTGTTTGTTTAGAAATATTTTGGTCATGTTTGTTAGGCACTAAAGTTATTTTTTACTTTTATCATATAGCTTTAAAGTACTTGCTCACCATGTAGTTAGCAAAGCCAAGGTTAATTAGATAAATTCTCCTCTCTTAGGAGTTTTACTTAGAAATAAGAGATAAGAAGGGGGCAGAGAATATGGTTTTTGATCACTTTAGTCGCTTGATCCAGAAAGAAGATGCTATTCCTTTGAGAGAAACATTTCCAAATGAACAATTGTTTTTTACTGATTTGAAACCTACATGGTATGCAGATATCATGAATTTTTTAGTTACTAACAAATTACCTATAAGTTTTTCAAAAGATCAAATGGAAAATTTGAAGAGAGAAGTCAAGTATTATGTGTAGGATAACCCTTATCTAAGGAGGCATTGTGCAGACCAAGTCATAAGAAGGTATGTTCTTGAGAGTGAGATGCTTTCCATCTTAACCTTCTATCATTCATACGCTTGTAGAGGGCACTTTAGGATAAAAAGGACAATTTTTTAATGGCCCTCATTGTTTAAGGATGTATATATCTTTTGTAAGCCATGTAATAGGTTCAATGATTAGGTAACTTGCCCCATAGAAATCAAATGCTCCCCATTATTTTTTATGCTCAGGGCATTGATTTCATGGGACTATTTCCTTCGTCTTTTGTTTTTCATTAAATCTTACTTACAGTTGAATATGTCTCCAAGTAGGTAGAAGCTAAAGCCATCAAAACTAATGACACTAAATTTGTTGTAGTTTTTGTCAAGTTGAATATCCTTTCTAGGTTTAGGATGTCGAGAACCATCCTAAGTGATAGGGAAATGCACTTTTGCAATAGGGTGATGGAAGCTTTGCTCACGAAGTACCATACCATGCATAAAGTTTCCACCTCCTACCATCCCTAAACAAGTGGCCAAGTTGAGGAATCCAATAGAGAAATCAAGCTGATACTGGAGAAAACAGTTCAATATAACATGAAGGATTGGAGTTTGAGGTTGGAAGTTACATTGTGGGCCTAGAGTAGAACCTATAAAATGCCAATTGGTATGTCCTTATATAGATTGGTGTTTAGGCTATGTCATATTCCTATGAAGGTGAAACATAAGGCATATTGGGTTATTAAGAGTTGTAACATGAACCTTGATAAGATAGGAGTCCATAGAAAGTAGCAATTACAAGAGCTTAAAGAGATACGAAACAACTTGTATGAGAATGTAATAATATATAAAGAAAAAAATAACGCTTTCCATGACAAGATGATCTCGAGGAAAAGCTTTGTTACTGGTCAAAAAGTGCCTCTTTATCTTTCTAGACTTAAATTCTTCTCAGGTAAGTTGCGTTCCTGTTAGGATAATTCTTTTATTGTTTCTAATGTTTTTCTATATGGTGTAATAAAGATATAATGCCTAAAAACTAGAAAGACATTTAAGGTAAATGGTCATTGCCAGAAGTTGTATTATTAAGGATCCTAAGTGGATAATATAGAAGAAGTGACACTTGAAGATCCTAATGATAATAAACAAAGGCTCAACTTAGGAGATAACCAAAGGGGAGTTTGTTCCTTTTCCTTTACATTTTTGCATTTGTTATTTTTGTTAAATGCTCCATTCCTTATATTTAATGTTACATTAGGGACAATGTACGTTGTAAATGTGCCTTGTTTATTATGTGTGTTTTTAAGTTTGTTTCTTATATTTTTTAAGTTCTTTTTACATGTAAAAAAATCAAACTAATGAACATTCTCTGTTTTCTATTACTTCAAGGGCTCTCATTTTCTGTTTCCTAGCTCTTGCCAACTTAAAAATGGCTTTTTCTCTTTCTTTAATTTCCAATCTTGGGTATAATTTCTCGTAAGCTCTACTCTAAGCTACTGAGATTGTCTTCTTCACCTTTTTCTTAACCAGTTTATTCCAATCTCTATTCGCTACTCTCTCTACCTCTATGGTGTTGTCCAATAGAGCTTTATAAGCACCCTTCTTAATCTTAACCTTTTCTTACAAATCTTCATTCCACCATCAATACTTCATCTTACTACCATTAGGCCTTTTAGAAATTCCTAAGATCTCTTTAACTGTATTCCTGAAAAGAGTTGCAACTCTCTCCTACATTTAGTTAGCATCTCCTTCAAATTTTCATTCATCTCTATATATTACTATATCCTTAAGTTGTTTTATTGTATCCGCTACTTGAACATCTCATTCTCACATGACACAATTAATAATTATTTAAGTTGATAAGAGCATGAATTTTTTTGAAAAATCAAAGTTTTTCATTAAATATTTTCTGTTAACATATCAAATTCATTTTAGTTGATGGTGTCTAAGTTATCTCTATTTGACAGGTGATAAACACTTAAATGTTAAATTACAATTAAATTGTTAAAATAAATCTAGATCTCATTTTCAATGACTCAACAACTTTGCTTTCAAACAGACAAAAATTCAATATTGAAACAGTTAATCTTTCAATAACTCTTGTAAGGATACTTGAACTAAATGAATAACTGTATTGCAAAAGAAAATTTTCACTCATTAACTATGTGTCCACAAGAGGCTTGGACTTGGAGACATGCTAACAAAACATTAATAGTTGGTTTGGGAAAACGGTGACAGTTGATAACATGTTGAAATCAACCTGCTGAAATGATAAGTACTTATTCTCAATAAGTACTTATGTGTTTGATATTGCTGCTTTGGTAACTGTTGAAACATAAAAATAGGTGTTTGACAAGTGCGGTTGCGATTCCGGTTAATGTTGCTAAAAAAATAAAATGACCAAAAAACCTATTGATTTAATAAACTTTTAATTGTTGTATAAATAATTGAAAAATATATTATTAGTCATATAAATTTAAAATTATAAATAATAAAATAAGAAAAATATAAATAAAATAAATTCAGTAAATAAAATATTCCATAAAATATATTATTAACCATATAAATTTAAAATTATAATTAATAAAATATAAATAAAAAAATTAGTAAATAAAATATTTTATAAAAAATAAATTATTAGTCATATAAATATAAAATTTAAATACGTTGGATTTGCTTTTTATTAGTTGAGGATATAATGAAAAATAATAATTATCAAAAGGTTATTAATGAAAAGCAAAATTTTTACCGCAAACGCACTTTTTTATTGCAACCCTCTTTCTGCTTATCGATTTTTGCAGTAACATTGCATTTTTCTCCAATTTCCAATTGTTCGCCGACGGATCCAAACATATGATTGTGTTTGAAAACTGCAGTGAATTAACATTTATCTCTACCACATCATAAATTCAAACGCAGAAAAGATTTAACTTGTTTACATGATTTAATTAAAAAATATAGATACGAACCGACAAGGCTCCCCTTCTAATTCATTTGAATTTAAGTTCAATTCTTGGTTCGCGCCAAGTTTTGTCTACCCCACATAGAGATGGCATGACAAAAGGCGAGTGTGAAAAAGCCTTTTGAATGCGTGCCATTAAATTGCATTGCACAGAAATGCTTATTAGAATAAAAGTCAAAAGCCAGAATGTAGCATTTGTTAGAATTATGTGCAAATTCTGCCCTCCTTTTAGTTCCCACAGCCAACAGTTGGGCTTATTTTCTTCTTTCTAGTACTTGAAACAGAGTCATCTCTGACAGAGCAATGGGGTGTGTCTCTTCCAATTTGCTAAGCAACGACGACGAATTTACTCAACTCGGCAGCACCGCACTCGGCCACCATATTGTCTCTCTCACCTCCACCACATATGGCCTCCTTAACCTTGACCCACCTCCTCCTCAGCCTTCCACCACCACCACGCCTCCTACTCCGGCCACTTGCTTCACTCCGACTCCAAATCCACTACCCGAACCCACGTCCCTCTGGTCTGATCCTAGGCCTGAAATCATCGACTCTTGGGAGCTCATGTCTGGTCTCGACACGGACAGCTTCCGCTTCTCCCCCGCCATCAAGAGAAGTCAAAATGCTAACAAAGAAAACTCCAATCCTAATCTCCCTGCCATTCCCAAAAGTTTAAATGGGTTTGGTGCTCCCAAGCATGCGAAAGAGAGGCTGGACAGATTCGAGAGATTATGCCCACCAAATGGGGAGAACAGGGTAGTGATCTACACAACAACTTTGAGAGGGATCAGGAGAACATTTGAGGCTTGCAACGTTGTTCGTGCAGCGATCGAGAGATATGGGGTTGTAATATGCGAGAGAGATGTATCAATGGATCGTGGGTTTAGGGAGGAGTTGAGGGAGCTGATGAGAGGGAAACAGAGAGATCTAGCGGTGCCGCCGAGGGTGTTTGTGAAGGGAATTTATGTGGGTGGCGCGGAGGAGGTGATGAATATAGTGGAGGAGGGTTGGATGGGCAAGGTTCTTGAGGGATTGCCCAGAAAGTTATCATCGGAGGCCTGTGAAGGGTGTGGGGATGCGAGGTTTTTGCCGTGCTTTTCGTGCAATGGGAGTTCTAAGATGGTGATGGTGGTGAAGGAGTCTGATGAACAGAGACAAGGGAGGAGCACTGTGGTGGTTAGGTGTCCTGACTGTAATGAGAATGGACTTGTGCTTTGTCCAATTTGTAGCTGATTCAGGCAAGCTTTTGCGATTGGTCTGCATCACCTTATGCAAGTCACCTGAATTTAGTTATTCATGTTATTGTGCCCTTGCATTTGGATGAATGTTTGCAATATGTTATCAGTTTTATTATCCGTAGTCAACAAATTTTAAGGCTTTTGATGGGTGATATGGACATGGACTTGTTGCATATTGATCAGAAAGAATGTGAGTAGATCAGAATCGCATGACATTACTGAAAGTCGAAAGTAGTAATAGCCAGTAGGGCAGGTGACTTTCTTGCATAAATGAGTTTAATGTACTTTGTTCCGATTTAATACTTGCTGTACATAATCATCTTGTTGATGATGCTGCATACACCAGCCACAATGTATGTATACAGTTTGTAGTAGAAATCAGGCAAAGAGAAATATGAGTTTCTAGATCCGGAACATGTCACTGAACTAAATGCCATTGCTGACCTCTTGTTAGTAATATGGTTGGTTTCTAGCCCCACAAGTTGACAAAGCTTAACCTAAGGCCACATGTTAGAACTTTAAAAATAATATTTAGCAAAAGCAAGAGAGAGAAAGAAAGATGAAAACCGCATAAAATAATAGTCTCATCTCATCCCAATCGTTTAAATACAAAAGAAGAATGCAAACTCTGCAAAGTATTCTATAATTGAATAAACTAATTAAATGTATGGATCGACCTTCAACTTTAATATTACAGAAATTAAAATAAACCTTTAACGTTTTAAGGTTTATAAGTTATGTTAAAAATTTTACAAAATTTCAAATAAGAAATAAATCTTATATATATAAATTAGTATTTAACCCTAATATCTATTCATAATATAATTTTTATTTCTGTAAAACTTAATAATGGTGTTAAAATCATAATAACAATAAGAGATTATTTTTATTGTATATAAAAATTAGAGGGTTAATATATTAAGAATTAATGTGTAATAATTTAAAAATAGTAAAGTATAATATGTTAATGCTAACACGTTAAAGTTCATTCATCGAAAATTAGAGATATAAGGAGTTTATACTTACCTTTTGTATTAATAATTAATTTTTAACGTTAACATGTATTCATATAATAATCTATATTGAGACAAATTTAATAACAATATAAATTATGATTTATTCATGTGATATTTTTAGTTAAGAGTGAATTGTTTGTATTTACTTTTTCATCAGCGTGAAACTAATTAATGACTTGTATACTCTAATGAAAAATTCATACAAAACAAGTATAAGAATAGTAAAAGCTAGTAGAGAAACTAATTTATAGTAGTTTAACTACATCATCTTTAACCAACATTCAATCCACATGCTCAAGTTAAAAACTCACTATTTTCTTCATTTAATTGGAGAAAAGTAATCCTACATTGCACAAATATCCTAGTATGGATATGTGTGCATGAAGTACCACTAGAGTATTGGGCTATTAGTGGATTAAGCTACATTGCAAGTTATATTAGTAAGCCCTTTTGTCTAGATTAAATAACATCAAAAATTAAGCTGATTAATTATGCTAGAATCTGTGTATTGGTGGAAGAAATGAAAGATTTACCTAGCGAAATATTAATCATGAGACCAAATGGTAATATGGAATTTGAGAAGGATGTTGTAAAGGTCACATATGTATGGTAAGAATTTTCAAAATTGGTGAATTTTAAGAGTTAACAGTAAATATAGAAAGGGAGGAATAAACAAATAAAATGGACCAAATTTAGCAAAATAATGAAGTAATTCCTCATGGCAGCATGGAAAACAATGTAGGCTTGGAAGTTCGTAAAGAGTCAATGGAGTGACAAAGCCAAAAACTCAATCAAAAGATGCCATAATAAAAAACATAAAGTTAACATCCTATACCTGAACATACAATTGAGAATGAAGTATTCTAACTTAAGAGAAGTAAGATGAATTTAGAACTCCAATTAGAAGAAAATATAGTAGGAAATATGGACAATCTTCTTCATAAGGAGTATGAATATAATCACATGGAATATAAGGGGAATAAGCTCCTCTATAAAGCAATTAGGAATTAGGAACTTTATCTATGAAAATAAGCTAATTATCTTTAGTATTTTGGAAGTAAGGATCAAGAAGCAAAATTGTTGTATCTTTAAAGAGTTCCTTAAAAGGAAGGAGAAAGTTGGACAACTATTCTTGCCACCACAATGGTAGGACGCTTGTACTCTTTAATGAGGAGGAAGTTGAGATGAATGTGCAAACATATGAGAAATTGATCCATATGCAGGCTAGGCTAAAATAGGAGAAAATTATTGTGCATATTTCAATGATCTATGGCTTTAACCATAATTTCTAGAGAATTACTTTATGTAGCTTACCTAATGAATTAGCACTGCTCATTCAGATCCATCGGTTGGCCTTAGGAGATTTCAATACCATGTTATGCCCCCATGAAGCATATAGTAATAACTGTTTGAGAAACAACACTGAAGACTTAAAATTCTATATAAGAGGCACACAAATATATGATCTCCCATTTGGTGGTAACATTTATACATAGACTAATAACTAGAAAAGAAGCTGGTAGACCAATGACCAGAAAAGAAGCTGGTAGACCAATAACCAGAAAAGAAGCTGGTTTCTAAGGAAAAGCCAGGACAAAAGAATGGCTAATCTTGAATGGCTCCAAGGATTCTATAATAGTGAAACACATTCTCCCAACACTTTGATGTCTGACCACTCTCCCAATATTGTCCATATTTCAATCGCAAATAGACTAAAAAAAAGTCTCTTTTAGATTTAACAATCTCTTAAATGAACTAATAACAACAGGATGAGAGAGAGTGTCTCCTACTTCTCACTTCAAACTAGCTATGTTGCTTCTTCCATCTGCCATTGATCATCTTCACCTTCAAGCTTCTCTATTCTCTATTATTTATTCACAACACCACTGTTACCACGTTCTGTATCCTCGGCAATAAAGCATGCGCATCCTTAGTAATTAAAATGATGAACAAGCATGCACATCCTTGTTCATCATTTTACTTACAAACCCTTCTGCTAGGTGCTTCACAACCCCACCAAGTAATAACAACAACCAAAGACCATAAATGACCTTTCATTAAAATTACCCCTCCCGCCTTGCATACTTTCATTGTTAAGAAGTCCTTGTTTCTGACAATACTCAACCAAAAGCTGAACCCTTCCTCTTTTATGATACATCTTTCATTAGATTTTCCAGTTCTGCTCTCCTCCATCCTCAAACCTTCTCCCACAATTCCAGAAACACCTTCTCTATCAGATTTTCCTCCCAGATCTTAGAATCAAGTAGTAGGTGAAGAATCTCCCTTGAACTTGTCCTACTCACCACCTAAGGACATGGATGGTAAGCTAAGTGTGTTGGCCCCTAAAATTTTTTGTTAAATTAAGCATAATAGTTTATGGAATAAGCATGAGATTTGAATTTTTGCCTTAGAATAATTTTTG
>JANZXR010000172.1:27632507-27655242 GCA_027575705.1 Erythroxylum echinodendron | reverse complement strand
ATGTCATGAATGCATGTACAATCATTTACATGTGCAAAATTCACTATTCATGTGCATATATGAATGCATGAACATAGAAATACCATTTTAAACCCTCCTAACCCGTTCCAAATTACCATATTACCCTTCCCATAAGTGAGGGCATGTTGCAATCTATTGAGAATCCGAATGTCCATATCACAAATTTCTTGGAGATCTGTGACACGTTCAGATTCAATGGAATGTCTGATGATGCGGTGAAGCTACAACTATTTTTATTCATGTTAAAGGATCGGGCTAAAGCATGGTACAATTCTTTAAATCCAGGCCAGAACACGACTTGGGAGTAGCTTGCCCAATCATTTCTTGCCAATTATTTTCCATTAACGAAGACGATGAGGATTATCAAGGAGATAACAAATTCCTGGCAGAATGACAAAGAATCTCTCTACGAAGCTTGGGAGAGATTTAAAGAACTTTAAAGAAGTTGTCCCCATCAAAACCTCCTAAAGGAATTTCTGCTTCAAACATTTTAAATAGAGTAAATCCAAGCACTAGGGGCATAATTGATGCAGTAGCCAGAGGTTCACTAATGAGGAAGAGGGTGGACGCAGCTCATAATTTATGGGAGGAGTTGGCAAGCAACAGTTGCATGTAGTCGAGCGAGAGGAGTAGACAAGGATAGAAGGGACAAAAAGGTATGATACCTATTGACTTAGTTACTACCTTGCAGGCTCAAATCATGACTTTGAAAAAGCAGCTAAGCAATATACAAGGAGCGTCCACCTCATTACTTAAGGTAATGCAAGCACAATATGAGTTGTCTTGGGAAAACAATCACAGCTCAGCAGGATGTTTCTTATTGGGAGCTAATGGGACTGAACAGGTAAGCTATTTAGGCCAGCTACAGCTAGGTAATAACCTATATTCGATCACATATAATTTGGATTAGAAAAACCACCCGAACTTTTCTTTGAGTAACAATAATGCAAGTGGCCAACAAAGACCCTAAGAACCGCCAGGATTCTAACAAGATCGCATCAAAGCATTGGAAAGCAAAATGGATAAAATAATGGAGGTTTTGGGGTCCAAATTGGTAGTACAGGAATATAATCATAAAAGGATGCATGCAAGCTAAGAGAAAAATCATAAGAGGATGAAAGCAAAATTTGATCAGATTTTGAAGAATTATGCATCATCCATCCACAATCTGGAAGTTCAGGTAGGCCAACTAGCTAACACTTTATCTTCACAAAATGTAGGTAGTCTACTAAGCAACATTGAGGTGAATCCAAAGGAAAGAATCATGGCCATTACTCGGATAGAGAAAAAAGAAAGCAAACATGAGGAGAAAGATAGAAACATGCAAGAAGAACAAACAGTGTTGGAAGTCCTTCTGATTGGACTAATAAGTGAGCCGATTAAGGAACTTTAGATTGGACTTCCACATCAAATTCTTGCTCAGTGGAAGCCATCTTCAAGTGAAGTAGCTCAGAATTCTAAGGAAGGGGAGTTAAGCGAGATGACAGACATAACAAATCAACTCCAGACAAAGCTCATGTTAAAGGAGTCATTGAAACAAGAGGTTATCAATCACATCTCAAAAGAAAGTCTGTATGTAGCACAGAAGAAAGAAGACCTAAGAGACTTTTTCATTCCGTGTAGTATAAATGGAGTTCAGATAGATCAAGCATTTATAGATTTAGGAGTAGGTATCAACATGATGTCATACTCATTCAGTCAGAAGTTAGGTTTAGAAGAGCTAGAGCTAACTAAGACATTAGTGAAAACAGCTAACAAGACATTACATTTACCGAAGGGGATCATCAAGAATATTCTGCTACACATTGATAAAATTGACATTTTCGCAGATTTTTGCATATTGGATATTAGTGAAGAAGAGGAAACCTAGATGGTTCTTGGGTGACCGTTTCTGGGTATTGCTTGTGTGATTATTAATGTTGAAGGGGGCGAGTTAATATTGAGAATAGGAAAGGAGTAGTTAACATTCAAGGTGTCAAAGAAGAATTATCGTACTACTCTACCCCCGATGGAAATCAAGGAACCTAAACTGCAAGGAGGATGAGAAAATATTGAGGACCTCAGAAATGCGTTCGGGAAGAAACAAACGAGTAGGAGAAGGCGAAGAAAGGAAACCAATGATGAAGGTGGAGCCCAGAATAAGGTGGACCCTGTACAAAGTCTGGGATTAGTTTATGTACCGCTATCATTCCAGTGATTTGAACTGTCATGAGTAAGAAGGAGGGTTGAGCTACCGATGATAATAGAAGTGCTACATAGGAGTCAACCCATAGGAGTCAACTGTCCTTTGTCTGTTTTTTGTTCAATTTATGGTTCATTCGAATTCTTTAGTTATTATCATGTTTGAATTGGATATTGATGTTTGTGCTGATTGTGTTTGGACTTCAATTTGTTTTCTTTTCAAATTTCTTGTTGATGACATTATCTTGATATGTTTGTAGGTTTTGGGATCAAGGAGAATGCATATAAACTTGGAACAAGGTTTGAAATTGTGAGGATCACTAATTCTCACGTTTGTGGGAATTGTGGTGATTCCCACGAACGTGAAAAATCTCTCTAAAAAGTTCCAGGAGAGAAGACCCACGTTCGTGAGAATTGTGGTGATTTCCACGGATGTGGGAAACCCCTCCATAAAGTTTATGGAGAGGAATCCCACGCTCATGGGAATCCTCTCCAGAGAGTTTCTGGAGAGGAATCCCATGCTCGCGGGAATTGTGGGGATTCGCATGAGCGTGGGAATCCCATCCAGGAGGAAACTTAAAGTTTCCCTCTTTTTTCTTCTCTTATTCAATTTTCAAAATTTCACTCTCTCTCTCTCTCTAGAACATGACTTTCTCTTCTCCCATTCTCTAAAACTCTTCATTTTCATCTAGATTCTTGATATTTTCTTCATCCCTTTTCATTAATCTTACATTCCTTCATTCTTTTCATACATTACTCATTCTAAAGCACAAGGATTTAGGTGGGATTTTATTTTCTCTCTCTAAAATACGAATTTCGCTCTCTCTCTTTCGTTTTTGTAGATTTTCTTCTAACAGTGGCTCCACCAAGGATGATTAGGGTTAGACAACTGGTCGACGAGCTTCGGCTTCAAGTTTTCGGTAAAGGAAAACCCAACTTAGCGGCAACCTATCGGGCCCTATTTTCAATTTACTCGAAAGAAGAAGGTGCACGTTTTCGTGACTTTAGGAATAGAGCATTAGTCACTCATAGGTATTTGGATTTTGAAGTGTTAGAAATTATAAGAGTGAGACACCGACTTGCCACCATATCTTTATAGTTTTTTACTACAGTTAGGTATAATTCTAAAATGGATTTGTTTGGTTTAAATTAGGTGGAAATGTTTTAAACTTGATTACTCTGTCATGCGTGAATTGTTTAACTTATTGAATACAAAAATCTTAGACGATCATGCAAAATTTGACGTAGATTCTTATTGG
Source organism: Erythroxylum echinodendron (assembly GCA_027575705.1). Classification (NCBI taxonomy): domain Eukaryota; kingdom Viridiplantae; phylum Streptophyta; class Magnoliopsida; order Malpighiales; family Erythroxylaceae; genus Erythroxylum; species Erythroxylum echinodendron. The sequence continues at coordinate 27,651,781 of JANZXR010000172.1, read as the reverse complement.
AACACTCTCACAGGTGAAGAACATTTTGATTAATGTAATGCACCGAACTCTCTAATCTGGAGTGCTGAGCATTTGCTGTTACATAAATTCATGTTCCTGACTGTGTTTAATAAAACGAAAATCAATAAATGCTCAGCTAATGAACTTTTCTTTTTATGGTGCATGGATAGAAAGCTTAAAATCAACAAACCTTATAGAATTTTTCGATCACTAGTGAGTGTGATTAATAAAAAGGATACATCTTTTGGGATGACTCACATTGCTTCTGCTTTGGGTGTATTTTATAATATGAATATGGAGAATTTGTATATTACTCCTCACGACAAGTTTGACGTAGTCTATTTGAGACGCTCTGAGATTGTGGAGGTCTAATCTATGAAACTTCGCAATCCTCAGATGCACAATGTAGTGAGGAGCAGGAGGGCCGTCAGTATAGTCGTAGACCGTCCCTCTAAATACAACGCAACTCCTAAACCAGAGGAGGAAACAATAGCGGAGGAATCGAGGGAACCAGCAGTGGTTGACCAATATCAAACAATTCTTGATCGAATAGCTGCAAATCAACAGTGGATGGCATCCTAACTCGATGAACTTGGTACTCAAATGTGGCAGGTTCACAAGGAACAGCTCAGTTTAAAAAGAAGGTTCTTCAACTTCTATCAGAGGAACAATTTTGAAGCTCCTACATCATCACCGTCACCACCATCATCGGAATAAGATTTTCTTATCCCTTAAACTTCTAAATTTTGTTGTTTCATATGTGTGAGTGCATTTCATTTCATGTGTATTTGGTTTCATATTATTTGTTTGTGTGCTATGTCTTTTGTTTAGTTCTAATTTCTTTAATTTTGGTTTGACTTCAGTATCTTATGTGTGGTTTAATATCATTCACTTGTTTCAATTTCTTTTGTTTATTTTATTTTCATTTTTATTTGGTTTAATTTCATTTTCACTCACTTGGGGGTTGACTTGTCACACTGAGGACAATTTGATCTTTAAGTGTGGGGAGGTGACATCAACTTTCTTAATTGCATTTTTTTACATTGTGTTGAATAAGATGCATGTTTAGGCATATTGTATGTGCTTTGTGTTAGCACTGGAACCATATTTGAGTCAATATGATAAATATTGCCATTAGATTCTGTCATGTTAGTTAGAATTAGATTGAATGCATGCTTGAACTCATATTAGGCTACTTAAGTAGAAAGTGAACCACATAGAGTGATGAAAATGAGTTGGTTACATAAGCTTAGTCACAAATTGACATTTGAACAATGAGGTAGGGTAGAGATGCATACTGAGTTTTCATTTGAGCTAAAGTGACGATTGAGCCATATGACTCCTTCAGAACTTGCTTTGAATCGTTTTGAGTCTACTGGATGCATGCTTAATAGAGATGATAGAGGCCCTTTTTTCTTGCTTTAACCCTTGGCTTAAAGGACCCACCTTTGCATAATCCTTTGCTTCCCCCATTGAGTCTTAACCTTTTGTTTCTTAAAAACACCCAAAATTTTAATACTTTAAATCCCATTATCCTACCTTTTCACAAGCTTAGTAAAGTATTAAGTAAAACATTAGTTGAGATTGTGTGAAATTTTTACAGAGACAAGTTGAGTATACTTTTGCTTGTGGACTACATTATATATAGTGCTAGTTTTGATTCATTATTCTTCTATGTATGAGGAAAAATAAAAAAATGAAACATGAAAAATGAAAAAGAAAAGAAAAGAAAAGAAAGAGGAAGAACAAGTGAATGGCATCAATAAGTGCAGAATATTAGTTATATCTGTACCTCTCGTAGTTATGTTTTATTATCCCATTTTATCCGTTTTGTACTTTACTTATGCTTGTGCTTAACCCTCTTTCCACTCTTTTGACCCCACCTTAACCCTTACCACATTACAACCCTAAACAAGTCCTTTTGATCTATTTATGCATGCAATCATTGTAGAGGAGAATTGGTGTATTAGCAAGCCTATGGTAGTGTAGTTTCCTATAGGAAGTTTGAGTGAAACACTAACCCCTAAACACTTGAGAGAAATGAGTGAAAAATGTGAGGAAGATTCATTTGTGCATCTTTACTTATCTTTGAGTGCTTGTGCCAACTGTGACTTTGCTTGTGTACACTAATTCAAAAAAGTAGTCATGATATGTGCGTTAACTTGATATTTGAATTGGATTGAATTTAAGGGATTGTATGCTTTGATCTTTGTGAAAATGAAGTGGTAGAATTGATTGGTTGAATTTGTTTTGCTTGAGGACAAGCAAAGACTCAAGTGTAGGGATGTTGATAGGTGTGCATTAGGATATGTTTTTATAGGTAATTGGCATGTGTTTTCTAGCATAATTGTTGTTTATTATTCTAGTTTAGGATTTATTTTGTAAGTTTTCATTAAGTTTGATTTCCATTGTTATTCTTGTGTGTTTGAGGCTAATTGAGGGTAAGAATTGAATATTTTGTGTAGGAAAGAAGAGGGAGCAACTTGGAGGTTGAACAAAAGACAAAAGAAGAAAAGACAAGAAGAGTGCATATATGACAAATTCCCACATTTGTGGGAATCATGCAAATTCCCATAGACGTGGGAATTTCAGAAGGAATGAGGAGTGTATCTGTGTGTAATTCCCACACTCGTGGGAATCATGCAAATTCCTACGTACGTGAGAATTGTAATCTGAGGCAATCTGTGAGGCTTCATGAAACCTAGAATTTTTGGACTATAAAAACATCATGAAACCTCCATCTTTAGGAGGAGACGACACCCACCTATAGAAACACCATCCTTGAGTGAAGAGAACATGTTTGGAGCATTGATAAAGGAATAAAGATAAGGATCATCATCAAGATTGGGCAAAATAGCACACCAAAATTCCAAATTTTGGCAAAGAAGAGAAGGAGTCTTTCTATTTAATTTTTTGTCATTCTAATCTCTTCTATTCTTTGGAAAAATGGTTTATTTGATTGTTGATGATGTTATGGAGACCATGGTAGGCTGATTTCATTTTAGGGATTGCTTTTGAATTATTTTGTCAAAACTCCTATTTTGTTGAATTGAATACAATTGTCTTTGTTGATTCTTGTTCTTAATTGTCATCTTACATCAAGTCGAGAGAGTGAGTGAGATAACATTCGTGTAGGATTGTACAACGAGAGTTGTTGACTTATAGACTAGCAATCATCATGTTAATTGAATAGTTAGAAGAGAGATCTCAATTAGTCAATTGATCACCCATAGGATAGTTTTATAACTGGTTGAATCGGTGGAGTCATTGGATAGGTTAAGAGATCGTTCAATTGATTCCTGTTAACTCAATTAGGGATAAATAGTTGCACCTTGAAAGAGGGTAATTAGTACATTCAGAAATCTAGGGTGAAACATAATTCAATCAATAAAATAGGAGGGAGACAAAATAAAGAAAAGTAATCTCTAGCATTTAGATTCTTGAATTCAGATTTTCTACAATTACGATATTTTCCATTGTTTACATTAGTCTTTCAATTTTAATTTGATTTTCCAAATTATTTGCATTTCATAATTTAGTTTTTTAAACAAAATTGTGTCTAAATTAAGTGATGCCTAGGCATCAATCCTTGTGGGATCGATATCCGTTCTTTTTACTACAAGTCACGACCTGTTCACTTGTAGTTTTTAAGCGTAAAACAAGTAGATAGGTTTTACCTTCAACATTAGCCCAATTTGATGATATGCACTCTGCTCACCCTCTCAGTTTATTTTCGAATTATTAACAACAGATATTGAATCACAAATAACTCAAATAAAAACGCAATAAATTAGATTTCATTAAAATCAAAGACAAAATCCTGAAAGTGAGTTTAGGCAAAAATTAACATTAGACATAACCTATTCTCAAGAATTATCTCAATTTCATACATTAATAAAACTGAAATAAATTGGAAAATATGCTCAGAACCGATCAATGGAGGTAGAGACGGTGGGAAACTACCTGTCCTGGGAAGTACTTCACGTCAAGCTTTGTCTCTGTGTCTCTTTTCCTTTGTCTCCTTCCTCAAATCACTCAATAACTCTCTAAGGCTTTTGCATTTAGGCTGATGTGAAAGCTCTCAAAAGGCTACTCTTTCTGTCTTATAATGTTCTTATTATATCTTGGAAGACCTAGGTTTAATCCGAAGCCGAAACGGTCTGAAAAATCACGCAAAACTCAGGTTTCTGTATCAGCCAGACACAGGCTACGATCGTAGCCAGCGTCTAAACCTTTCTGTCAAGATTGTGGCCCAAAGTGCATGATTGTGGTCTAGCACATAGCTCTCTATCACGATCATGGCCCAAAGTGCACGATCGTGGCCAGAGTCCTTTTAACTTGCCTCTTTTTTTCACAATTGTAACAGTTGTGCCACAATTGTGGGCCATGTTTTTGACCCAAAACTCTCCAAAACTTCTCTATTCTTCACTGTTTACCCTGAAACACTAACAAACCCATCAAGGTACCTAAAAAATATAACATTTAAGCTCAAAAACTTATACTAACCCATAAAAACACTTAAAAACATAAACTAACACAATTCTAACCTAAACATATACTAAACACTCAAATTAACAATTAATACATAACAAATTAAACCCTAAAATATGATTCAAATCACACCTATCAATGTAAAGACCCCCTCTTCTCGGATCATACTCCTTTTGTAGTGACCAATCTATTCCAAAAAGTTAGCAGGCATTATCCTTTTTGATTCAATAATTTCCTAGTGAATGATTTAAGATTCTTTTAGGCATGTATAAAAGGAGCAGTACATAGTTGTCAAAGGACCAAGCATTTATGTTGTGTTTGAAAGCTGAAAGTTATCAAACAGGAATTGAAGATCCTCAATTATCTACAAAGGCTCGCAACTTTCACATTAAATTCCTTAAGACTCGAGCTTTTAACTATCTAAGATAGCCTTACTGCTTACCCTACTAATCCGATTCTATTTGAAAGAGAAAAGAATATACTATCACAATTCTTGAAGACTACACACAACCACAACTTTCTCTTGCAATAAAGAGCTAAAGTGCATTGACTAAAAGAAGAGGAAAACTGCACTAGATTCTTTTTCAACTCTATTCTTGCGAGGAAAAATTGCAAAAAATCCACTTTATTGCCTCTAAAGATGGTGCAAGTCTTCAGATATAATAGGAAATCCAAAAGGAGGCAGTGTGCTACTTTAAAGATCTTATAGGAACTCCTGACCCTTCAAATGTTACTTTTTATGAACTTAAAACCCTCTCCCTTAAACAAATCTCATCAGCTGACTCATATCTTCTCATAAAACCAGTAGAAAATATAGAAATAAAAGTTGTAGTTTTTTCCATCGATGGCTCTAAAGCTCTTGACCCTAATGTCCTAAATGGGTACTTCTGTCATAAATCTTGGAGTGAGATAGGACCATTTGTTGTAGAGGAAGTTAAAGAATTCTTCTCTAAGGGTTTCCTCCTCAAAGAGATCAACAAAACCTTTATCTGTTTAATTCCTAATTGCTCCAACCCCACACATTTTGGGGATTTCAGACTTATTGCATGTACTAAGTTCCTCTACAAGGTCATATCCAAGATACTTGCTTCAAGAGTGAAGCAATACCTAACCCATCTTATCAGTGACAACTAAGGTGTTTTAAAGACAGACATATAGGAGATAACATTCTTATTGTACAAGAGCTCCTAAAAGGCCACTCCAGATCAAATTACTCTCCAAATTACACAATCAAAATTGATTTCCGTAAACCTTTTGATAGTGTGAGCTAGGATTTCCTATGGACATTACTGATGGCTCACAAATTTCCAATTGTCTTTATAAAGAAGATTAAAGAGTGTATCTCAACCTCCTTCTTGTTTATTATGATCAATGGCACTCTTAACATACTCTTTAAGGCATCAAGAGGAATTTGGCAAGGGGACACCTTGTCCCACTACCTTTTCACCCTTTATATGGAGAATCTTAACTCTCTCATCAAGCATGAAGTGCTCAAAAATCCAAAGTTTAGATACCATGCTAAATGCAAAAGGATTGATTTGACTAACCTATGCTTTGCAGATGATCTACTTTTATTTTATAGGGCCTCGTTGGACTCCATAAAAAGTTATATGGATGCTCTTAACAAATTCAAAAGCTTCTTTAGACTACACTTCAACCTAACAAAAAGCCATTTTCTCCTATCCAAAAAAGCTACTGCTTTGGGACCTCTCATCTCTCAATCAACTCGAATGCTTTTTAAATAAACACCTCTATTGTATCTTGGATTACCAGTTTCTGCTAAAAGAGTCTTATATGCATAATGCATTCCACTCTTGGAAAAAATTAGAGAAGAATTAGTTTATGGGTTATTAAGTCTTTGTCTTATGTAAGGAAGGTTCAACTCATCAAATCCATGTTAAACTCTCTCCATATTTATTAGAGCTTTTACATCTTTCTTTCTCAAGGTATCATTAAAATCATTGAAAGGATCCTCAAGAACTTCCTATGGAATCACCCAAATAGTGTTAAAGGTTTCGCTAAAGTGAAATGGGTTGATATCTGTTTACCTAAGGATGAAGGAGGGCTAAGCCTAACTCCTATCAAAATCACATATCAAGACCTAATCTTCAAAAGACTACGATGGATTCTCATGGATAAAAACTCACTTGGGGTGAAATGGCTACACTATTATTTTCTCAAGGAAAGAAGCTTATGGAGCATTAAGAAATCAACCTCATACTCTCATTTTCTTAACCGGATTCTGAAATTGAGGGATAAAGTCCAAGAGATCTCTTGCAAAATTGGGAATGGGAACTTGACATATGTTTGGTTTGACAATTGTCCTAACTTGGGACCCCTCAAACATCATTATAGTAGTTTAAACAGTCCCCAAACAACTTCACTCAAACTTAAATAATTACAAAGGGCACCTTGAATTTTCCTCAAAACTTGAGGCATCTCCAACCATCGTATCTTCCCAAGCATAACTCTTTAGACACATTCTATTAGCAGACTCAACCCATCCTTAAACTCACCAACTAGACTACTAGAGATATATTAAGTGTAGGAAACAAAAGGTGGAATGGCACACATTGTTTTGGAGCAAAGCATTGACCCCAAGGGTATCTTTCATATTATAGTTAACAATCCTAAATAGGCTAGACACTACTGATAGAATTCACTATCAGCAAATGAATAGAACATGTCCAATGTGCAAGAACCATGTGGATACAAGAGATCATCTCTTCTTCACACGCCCTTATAGCAATAATGTATGGGAATCTATAGCTAATAGGTGCTTGTGGTTAAATCTTGGGAGCACTATCACAGAGGTTGTCCAAAATTGACCAACCACATAACCCCTCCAAACCCAAATAGATAAATCCATGTTTTATCCCCTAGGACTCTGTATATATGGATTATAGAAGCAAAGGAACTTTAGATGGTTAACCAACTTGCCCAAAGAGGTTCTCGTATCTAAGATCCTCTATGAACTAAGAGAGCTTATTCTATTTCGAAAGCTCAATCAGACATGCAACACAACTATCCTAGCTTCGCTGAATGTATAACTTTAAGCTACGCTAGGAATGTAAACATATGTATAGGGAAGAGATGAAGAGGAAATATAGAATAGAAAAGGTAGTAAAGAGGAAGCTAAAATATTACCTAATCGGCTGAACCAACTCAGTCGAAACCATCAGACCTCCATAAGTTCCTCGTCTTTTGCTGATTTCCCCTGTGGAGATAAACATATGGCTGTGAGATTATAATCCAAGTTGCCAGAAGGATGAAAAGAGGGACGATAAACAAAGATAAAATCCTTACCTCTGGTTAGATGGAAGGAATCTGAGAAAGGAAACTATCTCTAATCGTACCTTTTCCTTTCATACAACCCTAATTCGATAATACTAGAACATTTAATGAGTAGAAGGGGAAGATCCTTACCTCAGTTTCAAATGACAATGTTTTGGTAAATGATCTTAGTGTAACGATGTCGTTCCAATAGGTGCGATGTGTGATGTCATTTTATGTTGGCTTTGTAAAAGACTATGGAGAGATTAGAATCTCTTCGAGAATGTTATTTATTATTTCTTTTCAATACAATTTTAATTTTAAAAAAATGGCTTAAATGAACTAGAAGGATTTAAGGAGGCAGTAGCTAGATGGATCAGAACAAGAATCATAGGTACTAAACAATTCCAATGTATCAAAAAATGCAAAGAATCAAAGAAGAATTAAAGACCTTTAGTAAAAATATAGTTGGCAACATTTACCACCTACTGAATGCCACTATACATCTCATAAAGGTCCAATATGAACTCTACTTGAATCCTACTAATGAAATACTTTTGGATCTTAGGAAATAGGCACTATATAACTTTGGTCAAGTCCTACAGTTTGAAAATTCAGTTATAAAATAGAGACCAAGAGCTCTTTATTTATCAGATGGAGACTGGAATTATGCCTATTTGTATAGAAGTGTAGTAGTAAGAAAACTTCAAACAAAATAGTCTCCTTTCAAAAAGGAATGTTATAATTATACACCAAGATGAGCTATTAAAAAAGGCTATGGATTTCTATTCTAATACCTTAGAAGCTCCTTTTAAGGCCATCTTTTCAGTTCAAATCCTTAAGGAAATAACCCAAGATCAAATAACACTACTAGAGGAACAACTACTCTCAATACTAGTTACTACAGTAGAGATTGAGAAGTCCTTAAAAACAATAAACCCTAACAAAGCACTAATCCTGATGCAATGAATGTTTTCTTCTACCAGAAAATATAGCTTATTACTGGGGAGATAGTAATTGAAGTTATCAAGGAATTTTTCCAAGAAAGGAGACTTATAAAGGAACTTAATAAGAGTTTCTCATATCGGTTCCTAAAGGAAATGAGAAGATGTTTATAAATGACTATAGACTAATAGCTTATTGTAATTCAATATATAAAATTATCTTTAAGATTCTAGCTAAAAGGTTGAGCAAGTCCTGCTAGCTTACATTGGATACTAGAAAGGTTTTTATTTTTCAAGTAGGAAAATTAGAGATAATATTCATTTTGTCCAGGAGTTATTTAAACATTATATAAGGAAGAAAAGTAGCCCAAATTTCTTCCTAAAGTTGGACTTTTAGAAAGCCTATAAATCTATGGATTGGTCATTTATAGTCAAAACTCTATATGTTTAGATTTCTTTGGATCTTTGTAAAATAGATATAACAATGTATTACTAAAGTGTCTTTCAACATCCTGGTGAATAGAGAACCATCTAGTATGGTTAGAAGCCCCTAGGGACTAACACAAGGTTACCCAATATCATCACAACTATTTGCAATTGGCATGGAGATGTTCAATAGACTACTAGTCATAATGGTGGAAAGACAACCTCTTTAAGTTCCATTTAAGATTCAAAAAGGAGAGAATTTTAAGCCTAAACTTCGTAGTTGACCTAATCATTTTCTCTACAACTGACTCCAACATAATAACTTCATTAGTTATAACTCTGAAGATGTTTAGTTAAATGTCTAGAATGTAGGTTAATAATGAGAAAAGTGGATTGTACCTGTTTATTAGTGCAACTTAGTATGCAAACTGATTTACTTCCTTAACTGTTTTCAAGTTTCAAAAGTTCCCTCTAACTTACCTTAGCATCCCAATATCCTCTAATAATCTAACTTTCTCATACTATAAGTCATTTATTCACAATAAGAGATTCAAATCCTTATCACTAATAGGAAGAACCCAACTAACTTCCTTAAGTGTTTACTTGGCTGCCCACCTAATTCTCCCAAATATCATTATAAAAAAATTGAAAAAGGTACTAAGAAGATTCCTTTAGAGTGGAAGTGATAAGAAAGCAAGTAAGTCCATAGTTAAACAGAGGAGTTATGCCACCTTACTAAGGAGGATTTGGATTTATTCTTGGAAAGGTAGTAAACATGACCATGTGAGCTAAAAACATATGAAGACTAATTAAAGTTAATTATCAGTATAGTTTAGATTGGTACAATAGCTACTATATCAAAGATTTGCTCTTTTGGAGCTATAACTTTCCAAGAAAAGTTTCCTTAATTATGTAGAATATTATCAAGATTAAGGATAGACTAAACCAATCAATATCCTAGAAAATATAGGATATGAGGAAAACACTATTATAATAAGATAGATGGCCACCTTATAGGCTACCATAAAACCAAATCCCATTACAACCCCTTAAAACTATCTACCAATAAGATGTTATTATGCACCAAGTCATCTCTAACAAAGCAATGCTAAATAGATTAATTGCAGACTTTGTAATCTTATCTTATCTATCCAATATAACACCAGACCTAAGAAAGGAGGATAAATTAGTATGGGAAAGTACCAAGTTAGGGAGTTTTCAAAAGAATGGGTCAAGAAATTGATCTTGAAAAAGAACTAGAAGTTATATGGCATAATCTGGTATAATCTAAACATGCGCTACCACTTGCTTCCAATGTACTATGGTTAGATATGAAACAAAAATTAACTAAAATTGATAGACTAACTAGATATCTAGTAATCCCAAATCACTACTACCTATTCAATATTGATCAAGAAACACATAATTACATATTTTTTAATTTCTCATACTTATACAAAGCATAGGAAACATTTATTCATAAATGCAAGATTAGTCCTCCACTAAATACATGGTGAAATATAATAAAGTGGAGTAAAATAATTGCATATGAAATAAAAGAAAACAAATGGGTTTATCAAATTGTGCTTTCTTACCTAGTATAGAATCTATGGAAGGAGAGGAACAATCATGCAATCAGAGAGTAATCAGAAGCTCATCATATTTCACTGAAGAACCATTCTTCACAATTAGAGCTCATTTAGTGGTCACAAAGATAAGCAAAAACTAAGTACTCTAATTAAAGACAAATGGAGCATCTAAGAAAGAACACATTTAAAGACTTGAGTCACGATAGAAGCTTAACAAAAAATGAAACGCTGCATTTTGCAGGTTGGTCTAATTTGTAAGATTTCATTTTTTGGCTGAAAGTTGTAAGCGTGTCCACTTTTTAGTCTAAGATTTTGATGCCTTAATGAATATTTTCTTTCATAAATCAATAGTAGCATTAGTCGATCATTTTGCATATTAGTTAACCATTATGCTACACTAATTGACTAATGTTCCATATCATTTCATTTTACATATTTTTAAAAGGCACTAATCGATCACATTTCCACACTAGTTAACCAGTATATCAAAAATTTTAATATTGACTGCATAAATAACCATATTAGTTAATTTAACTTTTTGAAACAATTTTTTCAAAGATAGAATAATATTGTTTATACAAAAACTTGATTTCCAAACCAATTCAAATTTTTTTCAAAATTTTGTTTATTAAGAGGTTATTTAAGGGTCAAAATAAATATCCTCTTGATTAAGAAAGGATTTATGCATTATCCCCTATGTACAAATGAGTATCTAATCATTGAGCCCTTAATTCATTGAAATGTCTAAGATAAGGTTACAAAAAGTATTAAAATAATTTGTTTAAGTATTCATACTTGATTCATCCTTATTCTTGGTTCTTCGCTTGATTCACATATGTGTTCCACTTCACTCACTTTCTTCATATTTTGATTGCTCAACTGTTTTAGTTGGATTTTTTTTATCATTTTGCTCTTCTATTGAACTTTATATTTCACATATTAATATATTAATATCATAAGGATAAAAATATTAGTAGTAACATATTTTGTTATCATTATAATGGATTACAACCTCCTTTTCTCTTTTTTATGATTTAAATATTTAGTGATATTGGGAAAACAAATAATATTAAGAAATTGATTAGATTTTTCGCTGTCCAAGGTGTTTAAGCTCCATCTCCAACACCATCACTATCTAGATCACCATAAGTTTCCTTGCTCTTACTTCTTATTTGTTTTATTTATATTTATTTATCTTACTTTGGTTACCATATTAAAGATGATGTGTTGTTCAAGTGTGGGGACCGATATGCATTTGCATATCATTTTTGTGTGAATTTTACAATTGCATTGTTTTAGTTTTGATTATGTTGGCATTGTGTGAACATTTTGTGGCATGATGTGTGCATTGTGTCAATGGCGTGAATTGAATGGAATTGGCTTACCTTTGAACATGCTCATTTAAATTAGAAAGGCATAATAACTTGTGAAATTGAATGGAATTGCATTTATGTTTTAAGTGTCTTTAGGCATGAATATGCATGTTAATTAGGATATGACACCTATTTTTTCACTTTATGACACTTGTTTGTATAAATTTATAATTACATTTAAATACATTTTTTGGAATTATTAGTATTCTTTCATGGGACTGGTTAACTAAAAGGAAATTAGGTAGGCCAAAAATGTAAAAAAAAAAGTGGTAAATAAAAACTCCTATTCTACTAGCCCTTTTTAAGAAAATTGAGTTAAGAATAGAGTTGGTAGCTAGTTGAAAGTTATGATATAGCTGAGTAACCAGGGGTATTCACAAAAAAAGTTTGTTTTCGAATTAAAAGGCTAGAATGACATTGCAACCAAGCTAAATAAAAAAATAACATAGATGAGTAACTGGCGGACATTCATGACAAGGTGTTTGTCTTTGCGTCAAAAGAATAGGTAATCGTTAAAGGAAATATAAAAATAGAGTTGGTAGCTAAATTGAGTAAAGAATAAAGTTGGTAGCTAGTTGAAAGTTATGATATAGCTGAGTAACCAGGGGTATTCACAACAAAAAAGTTTGTTTTCGCATCAAAAGGCTAGAATGACACTGAAACCAAGCTAAATAAAAAAATAACATAGATGAGTAACTGGCGGACATTCATGACAAGGTGTTTGTCTTTGTGTCAAAAGAATAGGTAATCGTTAAAGGAAATATAAAAATATGGTGCTTATAATAAAAAAAACCTACTAATCTTTTAAAAATAGCAAGAATTTTCATGAAGGCTTACTTAGTGATAAATTGCCATTTTAATTGATTAATAACAATAAGTGCATGGTTACAAGTGTCATAGTTGTATGAATAGGGTGTTAATATTTTCATTGATATTTATATTCAAATCATAGCATTTAAACATCAATGGAATAAGTTAGTATGTTGGCACTTTTTTAAGTGGTTGATGTTTGAGTTTAAGTTCATTACATGAGATTTGATGCCATTGTACCATTATTGCATTCTTGTATGATTGTGTGTTATGTGTTTTTGTGTTTTGTTTGTGTGTGGTTTTAATTTTTCTTGAGGATGAGCAAAGATTTAAGTGTGGGGAAGTTGATACGTGTATATTATAGGGTGTTTTCAAAAGGTTTGAGTATGTTTTGAAGTCTTTTCTTAGATGATAATCATATATTTAGGACTTAGAAATATGTTCTTGTTAGTTTTTTTATGTTTTTTAAATTTTTGATTATTTTAGAGCTAAGATTTGATCTTAATTTTATGTTTCAAGCTGTGTTTAATGTGTTTGTTAATTAGTGGAAACAAGAAATTGAAGAATAGAGGAAGAACTTGAACAATAGAAGTAGTCACAATCATGCAAAATTGCACTGTCATGTATGAGGAGTAGCCGTATGGATGCCCTCTCTACATAGTCTTGACTTTAGTCACGATAGTGACAGAGAGTATGGATAAGGCAGTAGCCACGATTATGACTACAGTCACTATTGTTATAGAGTGTTTTTCATCACTCAAAACTTTTGTATTGTTAACATTTTGTGGCTATGTTTAGAACTAAATTAAGTGGAGAAACCCTGGAAGCCTCATGAAGTATTTAAAGATAAGAAAAACTCCAAAAGGAGGTTGCACATTAGAATTAAAGAGATAAAAGAGGCATCAAGAGTAACTCCAAATTTACCAAATTTCCAAATCAAGACATCAACTGTTTTTCTTTCTTTTTTTACTTCATATTTTTCATTTTCTTGGATGTTAATTTGGATTATTAAGATGTAGAACATGATTATGGGTTTCTAAATCTATATTAGTGATTGTTCTTGATCTATTTTATTAAGACCTTATTCTTATTGAATTCAATACATATTAATCCTTTGTCATATTTGTTATGTTGATACTTGACAATAAATCGAGAGATTAAATTAAGTCATATATGTTAAGATGCACAAAGAGAGTTGGTAACTTTATATACCTGCAAATATCATATTAATAAACAATTAAAGAGAGATATTAATTGTAAATTGATTATCCTTACGATTGTTTTTGTGAATCGAGAGGTTGAAAATTTATTATTATCGATTTCAATTGCATTTACTTGATTAGATCTCGAGAGAAGGTAATCAAAACCTTAGGATATTTAGAATCCAACATAATTAAATCAACAAGATAAAGGGGATATAAAACAAGGATAAAATAATTTCTAAGTTTTCATCATTGATTAACTTTATTCTTATTACTAGTTTCAATTATTCAATTATTTAAATTTATTAATTATTTAAATTTTAATTAATTAATTTTAATTCAATTCATTCAATCTTTGATTACCTTAGATAAAGTGCATTTGATTTGTTAGGTGACTAATTTATTCCTATAGGAATGATACCTTTTATACTACGGGATACGATCTGTATACTTGCAATATTGAAATTTTTATATAAAATTGTCAACATAAGAAATACCTTCCTGACGTGATAAATGGAAGCTACGGACCATATGTACTTAGAAGAAGCATAGGAGATAATATAATGCTAGCTTAAGAGCTCTTCAGAGACTATAAGTCTTTGTTTAACATCAATAGTTATACTCTCTAAATTGATTTCATCAAGGCTTTTAACACATTATGATGGACATTCATCATCTATGCCCTCCAAGCTTTTGGTTATCCAGACAAATTCATCAAATAGATTTATGCTTGCATCACAACTATCCCCTTTGTAATGCTACTCAATAGATAGCCATCATAACTCTTTAAAGCTTCAAAAGGTAAGAGGTAAGGAGATCCATTATCCCGTTACCAATTTGAAATCATTAAGGAGGTATTACACATAATCAATACTATGAACATTGCAAACAATCTAGAATGTAGGTATCATCAAAGATGTGGAAATCTCAAAATCTCACAACTTTCTTTTGCTAATTATCTGTTAACGTTGTGTGCTAATGATCTTCTATCAATTGAAGTGTTTCTACATTCTCGACAATTTTTTAGGGAAATATTAGGATTAACTTTAAACCCAAACTACAGTTCTATCTATCTATCCAAACATAATTGAGTAGAGTTTATAGGTTTGATCTCTAATATAGACTTGAAAATTCTACAAGCACCCCCTAACATATGTCGATGTTAAGCTTAAGGAAATAGAAAGCAGGCCCTTGATATCCTTAATTGAGAAGATAATCTCAATATAGAGCAAAAGATTCCTTTCATATGGAGGGAGACTACATTTGGCTATCTTTATCCGTAACAACTTGCACTTCTATTGGTTATCTTACCTTGCACTGCCAAAGAGTATACTCTAGAATATTGATAGAATTATCAAAGATTTCATATGGAATGTTTAGAATAACAATAATGGAAAAAACCACTAAGGTCAAATGGTGCACAATTTTCTTAGTTAATTTAAATAGAGGCCTTGGAATCACATTAGCTACTAGGATGGCTAAAGCACTAATGTCTATGATACGCTAAAGAATCTTCACGGAGAAAGAAAGTCTTTGGGTGAAATGGATCTATATGGTGCATATCAAACAAGAAAGCATATAGACCATTTAGTGTAAACGAACACTATCCTATGCATTTCAATGGATCTTGAAGCGTATGCAACCTTATATCTAGCACATTATTGGAAATGGAAGTAATATGAAGTTCTCGTATGAAAATTGGTATCTATTGGGGCCATTATATCTCACTCCATACTCCTATAGCCTAAGAGGTTCTATCCCTATAAACACTAACATTTAAATACTAGTCCAAAATGGCAATTGGAGCTAGCCTTTTCATTCATCTAATGGTTCTGATATCATAAATCTCCCAAGTTACCAGGCTAATTAACTTTAACCCGATTCTACAGTATGGGAGTTGTATAATTCTAAACTATTTTAAACTGATTCATGTAAAAGGCCACCATTAGGATCCTTGAATAAATTCCAAAATCACAAATTCATATGGGAGTCAAAGATTGCACTATCTCATTCGTTCATACTATGGTTAGCAACATTGCAAAGGTTAGGAACACAGGGCTAGTTGAATTACAACTAGCTGAGGTACATTACCAAACTAATATTAATTGCTCTAAGAAGTTCCTATAAAGACTTCATCACATCAAGGCTGAAAATCAGGCTAAACTTGTAAAATAACATCATTTCCTTAATTAAGTTATAATTCTGTAAGTGTAATTGGTGTAATCTCCATTGACTTGGAGTGGTTTGATTTGTAAGGTTTTGCAATGACTCTTATCATTATAATATGAAATTCATTAATTTCTTTTTTTTAAAAATCGATAATAATATGGAATTGTGTAAGAAGGAAAATACAATATGAGATATTTCATGATGTAGTATTTATTTCTTTTATTGCTATTCCTAGTACTAAAACTTGACATCAAAAGTTTTAATTAAATTAATTAGTAAGATTTCATATTAGATATGAACTAGTATGACCTTGAAAGAGTCAAAGTTAATGATTATAGGATGTAATGCTTAGTTGAAGCATATATTTCATCCATTAAGTTTAGAACTAAATTAGATAATAAAGATTATGAGATATTGAATGATTTACTTTCATGATAAGTTCAAAAAAGGTTTGTTTTAAAGATTATTGTGAATTTATAATGTTTATAAGAAGACTAGAGGGAGTATAGTTGTCTTCTTTATTGGGAGTATATAGAGACATATTACTCATAGAGATCAAAATTAATATTTTGAAATTTAAAATATAATTGTCAAGGAATAACTCTTATTAGATGTGAAAAAGCTAACAAGTTAATTATAGGAATTAAATCTATAAAGATAGATACAAAAGTTGTTTACCTATTCTAGGTCAAATATAAAAATAATAAATTTTAAGGTGTTCAGTATTAGAGATATTTAATACTTGTAAAGTATTAAAGATATCCATTATTCTATGTACGAGTTGATATTTTGAGTTCAAGGTCATAAAAATATTAACTTTAGAAGTAAATCCTAATTAGGGTATGTTTTACTTGAATAATATTTTTTAGATTGGAAAGGTTTCTATGTACCATCAATTGCTAATCAATCAAAAATATTGTTTTCATTTAGTGGAAATGATTATCCGAATCAATAAATTCTTTAGTGATCTTGATATAGTTCTTCACATTGTTCAAATAGTAATATATTGTGAAACATTAGAGCAGTTAGGCTTAAAAAAGGAGCCAAGGTCTTATTACAGTGCCAACTATGTATTTAGGAAGTTTCTCTTAATTATGGTTATGATAAAAATTACAGTTGTAAGATTTAAGCAAGTGGTCACTATAAAGAATATTATAGAATTCTCTCCATAACCATTGTCCCAGTAGTATGATGATTTTCATATAGTGATATGGTATAAGATACTTAAATGATTAGCTTAGTGCATGTGAGAGATTGTTGTTTTATGACTTACATATAATTGATTGATTGTAGTTTTGTGACGTAATTTTTTTAAGACATTCTTTATCGTGTACATATTCAAATGTATATGGTAAAGTCCATTAGATAAGTATATATTGCTAATGAAATTACTATGATATCATAATTATAAGATTTATATTGCATTTATATGTTATCCTAAATTTTTCACAGTCATTGTTCAATTAAGACTGGACATTAATAGAGCCAAAAAGGCTAGCAAATGTTATGTTTCTTCTTTATGAAGAAAGTAATCAATCTCATAGGCTTAAGTATAGAGATATTTAAAAAACATATTTGGGTGTTTGTTAGAGAACAAGTTCACTAAACTAACCCTATGTGAGAACTCCATTGGAATATTACTTGCATGTCTTTGGAAATTCTCATTATGATGACTGCATAAGTCTTCTTTTAACTTAAGATTACAGGGATCTCTATGTTTTGATACTGCTTATCATCAATTCTAGTCAAAAGTAGCTCAATCGGTAGTAATTAGATATAACATGAGTTCTATGGAAGTAGTTAAGTGATTAAGATAGGATTTATCACTTTAAAGTAATTAGGAAAAATGTTCCATTGTTTTTTATTAAATATTGATTCGGGAAATCTTAGGCCAAGGTAAAAAGAACACTTTGAAAATAGTTTTCAAATTTCATCAATTAAATCAATTGCAAAAGGTGGAAAACTAATATAATTGGACTTAAAATGGAGTTGATATTAATTCTATGAAACACTATATGATGAAATGATTAAATTATATAGAAAAATCATGCACAAAAAAGTTAGTCAAAACCACATTGATATTCCTAAATATTTGGAAATTCATGATGTGTTTTTAGACAACAATCTTAATCTATAGACATAAATTATTTAATTAGAGAATTAATCTAATATTAAATATGATTTAAGGACATATTTATATCTATTACCAATATATTTAGGAACTTAATACATCACACATAAAGAACATGTTAAAAAGAGAAAAGGTCATTTAGTTAAGTTAGACTTGATTGTGAATTTTAAGAGATTTTATGATTAAAATTGATATATATAATAAATCAGGATCAATATGAGATATATAATAAATTAGGATCAATATGAGATTTTAATTAATCAAGGTTGGCATCTAAAAATAAGACTGGATAGTGTGAAGTAAAAACTTTACAAAGACAGAACCTAGTTCTGGATAATGTATTATTACCTTCCATCATTATAACTCTGGATTATCCTAAGGTATGGTTTAACTGTCAAACCCTATTAGATAACCAACTATGTTACATGTTGATTATTAATGAATAGTGAATGACTTAAGAAACTCCTTTCCTCACTCATTCAATCGCTTTGGCCAAGGTCTTGAAACAACCATTAAGATCAATGACAACATAAAGCTCAAACTTATTACCTGTAGTCGAGGGATCCTATCTTAACTCACCACTAATCATATAGGTACTTAATTCTATCCAATGACCATTCAACTAACATTTTTACAAACTAGGTGTCGACATCAAAACATAATAAGTGACCTATTGATTACTATGATGATCTAATGTCAAAGGAAAAATATATATTTAAATCCTTATGAGAATATTCCATTTGACAGTTCATAGGTAATATTAACCATTGGGAATTCTCAGTTTGGTCGGTTCAATGATCATATCTCCATATGCATCATCTATATATGTAACTTAGTAAATGAGATCTACTAATATCCATCCAATA
>JANZXR010000172.1:27560422-27603052 GCA_027575705.1 Erythroxylum echinodendron | reverse complement strand
ATTGAGTTATCTAATTTGGAATGAGTACTTGTGACGCAGTATGTTAAATGGAAAACCGAAGTTTCGAGGGCATTTCAGTACTAGCTTGATAGATGGAGTCCTCATCAGTTGGAGAAGTGGGTTGGGATGTTGTTGGTGGCCATGTTCTACGTTTTAAGAGTTTACTATGTTTAAAGGTTTTACGTTATTTCATATGGGTTAAGGATCTATGTCTTAAATCTGTTGATTGGTTTCCTTTCGCCCAAAGTGGATCCTTAGCTAGAAGTTCTTGATGGGGCTTCTCTGTCAACTAAAGGTTCTGATGAGATCAAGCCTTTCATTCACAGTTTACCTGAGTTTAAGTTCTGGTAAGCTGTTTGTTTGTTAAGTTTACTGTCAAAATCATTTTTTTCAGTTATGTTCTACTATCTTCAACATCGTCCAACTATCAAAACATTTGAATTTAAGCTTCTCTAGGAATGACACCTTTTAATGTGGAATCAGTTTCGTGGAATTTAACCTCAAGTACTTGTATACGCTGTTGGTGGCCTTTTGGTTGGAAGAGAAGACATTTTGCAATTTTCTGTTGGTAGTTCGAGCAATCTAACCTCTATATGCAAAGGGTTTTTACTTCGTAGCTTGTTTTAAGACTCTGGCCTCTGAAGAAGAAAAAGAAGATTTGAAAAGTTTTGACTTACCACACTCTTCTTGAAGTGCGGTGGATCTAGCTTGATTTGATCATGAGGTTATCATTTTGCCTTCATTGCTTTGGTTTTTAATGTTTGCCTCACTAATAGTATTGGCCTATTGGATTAATTGTAGGTTTACTTGTAAATTTGGTCAATCAAGATCAAATTAAAAAAAATTCTTGGCTTGGTCAACTTATCCTTATTAGCTTTAGCTTTGGTTCTGCCACAAAGCCCTTCTCAGTTACCTTTTTGTTTGTAATATTTCCTGTAGTAGGTAGTTTCTAAATGTGCTGATATTCAAATTTTACTTGGTGGTGGTTTCAGGTATGCTATTACAAAGGCCTTTGTTGTGGCTTTTGTCTTAACCTTCTTCTCTGTGTTGGATGTGCAGTTTTCTGGCCAATCCGTTTGTGCTACAGGATTGTCTTCTTATTCCTTACAATGAAATGCAAAATAGTCCATATAATCAAGTAAAAATATGTCCCTTTAGATATCGGGAAGTAGGTACTGCATTTATGTTTTTTTCAATCGTCCTGCAATATTCAATGAATGTTGTTTTGAGTTTCCTTCCTGTTCTTTCTTTTCAATGAATATTGTTTGTTTAATTTTTATCTTAAAAATTTACAACTCTTTCTGCTGTTGGGTTCATTGAATTCTGTACCATGTTTTGGGTTCTGAGTAACATGGATTAACTTGTTTCTTTTTGCGTTGTTCTTTTGTTGCTGACTGACTATCTATAATAATTAACTCTGTTGTAACTATCTGTTGATTTAATGAAACATGCATGTAGTTCCTCTTTGTAACCAGTCTGAAACAAAATCTGACATTTAATGAAAGTATATCTGAGATTTCATTAAATGAAGTCTGATAGTAGTTGATTTATAAATGGATTTGCTGCAGTTGAATAAGGAAGTATGTTGTCTCTTGTTGCATTAATTTCGTGGGGGCCGTAGCTAGTTTTTTAATTTATTGCTTTTAACTCCATTTATTACTCACAACTGCCCAACGTCTCTTTTTCACCTATAAAATGGAACATCTCAACACAATTGTTAGTTGTTAGTCTTTACTGCTTGGTTTTTTCCAATCATCAGGTTCTTCAGAAGTGTGGTGATCTCAGTGCTATTTTGGGGATTTGCAAATAAGGTAATTCTTTCTTTTCAATGATATATAAAGTTTGATCCCCTTAATTGAATTTCTTGATGGTTTTATAGCTTGTATCTGATCAGATTTTATATCCTTATGCAGTATCTTATACCTTGATTACAGTTCCATTCTCTTTTTTGAAAGGCCTTATGTTTTGAAAATTGAATTTAAGGGTCTGTTTTCATATAAAGATCACTCTGAAATATGTGAGAGTTGCTTTTATATTCTGAAAATTGTATATCAATTTTTGTTGTATGACTTGGACCACAAGTTGTTGTACATTCAGAAGTTATATGGTCCACATCAGAACAGCACAATGTCTCCATTATTTCTGTTAGATTTGTGTTGTTTTATAGATAGTGTTGTCATTTGGATATTTGTTTTAGTTCAAAGTAAACTACTTTCATGAAAAGAGTATAGCCTTGTAGCCCCATTGCAGTGAATTTGAGTTCTTATCTATTAAAGGAGAAAAGAGTATAGCCTTGTAGCCCCATCGCATGATTCTCTGAGTAGTAGCAAAAGTATACATTTCCTCTTCTGGGTGTATGCTAACCAGTAGAGGATACGGGAGGATGCTGTTCTTTTTATTGCATACGTTTATTGTTCTTTAAGCTTACTGGAGTAACAATAGAACAAAGGATGTGTAATAGTTTTTACTAGTCTGTAATCATAATTCTTCTCTATAAATTTATGTTTCTAGAATGCTATGAAAATTTATGTTTGTTTATATTTATCAAATGCTATGAAAATTTATGTTTGTTTATATTTATCATTTTCTAAAATTATTTACTACTGAATAAATATTATTTACTACTGAATAAAAAGCACTAATGGTAATTTAATTAAATAAATATTTTGTCCTAATTAATAATTTTAGGTTTTAAAAATAGCTTCTATTAAAATATGATCATCAATTAAAAACATTATTATTACCCATTCTTAATCAAATTTGTGATTAAATGTACTGAGAGTTGTTATAAATTTAATATAAAATTTGTGTAAATTGATATTGTATGAAAACTTAGATATCTAACTACGTAGTCATTAGTCATTTAAAGACATCATGATTTTTCAATTGATTCATATATGTGAATTAATAAGGTATTAAAACATAACTTCTTAATCATGTATTAATGAATAAATTTAAAATTTAATTATAAGGTTTTAAAGTCTAATTTGCAACCATTTTGTTTATCCCTTACTTGCAATCATTTTGTTTTATCCCTAACTCTCTCATTTTTTTTCATGCTTTATCCCTAACTTTCTCTTTTGCGTTGCATAACTATATTAGAAGAAGTACAATTGGCGATCCGGCTTTTAGCATCATCGATCAAAATCTTGAATTTATACCTCCAGATGTATTTCAAGATGTTGAAGTTAACTCTACAAAAGAAGACATTGAAGAACAAAGAAATCGGGAGATGACAACTATTCGTGATAATATTGCTTCTAGTTTAATGGCAGTTAGACGTCGTTCTTGAATTGTTATAAACCTTTACTTTAAATGATGATGTTCATTTCTTTTGCTCTATTTGAATTATGTTGTTAAACTTCATTTGTATTGTTATATTTTATGTTTGGATGTATCATCATCATCATTATTATTGTTTTTGTTGTTGTTGTTATTTTTGTTGTTGTTGTTGTTGTTGTTGTTGTTGTTGTTGTTGTTTTTATTATTATTATTATTATTATTATTATTATTATTATTATTATTATTATTATTATTATTATTATTATTATTATTATTATATGTTTTATGTTTTTTATTAGAGTTATAAACTTATTTTTGTAGAATTTAATATCTAAAATCTAAATTTCTATAAGAATATTGAACAAAATACTAAGATATATAATATTCATACCTTTATAATTTTTTTAAAGTCATGCCCTAATAAGTCATTTTACACATAAACAGTTAACACTAAACAGCTAATTTTACCAAACATCAAATGACAAACAGCTAATGCAATTAGCTGGTCAAATCAACTGATAGAATCAGCTATCAGCAGCTAACAGCTAATGCAATCAGCTGATTGCCAAATAGGGCCTTGAATCGTGATCGAATCTAGTGACTAATAAATATATAAAATTTTATTTTATATATTATATATAAGATTATTTTTAAACATATTTTTTTAATTATTTATCTAACTTAAACCTTCAAACTTCAAAACATACAAGTTTTTTTTTAAGTTTACCAATACAACACAAAATAAGATAACAAAGCTCACTAGTCATATTTCATCAAAAAGATAAAAAAAGATCAATAATCATAATATTTATTCACCATAGTTGTAAAAGTTTTGATTTTTAAAGGAAAACTCTTTATTTTAAATGAACCGGCTGGTTTTTTCTTTCACCGGTTCAGCAGTTTTTACTAGTTCGACCGCAAAATGAACGGGCCAATCACTCACAAAAAATAAGGGCTAAACTGGATCGTTTCATGCTCCGGTTCACCGGTCCAACTGGCCGGTTTGGTTCGGTTTTCAAAACACTAAGAAAAAGAAAATCATGTTTCATGACGAAATTCAATTTATGATTTGTACTTTTAATAGATTTATGCATTATTCAAGATATAGAATAAAGTCATATTGACTTTAGAAAAATTAAAAAAAATTCATTGTATGCGAGATAAGATTCTGCAGCCAACTTGCCAGCGTCTTATTCCTTAGAAAACTAAAAGAAATAGAGTTTGGAGTTGGTCATAAGACATTTAAAATGATAGCACTAAATTTTATGTTCGGTTGTAGTGACGTCCCTTTCTGTTGATTGACGGGCCTCCCTCGTTCACCATTTCTCCTATTCTCGAGTTCTACTTTTTAGATCCATTAGCGTCTAAAATTCATCACTTAGGTCAACCACGTTACATTGTCCCCTGCCCCCAGTTTTTAATGAAAGGGAATTTTGACCTGAGACAGTTAGGCAGTCGGGTCCTTAATTAACTACCAAATTGCCTGTAATTTAGGCTCGTCCTAGTTAGCCCATGCCTAAAACAAGTCCAGGAAGGAACGGATCTGATGCCGACTAATTGACTTCGGATTCAGTTCACATGTTCTCATCCTTATTAAGGGGTTACTTGTTTTTTTAGGATACTTCTTTAATGCATTAATAAAAAGCTAATCGTTTGGTTGACATTGACATATTAAACTATAAGCTCACTTGGTCATATGGGCTGCACGTTGCCTAAATTATTGCCAAGTTGAAGAAGCCGGTACGAACCCCATATCGTAAATCGCCAATTAAATTAGACAATTAAAAGTTATGGTTTGCAATGAAAGACAAGATATTTGGGATTTTATTTGGTAATGGAGAAAATTATAATTATGAATTTTGTTCAAGATTGTTTTTAAAATTAAATTTTAACTTAAATGTTTTTTAGTTTACATATTCAATTACCATTGAAAGTTTTTGGTAACTTATACGAATTACATTCAATTTAACCATTTTCATAAACATAAAAGGTCTTTTTGAAAAAATAAATTGAATTATCAAACAGAAAGGTCTCCAAGTAGAGTTAAATGTAGAACTAGGTACAAAAACAAAGCTAAGTATGGTTTAAACCATTTTTAACATGAATGAGAAGAGAATAACTCTAATTTAAAGTCTTAACTTTGTGATGCGAGATTATGCAAGTTGAGAAGCGCTACAACTAAGGTATCTAGACTTTTATGTTAGAAGAAAGCTCTCCTAATGCCAAGCTTTTCTTTGGTAATCAATGAATGAAAATTCCTTAATTGGTAGCTAATTACATACTACAACTAAGGTGAATATTAGGCACACATACATGTTCCCTCATCGAATGTTCATTTCAAATGTAACTTTGTAGATAATGAGGTGTCCTCTGCATACACTTTGTTTTTGATGTATCCAATTAATTATCCTAGGCCAATCATTTTAGAAATATTGGACCTTTTCAAATTTTAAGTTTCATTACAATCAAGTAATGTAAATAGCTTTCAGGGTTCAAATTAATAAAAAGACTTTAAGAAAGATAAGATAAAGGTTAATAATGGGGTTATAAGGCTCAAAATTGGTTACTCCTAATAGATAAAATATGGTAGGGTAATTTAAGAAAATGGAATAAATAAATGTTGAATCTAATTGCCTTTATCATTTTAATGCTTTTAATTCAACAAAATGTAGTCTCAATATGTGTAATAAAAGCAAGTTCTAGAATTATCGAACTATGCATAATAACACACATGAAAGAATAAAAGAACTTCAAAATTAATTAAATTCGCTCTTAGGCTCAAGAGCTCATAAGAAAAAAATGATTTTATGTGTGTAAATAATATGCAATTTTTATTCAAATTGACTATCTCAATGATTACTAAAAATGTGACTTAGAAAAGCTAGTTTATTCTAACTTTCATCCTTTTGTGTACTAATTCGGTTCAATAATCAATAATAAAATCAAGTATTTATGGACACTAATTCAAAATATTAGTTAATAAGATTTAATAACAAAGATTATAATAAGATTAAGAAATTTATAATCCCCTTCCCACACTTAAAATTGTACACTATCTCCAATGTAGACAATATAAGCACAAATGAAAAAAAATGTAAGAAAATGTAGGAATTTGGTACTTCCCTGAGTAATAAGAATTTCATAATTCTGATTTCGATGAGATATCCATGTGTATGAGATACAATTACCTTGCAAAATATAAATGAAAAGGGATAAAATAAAAAATAAAATAACAATAATAATAATGAAAATAAATACTAAATATGGAAATAAAAATAACATTAAAGTCCTATGCTAGCATTAAAAATGGAAACAACATGAACTAGAATTTAAAAGAAAACATATCCTAATTCATAGGTTGCTTAATGTACCCTACATGTTTATCGTCATCCTGGGTCTATAATGAGTGACTTGATTCCTCCTGTTTCTGCACATAGAGGTTTTGTAGCCTATAAATAAGCCAAATGTTATAAAATGATCATAAGGACATAATGTATTAAAGTAATAAATCTAATAAAAGGCATTAATGTCCTTTTCAATGACAAAATGTTAATAACATTAGGAATGACAAAACTTCCTGAATCTTCTGTTGGTTTAATCAGTTTGTCTTCTAGGAAGTGGGAAACAATCGTACTCAAGGTGATTAACAATGATTCATCAACAGTCCCCTCCATTGGTTCCTCCTTCTGTTCTTCCTCAATCTCCTTTGTGCACTTGTCAACTTTCTCTTCCTAGAGAAAGGCTTCTTCCTCTTATTCTTCTTCAATTATCTATTGCCACTTCTCTACTTCCTATTCTTGAATAGCAGCTTCCTCCTCTTGTTCGTCCTTTACTTCCTCTATCATTAGTTCATCCTTCTCTTTTCAAGTAGTAGTTACATCCTCATCTTCTTAGAATACCCCTTCATTTATGAAATTGACCTTCGTCTCTTCGTCAATCCGAGGTATTAGTAAGCTCAAATAATATGTTGCATTATGCTTGATATATTTAGGTGAAGAAAATCTCTCTTTAAATTCACATTGGCTAATTGTACTTTTGACAAGGCATTCCATTATTCCATCTTAAATTTTTCTGCTTGTTGTTGTTATTGTAAATATTTAGTTGAAGTATAATCATTCCATCTATAAGTGTAAAGGTTGCTCCACTATGAATTACAAGTATTCTTATAGGGTGTACTTTGAGGCCATTTTTGAATGCTCAATTGCTCTTATATATAGTTTATTGCTTGACATTTATGATTGTAGTAGTTGCCTCCACAAATGTTGCAAATATAGATATTGGTTGAGCTTTCTAATACATATCACCAAACTTCTCTTTCTAATATAGTGATGTTGCCAAATGGATGACATATCATAGCTCCCATAAGAATATTGTCCACTCTACCTTTCTATTGTGAGTTATGGCTATAAATATGAATCTTAATCCCTTACAATCAACAATAATACGCACAGTCAAAGTAGAGAGGTCCAAAAGATAAATAAATGAGTAAATCAAGAAAAATAAAATAAAATAAAATATGTAAATACAAAAATTAATGGTTAGATTAATAAAAGATAGGCTTTTCTAATATTATAGTCCCTGGCAACTATGCTAAAAACCTGATTGACTCGATTTGTTCAATTTTAAAAATACCCCAAGTGCATAACATGACTGTAGCTAGCCTAGGTAACTATGAGTCGATCCCACGAAGACTAAAACTACTAATAATTACCCTTTTCTATTATTTAACCTATGAATTAGATTTTGGATTTTAAGTAAAATTTTAACTGAATAGTAAACTAAGATTGAAATAATTTTGAACACAAAATAAGGAAAATACTAAGAAAAATCAATATCAGATAATAATATCTAGGTAATGAATCTCCCTAAGAATTATTAAATAATAACCCTGTATCATGCAATTATATTATTGATTAATAATGGATAGTGGACTTGATTAATATTAGATAGTGGAAATTCCTATCTTATGTTAAAATCTGTCTCAAGAATATTAATGACTAGTTAAAATCCTAGGATTGCTTTTATTGATTCGTGAATTCTGCTATTAGGTTTGACCTAATCTTGAAGATTTATGTCAACCTATCTCTAGGTTTACATGAGTCTCCTCCCAATTATGGTAGATCTATTCATACAAGAGTGTTTCTCAATCTCAATCGTATGAAATCAAATCATGCACTATTATTCCGGATATATTAGAACAAGAATAAAATGCATAATTGAAACAAAATAAATCAATCAATATAATTGCAATAAATAAGAGATCAATTCACATTGTTATCACAAACTAGAGGTCTATCACACCTAGACACTAAACATGTTTAGTTACTACTCATAGAAAACAAAATCAAAAATAAATCTATAGAAAAAACTAAAAGAAAACAACAAAATCATAATTGTAAATCTCCCTTTTCTTTTATTAGGTCTTCCTGCAAAACTAGATTGGATGTTATTATCTAAAGAACCTCTTGATGTATTCTTCACATTTTCCTTTCCCCTTGATTATAACTACACCTTTGTATATGTCTCACAACTTAAAATTGCTTATATAAAAACTTGTCTCTTTTTGTTTTGCCTTTGCTTACGTCCTTTTGTAGAAAAATTAGGATTTTTAGGAATTAGAAAGTCACTTACATGACCATATAGGTAGTCATGTAGCTCAAAAAAACCTAAAATCATGACTTTACATGTTCATAAAGATTTACATAGGCATATGCATAACAGTGCAAGTCCAAGTTGCTTCAAATCTTCATTTTATACCACAAATTCATCTGAATTCTTCTTCTTTTGGTCCATGAAGGCAATTATAGACTATAAATGCACTTGGTATGAATTAAGTACAACAATACTATAAAATAATAATAAGTAAAATACATTAAACATGGGTATACAAATATAGTTAAAAATTATTTATCATACCTCCAGCCGGGCAGGAACCATTATGAGATCTATTGATTTGTTAGGAGGATAGTACATCAACTTGTATTTGTTTTGAAATATCCAACAACTTTAACCTATGTTTTTTAGCTTGTAGCTTATGATTTTGAGGTGGTGTTTGCTACAGGTTAATTACATGGGTATTAAAAGGCACTTGTTGTTGTTTATTACTAAGAGAAGTGCCAGGAGGACTGGCCTGAAGCCTAAAATAACACTGGAGATGAAGAAGATGTAGAAGAAATGGTTCTATAGAGAAGCAAGAAGTTAGAAATAGGTTTCTCCATTTTAACCACATAATGGTTAAAAGGTGGTACTGACAGAAGATGAGTATTAGTTGTGAGGAAGAAAAATTAGGAAAAGAGTGGAAGAAAGGTTGAAAGCTTCCCATTAGCATCCAAACCATTGCAATATTTTAAAGAATAATGAGCTATGTGACCTATTACTCATCATGCAAGGTTACCTATTCTTCCAATTGTGAAAAGTAACTTTCCCTCTCTCACAATAATAACTTCAATTTCTGGCGAAGCTCAAGGGTAGTTACATGAAACCTTCAATTTAGGGAAAGCTTCATGGAAGTCTCCAATTGAGGGTTATCTCATTAAGAGAAGCTATAGAATCAGTTTCCAACTTTGCAAGAATTGATTGATGTCAACCTTTTGAGGGAACAAAGAAACCAAAAAACGGTTAACTCGAATGGAACAACCAAATCCTAGAAAAATGTGGTTTCGGCTGAATCTGCTAATGATAAACCAAGACATTTTCTGGCCACATTAGTTAATGACATTTTATCCGCACCTCTAGAAATGCTTCGAAAAGGTGTAAAACACTCGAGAAATACAATATTTGTCTTCTTTCTAAGTAAGAGACTGCATTTCCTCTAATGCAAAATTGGGCTTATAGGATGGAGAAATAAAGGACTTGACAGAATACTACTTAATGAAGAAGATACTTTTTTGTTCAAATATATTGATGGAGATAGTATGAGTAAGATAATAGAATATGGTTCGTGGAATGTGGGAACCATGTTTATTAAAAATTGGGCTCTAGGTTTGGAGTTTGATAGAACAAGTATAGAAACTACTTCTTTGTGGATTAATTTTCATAATATACCTCTAGAATACTAAACTCCAAATGGACTGAGTTTTCTTTCTAGTTCTGTAGGTAAACCTATAGCATTTGATACAGCCACTGCTAGACTTAAGAAAGTATTCTTTGCAATAACTTGTGTGGAGATTAATCACAAGAATGGACTTCTTGAACTCTATTTGTTATGAAGTTAAATATTGCCAATGAAATGGCTAAAGCTGAAATCTAACTATCCTACAATTGGAAGCCTCAGTTGGGAAAACAAGTATGGAAACCTATAAGGAAATTATTCACTTTAAGTTAATGGGTATCGAATAAGAATCAACACCTAAGACTAATGAGGAAAACATCACTAATATTATACCTGAAAAATAGATAAACTTAACAAAAGTCCTTTAGGGCTTTCTAATTTGCAGGAGCTTGTGAAGCTAATTAGACCCCCATCACTCTTATCCCAGGATTTTCTATTGAAACTCTAATAACTAGCATCTCACAAAGCAATCAAATCTATTATCTTCATTCTTAATCCTAGAAAGGCTCTAGGTCCTTTAGTTATAATGCCCATTTCTTTCGAAGTTCCTGGCATATTATTGGTAACCTACTTGTGGAAATTGTTTTCAAATTCATGAATTCTAGAAAATTGGTGAGAGAAATCAATGCAACTTATATGTTTGATTCCTAAAGTGATCAATTTCAACTGCCACAATAAGTTTCGACCCTTTTTTTGCTATAATATTGTTTATAAGGTGATCTTTAAGCTCCTAACTAATAGAATAAATGAGTTATAGAACAAGCTCATACATTTTTCCTGAGGAGCTTTCATTCTTGAAAAATTAATCACTGGTAATATCCTCGTTTTTTCGGAGTTGATAAGGGACGATAAAACCTGTAGAACTATTAAAAGTTGTAACATTAAAGTATATTTCTCCAAAGCATTTGATAGAGTCCAATGGAAGTTCATTTTATTTAGCCTAGAATGGCTTAGTCTCCCTAATCTCTTCATTAACTAGATCAAAGGTTGCCTCTCAACTCATTATTACAGTATGCTTATCAATGGATCACCTACCAAACAGTTTAGAGGAGCTAATGGTTTAAGTCACGGAGATCCCATACCTCTTCCTTTTTTTCCACATTTATGGAAATTCTTAATAGGATTATCAACCCTAAAACTTTAAGATTTCATGATTTCAGCTTCCATCACAAATGTAGGGAGATTCTCCTGATTCATTTAAGCTTTCTAGATGATCTCTTGATGTTCTGTGTTGGTAACCAACCTTCTATCTCCATTTTACATCAATCTCTCCAATATTTTTATAGTTAATTTCATCTATTTATTAACTCTTCTAAAGAGCGAAATCTATTTCTCTATAGACATCTCTAACATTGACAAATTTCATTAACTCTTTGGTTTGAATGTTCACAACCTACCTTTCAAATATCTTGATATTCTCATCTCTTCTAAGAAGCTAAGATTTAAAGATTGATTGTTGATTTTCAAAAAATATAAGAAAATAATCAATGCTTGACAGGATAGAGCTCTCTTATAAGCTAGAAGAGTTTAGCTCATCATTCTAGTTCTAAACAATCTACACACCTATTGGAGTACCCATTTCTTTTTACCCAAGAAAATCAATAAGGAAATAGAGAAATGCGTCAGAAATTCTCTCTAGTCTGGCAAGGTTGACAAATCCAAAAGAGCTAAGATTAAATGGGAACAATTATGATGTAGAAAACAGGAAGGTGGTCTAAGATTTGTTTCTACTTATAAAATTAAAAATATCATATGGCTAAAAGAATTTGGAGGCTTTTTAATGATAAAGAGGTCTTTGGAGCAAATGAATGAATGAATACACCTAAAGTAATCCCGCTTGTGGAAAATTAATGGAACAAAAGGACATTTATGGCCTTTCATACAAATTCTTAGAAAAAGGCATATTGTGTATTCCTTTATCAGAATCCAAGTTAGGAATGGTAAAGATACTTTGTTTAATTGGACAAATTAAAGCCCTCTATTCATAAGAGGAGATATCTCTTTCTTTATAACTAGAATTCCAATCCAAGCTTGAGTCAAGAAGTTCATAAATCAGGACACATGGTTATTGATTGATGGGAGTGATAAAATATTGTTGAATTACTTTACCAATTACTTGCCTAACCCCTATTTGACTGATAAACCCATATGTTCCATCAACAATAATGGAGATTTCTCTAACTTTTCCTGTCTTAAAACTCTCAGGCCTCTCATTTTTCTCATTCCTTAATACAACATTGTTTCGAAAGGTTCTATGATTCTTAAAGTATCTTTTATCGTATGGTTAGCAACTAGGAGAAGACTAAAAAATAAAGATATAATTAAAGGGTCCAATGATCAGCTCTTTACATTATGCTAGCTAGAAGCTAAAGCAATTGATCATCTTTACTTCCAATGTAACTATATAACCCTAATTTAGGCCATACTGCAACACATAATGAATCTCTTTTTCCTAGTTACTTATTGGGATAACATATTGGCATGGGTTGAAAATCAATAACAAAAATTGGGAAAAGACTAAAAATGTCTAAGCCTTAGCCTAAACTGCTTAGCATATGTAATATAGATAGAAAGGAAATAGAGATTGTTCAACAATTGTAAAACTCAAAATCATGCCTTAGCTTACAATACTGCCGGATTAGAGAAATCATTGTTGCTCACCAAGTTGCTGAAAATATGAGCCACTCTCTTAAAAAAAGATGGAATCTTTAATATCTTAGCTTCTAATTTCTAGTAGTCCTTATGGTTAATTATTGTAAAGATAGATGTAATCTCACCAAACTAGTTTGGCACAAGCTTGTAATGTCTCCTTTTGATACCTTTTAATGGCTTATCAATGAATTCTTTTTAATTTTCAAAAGAAAATCATGTAACTAGGAGAGGAGGCAAGGTCGCTACATTAGGAAGGGAGGTTTATCCTTATGCTTCCATAGTTGAGAATAGGTTTTTCCGAAGTAATCTTAGCATTCCTCTTCTTGAATCTAACTTAAAATTGCAAAAAAAAAATGTAATTATTTTTTATTATATGATGTAAATTATAGTATTTTAAATATTTTATGTTATTCTTAGTTTTATATCTACATAAGAATTAAATTATCTTTTTTTATATTAATTAAGATTATTGTTTAGATGAGAAATAAGTGAAAAGTAATATTAATGTAAATAAAGAGACAGTTATATCAAATTATATTATTATGATTTTTGATATATGATTGATGTAAATGTGAGAATTATAAAGTACAATATATTGAGAAATTATTTTGTAATTTTATATAATTTAGAGAATATTTTATTATTTTAAAATTACTTGAAACAATGCTTGATATTGACGGTTACTAATATTGTATTGTTCCAAAGCCAAATTTAGTAACCTCTAGTGTAGTATTCGTAACATTGTTTATAAGAACAAGTTAGTACCGTAATAATTATTTTTTAAAATATGGTAATCATCGTCAAGCGGCCATTAAGGACCGTCACGACCTTATTTTCATTCTCATTTCTTCTTCCTAGGAAAAGAAACTAACATCTCTTCTGCATTGAGTGCTTGCCTATATAAGTGCCTACCCACCTCTGTTCATATCTACCACCCTGCTATTAAATCCAAGTTGAAAGAATCATATAACATGGCTACTCAGTTCCACAATAACGTGAACAAAAGTTCGTTCAATCCCAGCGACACAGCCGGGAAGATCATATCTTGCAATGGTGAGAAGCTGATTTTGCAATTTAAGTTGACGGTAGATCCTTTGATCTGTTTTACTGACAAATGTGCTTGTCATTGCTGTTCCTGGAGAAGCTGCTGTTGTGCGCGGTCCCAAACAACAGTTTCTCATCGAACAAATTCGGGTTGAGCCACCTAAGACGATGGAGGTTAGGATCAAGATCCTTTATACTTCAATCTGTCACACGGACCTCAGTGCTTGGCAAGGAGAGGTAAATGATTTTATTGTATGAACTTTATGCACATGCTTATCCATAAACACCCATGGCAATTCAAAGTAACAAGAAAGTTAACACCATGTCGTCGTGCTAATGTTTAAAGAACGAAGCTCAGAGAGCATATCCAAGAATTCTAGGCCATGAAGCTGTGGGGTAAGCCATTTCTGCCATAACTTTGACTCTCTCCAATATTTAATTTTGGTGCATTGGGTTTCGTCAAGAGTTTGATTTCTTATTTACTTTTCCCCTGATGCAGAGTTGTAGAGAGTGTCGGTGAAGGGGTGACCGATTTGAAGCAAGGTGACCATGTGATTCCAATCTTCAATGGAGAATGTGGGCAGTGCGTATATTGCAAGAAGAGGACAACCAATCTGTGCGAGAAGTATCGTGTCAACCCATTCAAGAATGTGATGACAAATGATGGCAAGTGCAGATTTTGGACGAAAGATGGGGAGCCTATTTTCCATTTTCTCAACACATCTACTTTCACCGAGTATTCCGTGCTGGACTCTGCTTGCGTCGTCAAGATAGAATCTAACAGTCCTCTCATGAAGATGAGTTTGTTAAGCTGTGGTGTTTCTACAGGTACGAGGCGAAGAGACTAAACAGAACCCATAAAAATAATATTTATTTCCTGAAAGTAACGTTCCTGATCACCATGGCCCTCAAACCCTCTGTGCCCCGAGAAGGGGAACCGAGGATCACGTCCCATGACAATCTTATATTTAAGTCAATTTACAGTGCTAGGAATCTCGTGTTTACTCACACGGGACCAAAAGTTGCCAGTTATCTTCAACATGACATTATAAAGTGAGGACCAGATTATTTGTTTCTATTTCGTAAAATGTATTCATTTCACAAAATATTGGACGGGAAAAATGACTCGTAAACGGACAATTCCGTTAAATTGCTAGTTGGTCATAAGGAAATGAAATTTACTTTTGCAATGCTACTTGAGTAAACTTGATTGTTGATTAGATGCTTTGGGATTGATGAAGGTGTGGGGGCTGCATGGAACGTTGCCGACGTCCAAGCTGGATCTACTATGGCTATTTTCGGTTTGGGCGCCTTGGGTCTCGCTGTAAGCCTCAACAATCTTTAGATTTTACGTTAATGTTTTTTCACACAAGATAACAAGGAAAAATACAAAAACAAAAAGATTTCAACTTTACTTATTTTCGAGGTCAAACAAAATGTCAATTAGATCACAAGTTTTCTAGATTTGTTATATTATATATGTTGCTTTCTATTGTATCAATGAGTTTTAACCATGTGGACCTAATAACACTCCAAATTTAGCAAGAAAAACTCATTTTGAAATGTTTTAAATTTATACATTAAAATAAGTATATTAAGATGTTATCATCCAATTGTTTAAATGATATGAATTTTAAGCTGTCTAATTGAAATTTAATTAAATTTTATGTCAGGTTCAAATTGCATTAGGTCCAATTCAACTAAATTCCTAATTATATGTTGTTGTCCCAAGTTTAATTTGTCCTCAAGTGCTCTTGCTTGGGGACAAAAGTATAGATTAGGCAGTAATAACATACATTGCAATTGAAATTCATAAATGTTTTTATTTGGTACTTGGTAATTACAGATTACTATAAACATGTATGATCAAGTTTAACGAGAAACTGGATCCCAATTCCTCAACAACTGGGACTTAAATTATTCAAAATACCTGAATTAACGGCTATATATATGTATGTGATATTGTTGAAGGTGGCTGAGGGTGCACGAGCAAGAGGAGCATCCAAAATCGTTGGCGTTGATATCAACCCTGACAAGTTCATCAAAGGTAAACGGACGTGATATATTTTTGCATCCCATCTATATGCACACATGGATCTATAGTGTAGAACACTACCAACTCGAGACTTTTCACTAGGCATATATATCCAGGGAATATAATTCAGATAAATTTGTGACGGATGCAGGGAAGGCAATGGGAATTTCTGAATTTCTGAATCCGAATGATGGTGGAAAGCCTGTTCATGAGGTTAGTTAATTAGAACTACTTACTTTACATGCGCACACGCAATGGAACTTTTGACTGATTCTGTAACAACCAATCTTTAAAACATGGTTTGGTAGAGAATCAGGGAAATGACAGGTGGAGGAGTTGACTACAGCTTCGAGTGCGTTGGGAATTTAGATATTCTTAGAGAGGCTTTCTTGGCTACTCACGATGTAAGTTAATTCCCCTTCAATCCCATTCTCTGTTTTTTTTTTTCAGGTAATAAAAAAAATAGATTGTTGATGACTAAAATTAATTTATTTTTGATGCTGTGATTGATAGGGTTGGGGAAAGACGGTGCTGATAGGGATATATCCGAGTCCAAACCTACTGCCAATACATCCGATGGAGTTGTTCGACGGGAGAAGCATTATTGGAACAGTGTCTGGTGGATACAAAGGGAAGAGCCAATTGCCTGATCTTGTCCAAGATTGCATGCGAGGGGTCAGTAGCTACTAGCTAGCTTACCATGAATATGTGTCACATCTTTCATTTCATTATAACCAAATCATCATATATTAATCACAGGTGGTGAATTTGGATGGGTTCATAACGCATGAACTGCCTTTTGAGAAAATTAACCAAGCGTTCCAGCTTTTGATTGATGGGAAGGCTTTGAGATGTGTTCTGAGGCTTCCATATGCGGACAAAATGGAATAACCTTTGGATTTTGAGTCAACGCTTCATTTGGCTTCTGTTATGACTTTCTAATCAATGGATGCAAATTGTGTAATAAATAGTTTAATTTGTCGAGTGCACGGCATTCTAGGCATTTTCACAGGAAGCTAATCGGCAATCCGGGAAGAAATTGCTCTTTGGTTAAACAAAGATC
This sequence comes from Erythroxylum echinodendron, assembly GCA_027575705.1. Taxonomy (NCBI): domain Eukaryota; kingdom Viridiplantae; phylum Streptophyta; class Magnoliopsida; order Malpighiales; family Erythroxylaceae; genus Erythroxylum; species Erythroxylum echinodendron. The sequence goes on along the minus strand of JANZXR010000172.1, from coordinate 27,585,925 downwards.
TTAGATTGTCGCCCCAACCCTGGCTATTGTTTTTAGTCTCGTAGACCTCTTCAATATTAGATCTTTGGAATGTTTCCAAAGCTAACGTCTCAAACACGGCAATTTAGTTGGAAACTCTTAAGATGCTTCAGACATCGTAGATCTTTTCTCCAGATTCTCTCACGTGGTAAACCATAGAATGCATAACCAACAACCACAATTGCAAAAGCAAGGAAAATTTCAACCATGGATTATTCAATATAAGTTAGTTGGGGGAACTCCCAACTCCGGCCAAACCTTCACCAATTGCTGCTCATCACTAAGAAGAGCTTCCTTCTCTACATATTTTGTTTTACTTGACACATTCCAGTTGTGTAATAATAAGAAAGCATATACAGCGGACTAGAGATGGCTCCATTTGTAGAGCAACAATAGTCCTAGTTTAACATAAAACTTGCATTTGTAGAGCATTGAGTTGTATACTAAATTATAATAAAAATTCTCAACTTTTGAAACTTAATAAGCATATTAGAAATTTTAATTTAGGTTATAAGAATATGATGTTTAATTTGTAGATGCATTAAGAGTAATAAGGCATAAGAAAAAAAATGCTTAATATTAACAAAATAAGAGTTACTAGATGAAGACAACAGAAGCACAAGTTAACTAAAGCATACAATGAGTTGATTGCTAACTTGTAGTACATAAGGAATGTTGTAATCCTAAATATGTAGATAAACATCTTAGCACATAACATATGGACAACGAAACCCAATCAAGAGTACAAAAACGAAAAGAAAAAATTCAAAGAGGCAGGAAAGACCAGGATTAAGCCAAACCAGTGAAGAAGCTGATGGAACAAGAAGAATAGGAAGGTGAATGAGGGTAATGGGGAACAGCACCAAGGAAAAGGTGATTCATGTTTACACAAATGAGATGAACAAACAAACTGGGCAGGTGCAGAAAGAAGTAGGAATGGAGAATACAAGAAAATGAGTAGGAATGAAGGAGTGTGCCATGGGATGGAGAACCTGTCCCAACCCTGTTCTCCTTTATTTGGTCCATACATCACATAGATTTAATAGAACAATGATACAACTGATTAATTGGAACAGATGATCTGATCTCGAGATGACCATTAGAAGCTAAACTGGCTCTATGTAGCTGGAACGGAGGAGAAGGATCTATTATAGTAGCCAAGTAAACACAATCTGGCCATGTATAACTGGTGGAGTTTAGAGAAAAACAAACAATGATCTTCTTATATCCCCAAATTTTATGTAATATTTGATGTTCTTTAAGGTGACGTTCTGAAGAATTGTAAAGTGAAAAGGAATAGTATATCACCAGACACTGTCACGACCGTTCATCTGTCATGTACCAAGTATCCGAAATTGCCCACTAGCTCCATCTGACATTTGCGAGCAATAAACATAAAGCTTCCGATAGCCTCAAGGTTCAATTAGACTCTCTATGTGTTGCTAGAATAACAAAAAGATGATTTGTCATTTGGGAAAAAGGGCAAATGATCGAAAAAGCACAACAGGAGTAATGATACGGGAAAACATCTTTACATTGGGTGTGCGTATCTAAATATTTATAAACGGGCACTAAACTCAGCTGTGAATGCCAAGATTGCTTGAATCCACAGTTAGACAAGGAGCTCGTGGCCGAACAGGAGTCTTTGATGGGCTTACCCTGAACACAGAAAATCGAATGGTCAAGCAAAGTAACATGTGGAAACAAACAACTGAACCTATCCAGGTAACGTAAAATCATCTTCATCTTCCAATCTGACCTTATCGGCAAAGTACCCAGGACAACACCGCTACAGTTGAGAGCTGCAATTGCACTTTCAGCCTGCATTGGAAATAGATCCATCAACTCACAAAGAGCACCAAAACTTCTCTAATGATATGTTTTCCAGTCAAACAAAGAAACAAGACATTTTTATGTATTAAACCCAAATGTTCTGAATCGTTGACTATATTACCATACGTACTTCCCACCAGATATCACAGGTTCCAGTAAAATCTTATTTCATTTAGACCTCTTAATGATTGTGCTTGAGTGAGAGCATATAAGTTATTTCATATTGAAGGATCTCGCAGATAAATAGATACGTAGATAATTCATGTGCATAGTAGGGCCGCTTAGGATAGACCAATATAAAGAAACAGCCATAAGCATAGAGGATTGTGCTATGCAAGCACAAGGACTTGGGCTTCCAGAAAGATGTCATGGAGTTCACCGCAGGGGATGGCAGATTTTTACTTGTGAACCTAGTTTCCCAGGTGTTAACCTTGTACATAATCATGTAGGAGATGGCATGTGCTGCATCTAACATGCAATAAAGAAATCTTTAGTTCACAGAAGGATTCTGCAGTGTGTAGATTCAATTAGGTTAAATCCTTATCGATAAAAACGTGGGGCTGGACAAACATGGTCAATCTCAAACCCTTTCAGAAACTGATACTTAAAACATATTAAAGCTCAAACTAAAGGAATTTACACATGCAATGATTCCCCTGTTCACATACAAGTATATGTGATACCAGATAACAGCATCTACATCCGTTACCATGAGATCCAACTCTAACCAAACATTACTAAAACCTTTAAAGCTAATACAAGCATTTAACATTAGTTTTCATAGCTTAGAAGTGATGTAGATAATTAACACAACCAGTAGGTGTCAAATTTATATTTCATAATGAAAGGCCTACTACATGCACTTCAAATCCATTAAACACGACTAAAGGGAAACTTGCTCAAAGATGAAATCAACGGTTGCTTAGCCTCCAAATACTTCGAACGAAAAGGTCAAACACCTGACAGAAAATATAGTAATAGCTGCAAACTTCCAATTGCCCCATGGAAAAAGTTAAACTAATCATTTTAGAGGATTTTAAGAGAAGCTAATTCAACTATCTGAAATGAATTTCACCATACACTAGAAAAAGTAATTCCCAAAGAGGTTATGCATCGCAGGAAACAGTCCATTTCCATTCTCACAAACTCAACTCAGTCACAATGGACTCCCTTCAAATAGGGAAACAGTGACTCAACTATCATCCATCCTATCCAATACAAAGTCAAGTGACATCATTTAGTGGTGAAAATTTGTAATGGGACATCAACAAGCATGGTAAAGAAAAGGAAATGCACGAAATTGACATAATTATAGCATTAAGGCCATAAATCAGTTATCACATAAAACAAGAAGTTCTTCAAAAATATGGGTAGTTAACAACCTAATGCCACAACAAACTTAAGCAGCATATGATGAGAAGGTTCATTCTTAAAGGAAACAGATATCATCTAGCAGTCAGTAGTGTGGCATAAACAAGAAGAAGAAGCTTGGTGGATAGATTTGAGAGAGAGTTTAACGAATCACTTACAGCATGGTAGCTTCTAATCGTCAGAGGAAGCCTGAAATTTTCATTACACATGGATTTTATCTAATTTTCTGAGATTTATTACATACCAAACTCTGGATAGGGAAATACTTTTATTCTGTTTTAAGGTTTAAGGCTCCCAGCCACTCTTATATTTCTTATTCAGCTTTTATAGCAATCTAATTTCTCAATCAACTGCATAGTCTGTTTTTTCTACTTCATGGTACATTCAGGTAGAGTTTCAATCTGCAGTTAATTATTAATGAGCTCACTCAGCAGTAACCACAGTTAAAATCAGAGAAGATAAGCACTGTATTTTAACACCTTTAAACAATTAACAGAAAAGTAGATACTTGTACATCAAGTTACTTATAAATTTAGCTGCAGTCAAAAGAAAGATGCATCGATCTATGTAAAAGAGTATGTTATACTGTTGTCTGAAAGGAATTTCTCAAAAAATAAAGCTTCAATAGACTCCCAACAGCTTTTAATTGATTTCACAAACATTTGTCGATGTAAAATCCATTTTAGAGGTTATTATGAAATTCAACTCTCTGGCATTTCATAAAAGTATGCATCTGAAGGTAGCATTTAAAGCATCGTAATCCATATTATCACAAGAACTACCACCAATTTCACTAACAAATTAGACTTGTACCTTTGTCAAGACATTTAATGACCTCAATTCCTCACCCAGGTCCCCTTACCAGTTATTCAAAAACACCCTACTAACCAAACAAATCCCTAGCAGGGTATTGTTTTATATATGACGTTCGGAAGGAAAAGAATTGCAACAATGACAACAATAGGAAAGCAGAATTCACCATAACAAACTCCACAAAAGCAATACGAGTAGGATGATGATAATCTCCTAGCAGCCTCAGACGATAAACCTGCATTAGACAATCCCCTCTTTACCAAAAGTCATTTGTAACCTTGCAGAATTCATATTAGATAACTTTCTGAGTCGACAAACAGGTATGATCACAGACCTCTCCACAGAATGATTCAAAAAAGATCCTAATTTCTGCTTGGGTAACCTATGGTCAAAAAGACAAAATAATAAATCAAAAAGTCATCGTGAATTTTGATCAATTTAATAATGACATTTTATAGAAACTAATGGAACTACCTTCTTATCAATATTTGTACAGTAGATAGTTCTTGAGCACATTTCACGTTCATCATCATTCTGAAAACCAAAAGGAAAGTGATATGTGGATTTCTTAGAGCACGTATCATTTGAGGCTAGAATTGCTTACCCTAGGCAAAAAAGTTGGGTTAACTGGTGCAATAGCTGTTTTGGAAGGCAGCACCTTCACGGGGTAAAACCCAAGCATTGTCCCAGACAGATTTAATGCAGCCCTTACACCTTCTGTATCACCAAATTGCCAGAAAGCAAACGAGGAAACAACATTAAATACAAAAGCACTCACACATCGTAGACTTCAAATAACCATCATGTAGAAAAACTATGACAAACAAGCATGCGCACACCTTGTAGTTTCAAATAACAATCAGGATGAAACTCTTCCATTCATACACCACAATCCATGATAAACAGTTGTCGAATAACAAAAGCAGATAGTTAACATACCTTCATCAGTGAACTCAATAAACGCAAATCGAAGTATAGAATTGGGATCACCGCAGATGCGACAGTCAACAACCTTTCCATAAGGATATATCTCAGAGATACAAAGTAGAGAAAGCTACTGAAATATGAACCTAGAACAATATTACCTGTCCACAACCAACAAATAAGGCTGCCAGCTGTTCTTCAGTGACCTTATTCAAAGAAAGCCAAAATCTTAATATACCTGGATAACATAGACAACAAATGTTTGAATAAATGTAAACATGAAATTTAACACATACCTGTTGATCAATGTCGGAAACATAAACAGTCCTGCGAATTATCTCCTCTCTTTGAGCCAAATTTGTTCTTGTGTTCAATCTCCGTTTTTCTTGACCAAAGCTCTTCTTCTGAAGGGAAGAAGAGCAGCCATCAATTTATACTAGAAATCATCGGCCTAACGCCTTTTCAAGTGGTCGAAATTTCAAGCTTCAAAATTTTTATGTAGAACTATGAATACTAGGATTATGCACTTTGATCAAAGAAACAGCTTGATCATAGTTCAAGCAGGTTGATCAAGTTCCAAGACATCCATATGTTTAAAAACCAACTGCTTTGTATTCTGATAAAATCTGGACAAAAAGAAGTAGCAAACTTTAAGCATAAAGAGGAAGTCAAAGCGTATATAATATACCCTCCTAGCAGCGCTCCCGTTAATCCGACCATCCCCAGTTCCATTGCCGTGAAAACCCACTAGTCCAAGGTTGTTGAGATCCTCGATATTGTTCGTATAAAAAGAGGCACTGAGTCCATGAAGACCGTTAAGACCATTGAGGCCATTGGTATTGTGGTTACTAGCAAGCGAATGTGGCACAAACTCCTCAGCCATAGGGTTCAGTTTAGAGAAAAATTCCTGCAACTCTCTCATATCCCTCTTATAGCTATCCCCATCATCCACACCACTACGGAAATCACCATCCCCACAGATGGATCGCCTTTGATGATGATGGATTACAGGCAGATTCTGGACGCCACCGTTGGTGGGAGACTGGACCTGAACCTTCATGTAGAGAGGCTGAATCTGAACACAGTTGTTGATGCGAGGCCGTGTGTGATGGTTGTGATTGGAAAGATGGTGATCCTGATAGTTGGATGATACTGATGACACACTCGAATTTTGAGTCGATGATGAGCTCGAACCCACGCCACTACTCATCCCCGAATCTCCGTCAACAGCATTTTCGACGACCCCCATGATTTTCCTTTCCAAATCCTCGATATCAGCTACCACTTTAACTTAATCAACTGGAAAACAACACGAAACAAAACAAAAAAGTAGATATTTTACCAGCACGGTGAAAACAAAACAAATGGAAAGGTACCACCTTTATTGTCTGTCGGTCTTTGCAAATTAAGTTAAGAAGAAAAATAAACTAGCCAGAATGAAGCGGAAGATAAACAAAAGAATATTATTCTTTTTGTCAAACAAATTGGAAGAAAAAAGAAGACCGTTTTCTTGGATATCCATTTCACAAGCTTCCTAAAAGTCTTTCTTATGTCTCAGCTAACCATAATTCACCAGTGTCACTCACCCAGACCAGAGCCACAACCCCAACAGCAACTTTATATTTATTTATTCCAAGTATTGGAGGAGTTCGCAAAGAAAATATTAATGAAAACCCAATTTTGGATAAATATGGCTTGACACAAATTTTACGTGTCAGGGCAAAGTTCTTTACTGGAAAGTGATGTTGAGAACATGACATGTTATATAAGCAAAATGGGATTGTTTCAAGCGGTGGAGAAGAATTTGAGAGAAATATGGCCTAAGATATAAGCATGTCAGAATTATGTCTCTCATTAGAAAGACAAAAAAAAAAAAAATATGTGATACAATACCTCATAAATAGTTAGATGGGAGATCATGTAGTGTGAATAGGAGAAACAATATGATGCACAACCTACGATATGGCTATTTCCCAAATCATGTCTATGATAAAAAATCTATAAATAAAGCGATGCAAAAACCCTAAAAAGGAGGCTTAATTTAGTTTAGTTTTTTCATCTTTTATTGCTTTAATTAGGGTTAGGTTCGTTTAGGAAGAAACAAACCTATAAAACATACCTTACATCCATTTTCAACATTCAAGAAAGATTAAAATCATTCCAAGGAAGAAAATAACATTAGGAGATTTATATCATCATCATCATCATCGGAGGATAACTTATAATAACTTCTTCATTTCTTTTGATTTTTTTGATATTTCAAAGACATTTAGTGGCTCAAAGATTAAACTTGATCTTAATTTGTTTATAAATGTTATCAGAAGTACTTATGTGCAGATTAACTTAAGACACATGTATTAAAGATTGAATAGGGTACAAGATATAGACCTATATGACCCTTTAGAATTATGGCAATCTTTTGTGAGGTTTAAAAGAATTTAGTGCATTTATGGGACACCCTTAAAGAAATTATGAGAGGTGTCAATTTCATGAGGAGGAAAATTAATCTAATCCTAAAAATCTAAGGCTGAAAAGATATGAAACTAAAAATAAATAATACAATGGGAAGTAAATACGAGAATTAAATTCAACCGATTAAATTAGAAGTTAAACACAAGCAATTAACAATTGAGCAACAAGCACGCAGAATGGAAATTAACCAGAGAATTTACCAAGTTATGATAAAAAGGATTTTACAAATCATTAATGCTAACCTAGCTGATTATGTGTTAATGTGGTGTCGGTTCTAGATGATCGTAGGGCTGATTATTTTCTCTCGAGTTATAGCCATTAACCCTAATTTACTAATTGGATTATGAAATATGTAATCTCTCAATTCACAAATTATCCAAAACCCTAATTAGATCTAAAGCACTTTAATAAACTATCGGAATATTACACGAGATCTCTCTCCACACATTTACCAATATAATTTGTCATGGTTTCTATTAAAACGCCTAACTTTCATTAATATGATTTAATCGTTTTTCATTGAGTTCACCCTCTCAGTTTATTATCTAATTATGCAAGAATGCAATTAAATCATGGCATTCATCCAATAAACACAATCAACTAAATTATCATTAAATCAAAATAAAATCCTGAAGAAGAGTTAGAACATCATCAACATTCTACCATCTATCATCATACAATCCATTCTAACTTTATACATGAATAAAATTGAAACAAGAAGGAGGTAGAAAGTTAGAATGGACGATCTGGGAAGGCAACAGCATCGGGAAACCTCCTGATTTAGGAAGCACGTCGAGACCGCTTCTTCTTCCTCTTTCTTCCTCTTCCTCCCCTCTTTCTCATCCTCTTTCTCTCTTAAGGGTTTCCAAAAGTGGCTGCACGAAAAGCTCTAATAAGCACAATCAACTAAATTATCATCAAATCAATATAAAATCTCGAAGAAGAGTTAGAACATCATCAACATTCTACCATCTATCATCATACAATCCATCCCAACTTTATACATGAATAAAATTGAAACAAAAAGGAAATAGAAACTTAGAATGGGTGATCTAGAAAGGCAGTAGCATCGGGAAATCTCCTGATTCGAGAAGCACATCGAGACCACTTCTTCTTCCTCTTCCTCCTTTCTTCCTCTTCCTCTTTCTTTCTTAGGGTTTCCAAAAGTAGATGCACGAAAAGCTCCCTTTTCTTTTTTCTCTTGTTGTTCTTTAAATAGTCTTTTACGTTTTGGATTTTTTTGGGGTCTGAAAGGTCCAAAAAGTATCTCGAAATGTGAAGTTCATAAGTGTCTACATGTCTGGCCGACGTAGGCTACGACTGTGGCCCTGCAGGCCATGATTGTGACTCACATCTAAGCCTTCTATCACGATCGTGGCATGCAGGCCACGATGGTGGTCCATTCCTAGAGCTTCTGTCAGCTACAATTGTGGGTCATTTTTTTAGCCCGAATGTCTTCAGAAACTCCTCTGTTCTTTGATATTGACCCTGAAATACTAGCAAACATATTAAAGTACCTCAAAAACATAATATTTAAGCTCAAAATCTTGCACTAATCCTTAAAACACTTAAAACATAAATAATTAACAAACTAATATAATTCTAACCTAGACATGTACTAAATGATTGAATTAACGGCTAAACACAATTTAAACTATGCCCTAAAATACGATGCAATTTACAATTATCACATCCCCATACTTAAACATTTGCTTGTCCTCAAGTGAACAAAACAACAAACAACACAAAATCACAAAGCACACAATGTAATAATGAGACAATGACTTCAACTTCATAAAACAAATTTAACTCTAAACATAAGCATTCGAGTTGTTCCAAATCGTTAATATGCAAACTCTACATCTACGAGCTCTGGACTATATATATATATATATATATTAATCAAAACTTAAATGTCAAGTTTATTCACCCCTTTCAATTTTGCACTCATATTAATAATTATTTGGTCAATCAAACTTTGTAACTAATCCTAAGTATGCTTTCATGAAAAGTTAAGCTATTTATTAAGTTCAGTAAGTTTTATTAGAAAACATTTTTTAACACTTTTTGTGAACATGGAACTAGTCTTTTTACACAGAGGCAAACATTGGTAATGAATGTTAATCCGATGACTCGACCAAGTCATGTTTTTAGTAAGTTGCGCGGTTGGAATATCATTATAGCCTTTTGATGCAAAGGCACACATTTGTGATGCGTGTCGATCTGGTTATGCAGCTACGTCATGTTCTCAACTGGCTACTAACTCTATTCATAACCCGAAGGCTAACGGAATAGTTATTTATTTAAAATTTACAAACTTTTTTTCAATTTAATTAATGCCTACCTTATTGCTTTAGCTACTCGCTTTCATAGGAAAATACTAGCAAAGATACTTAGTTGAAAGACCTAAAATTATAAATAAATGTGACAACTTATAGGGTGATAAACTAACACTGAATTCTAATTAACTTGTCTATTTTAGCCAAAGAACCCAGATCACTAATTTATTGAGCTAATGACTCTTTAAACCTAATAGATTATGTTTAAAATTAAATCGATTTCATTCCATCTAAGCCATCGATACATTCACACAATTCACAATATGCAACCTAAACACACTAACATAACAATATGCAAAATTCACATTCAAAGCAAAACACACAACCTCCCTACACTTGAACAACACATTGTCTTCAATGTGAGAAGGAAACAAACAAACACACATGGAAGGAAGTAACATAAAATAAAACAAAATAAAAACTAAATTTAAAAGAAAAGGATTAGAAACAAAACCTTATAGTGATGAAGGCGATGATGGTAATGGAGGCGGTATTTGCACACCTTGAGGCTCGAGATATCTATGAATACATTTGATGTCCCGACTCAAGCGTCTTTGTTCCTTTGCCATGCTCCTCATTACCATGGAGTTTTCAGCCAAAATATTTGTTAGCATTTTAGTTTGATCAGGTATTATTGTCAGTACTTTCTTTCATCCCGATTCTTCTTCTTCATCCTCCTCCTCAGACTCCTCATTAATTGAATTCTCTTCTTGCTGTTGCTGAGTGCTCGAACTCGCTTGACTGGTTTTGACTTAATGTGTGTTTTGGCACTAATATCCCGAAGTTACATATTATGAGACTTTAGGATTTCAGCTCACCATAAATGATGACGGTTTATGAATTTAGGATGGTAGACCGTGAATCTGTTGCACTCAACTCCATAATAATCAGCTATGGCCAAAACTAAGTAACCCATTCCTAAGTTATTGCTCCTGCTACGTCGAGTAGCAATAATTGTGTTGAAGACGTTGGTGGTTCTGAAAACTAGGATGCTATAGTCTATACACTACAACAGGAAAAGTTCCTTTGTTTAACACTTGTTAGTTTATGTTTTGTCAAAAACAGTTTGACACATGAATTGATACAGCAACAAGTGTTCGTGGCTCCTGATGATGTTGTTATGTGCATTCTTAGCATCAAAGCACTCTAACCCAGTTAAATCAATTTAGTAGGGGGTGACATGGAAATCATTGTGTTGATCCACTATGGACGATTCGGGGAACCCAAAAATTCATACAAAGTATCATAATTAAGCTCATAGGGTTATCCCCACAACCTAAACTACAATTCCTTAGGTTTATTAGATTCAACCTGAAGGGATGTAAAGAATTCTATGATTAGTTCTTCGTAAATTGGATATTGATAATGAGTAAACTGCCTCCATTGAATTCTCTCTGCTAGATTCTTAACCTTATCTCTCAATTTTAGTCTATCTAAAGTATTAAAATGGAAGTACTTGGGAACCATAATTTTTTTATTGAGAAGGGAGTGAAAGTTGTTACCTTTCTCATCAGAGAATATCGAGAAAGGCACTACCTAATCTACTGCCCTATCTCTTTTATCTCGGTGCTTAACACTCTGCTTGATCAGTGGCCCTATTAGGAATAAGAGTGTGCAAAAGTTGTGACAGTAAGGGAGTTGAGTGTAGGTAGAGGGAAGTGAGAGTCTTTGAATGTATTAGACATAAGAGAGAGATAGTCTAAATGAAAGTGATGGAAGAAATGAGGTTAGAATTGAATATATAGGTGAGGAGAGGGTATTTTGTAAGAAAAAGGCTGAAAAAACATGTGCCTGAAATATCATGGCCTGTAATAATTTCACCATTTCTAATTTTTTGTCTTTCTTCCTTATACACACCCCCAAGATCCTTTCCTAACATCTTTTTAGCACTATCACCTCATTAAACTTTCCTCCTTGATCATTTTTATCAAAATTAATGCCCTACTCTTCCATGATATTTATTTGGAATAGAAACAACATAACTACGTAATTCAAACTATCTAAATCAAGGAAATAACCGGTAATTTAAAAACATAGGTTGCCTCCCATATAACGCTTCTTTTAACATCATTAGCTTGAGGCTCTTCTTTGCTCAAGGTGGTTTAAGAAAATTCTTCATTGGTGACTCAGTTTAAGAAAATTCTTCATTAGCTTATCTCATAAAATGTACGCCTTTCACCTGATTGCTTATGCCACCTCCTTCCTTTTCCCAATTCTTTCTTCTCCTTCTTTTGCGAGATTTATTCTTTCCCAGGGAACACTTTTGATCATCATTCTTTTTTTTTTCTCTACTAAAATTCGTTCCCTTCATGATGGTCATAGGTTGGAGAGGATTTTTGTCATTCTTGGTTAAGGTGAAAGACACATGTTCCTCTCCTACCCTTAGAATCAACTCACACCCATCTGCATCAATAGTTGCCGCCTGAGGATAATTGGGGTTTCCGCATCTTCTTCTATGTCCAGTATGAAAAAGTTGTGTATATACGTCATGTATGATACCCTTTGGATGATGAACTAATTTATCTACTATTTTCACCAGTATCTTGGTGGGGGCTATCTCATCAAACCCCAGCTTCTTATATAAGAATGCGGCATCATGTGTAGGCTGGCTCCCAAATCAGCAAAGGCTCTCTCTATTTTGACACCCTTAATAATGCAGGGGATATAAAAGTCCCCTGAATCCTCCTTCTTTGATGGTGTCGTCAATTTCTTTTCTTCCTCCAGTTCTTTTTCACCTTTCCTCTTATTGATTCCATTAGTGTAAGTCATGCTTCCAGTTGCTCGATTATGCTTACAGCTTCATTCTGCTAACCTTCCTTAGATTTCCTAATGACTTTGATCGGGAATAGAATTGGGGGTTAGTACTTTTTATCTCAGGAAAATTATACCTTGCCAATAGAGAGCCTTCCTTATTCTCTTGCACCTCTTCCTTCCCCTTATTCCTAAATGGATTTGGCTTTTTTGTTCTAAAATAGGGTAGATTTTTATATTGATGCTTCTGGGTTGTTTGTAGTTCTGATTCACTTCGAAAAAATTCTTATCAACGTTATTCTTGTCCTTCCCTTCATTGTCTTCAGCTTGGAGCGATTCCTCCTCAGGCACTTGTGTAACGACCATGATTTGTTCTTTCAGATTGGGCTCAATGTTATTTGAAAGGGTTCCTGCATTTCAGGTCACTACTGCTTCTGCCAATTGACCTACTTGGACCTTCAGTTTATGTATCGAGGAGGTATGATTCTTTGTAACTTGCTCGAACTTGCCTTCAAGCCTCTTATGTGCATCATCTATACCTCCAATTTTATCTAAAATTTTTTCCAGTTTGGATTCCATCGAACTCGGTTTGTCTTGCTGGAAACCTGGTGATCCTTGGGGTCTGTACTGTCCTCCAATGTTGTTTGATTAAGAGAAGTTTGGATGACTTTTCCATGTAGGGTTGTATGTGTTAAAGTAGTGATTATTTCCCCCTCCTCGACCGTATTGGGTTCCCATATAGTTTACTTTCTCTAATCCATTATCTTTCAATGACATGTGCGTTGTAACACTAGTCAAAATAAAATAACTAGACTATTACTATAGCAGAGGTGAGTCTAGGTTGATCCTACAGAGAGTGTGTGTAAAGTTGTTGAATGCAATCAATTAGTGTTTAGGTTTAAGGGGGTTTTGGATTTTTCAAATAAAAAAATAAAATGAAGCTAGACTAATAAAACAAATTAAAGAAAACATGTGAAAATTGATAAAAGTGGGAAATTCGGTAGGAACCTGGTTCTTTATTTCAATATCAACTTACACCATAATTACGTATATCTCAATGATTTGTTGTTCTCAAATGTCTCGTAGCAACTATTAATTGTAGGTTAATAATTAACCCGAGTTTTCCTTTAAGTATTGTTTAATCAAGATACGATCATTAATTAAACCTAACCACCGAATAAACTAGGATACGATCTCTAGATTTAGTTAGGCAGTAGCATTACAAATTAGGAAAGTTAATTAATCAAGGCAACAACTATATACGATGCGTCATTTAACCTAGGTCATGTTATACCTAATGATTACGAATCATTAGTCGCTACACATGAATTTCAACATAATAATTATGAAATATATCAAAATTCTAGTAATGTGTATGCAATTAAATGATTTAATGAATGCATTAAAATCATCATTTCATAATACCCAATGAGCTCATACACAAATAATTGAACAATAAGGAAAATCCTATTATCCATTCATAAAACCCAAATCAATTAACATAGAATAACACAATCAATTTCCAATGAGAGCAAGAAACAACAAAAATCAAAAAACACACTTAACCCGGGTCGTTGGCATCGATGTCACCTCTAAACTGGCGTTGGGATCTTAGACTTCCATAGGTCTTTCAGGAAAAAGCTTAAATCCCATAAAAATTACCCCAACTGAAACCCCAATAATTCTTCTTCATTGTGTAAGCTCTTTTTTACTCTTCTCTTCTCTTATTCATTGATGTGACAAATAAATACATATGTCCATGGTCACTGTTCACATCTTTCTTCTCTACCGCCATTAAGCTCTTTTCCCAGCCACCAAGCCGTAGTTCCCCCAAAAAACACACTTAACCTAGGTCGTTGGTAACGATGTCACCTCCAAACCGGCATTGGGATCTTAGACTTCCATAGGTCTTCCAAGAAAAAGCTTAAACCCCATAAAAATTACTCCAACCGAAACCCCAATAATTCTTCTCCATTGCGCAAGCTCTCTTTTACTTTTCTCTTCTCCTATTCATTGATGTGACAAATAAATACATATGTTCCATGATCACTGTTCACATCTTTCTTCTCTATCGCCACTAAGCTCTTCTCCATGCCTCCTGTTCATGTTCTTAACCCTCGCAGATGCCTTTTTTGTGTTAAACGGTAGCATTTAATGCTATCTTTCACGTTTAACGCCATGCACTGCTAGCGTTTAACACATGTTGTAATGTTAGCGTTAACACATGTAACGTTATCATTTAACGAATAAGCAACGCTAGTGTTTAACGCCATGCCTTAAACGCAAGTGATGCTAATGTTAGACGTTAGCTTCTTTCTGCTTTATCCTCTACACTGCATTTTATTCATCTTGCACTGTCTTTTTTCCTTTAGTTGCTATTGATTTTTTTTTCTTGTCTTTTAATTAACTTCTTCTTGCCCTATGAAGACAAGTTAAAATTAATTTTAAAAAAACAGCCCAAATATAGTGCTTTCGACTCACTTTAATTTCTTTGCTTCCAAATTGTACTTAAAATCATATAAGAATTAAAGTGAATATCTTAAGCGTTTTCGTATCATTAATCGCTAAGTGTAAATGATTAAATGTATCAACAATTAAACACATATCAATTTTCCCACATATTTAGTTTTTGGTTGTTCTTAGGCAAAACATCCAAATTAAGCTCAAAAACCCGAAACATTTACATAATTCCCATATCTTCCAAGACTATATAATCACAAGCAAAGATGAGTGACTTTCAAATATCATAATAAGAGTTCAACATTTAATGCTTCTACTCATGATTAATCAACAAGCATCATCTTTGGAAACCGAGCAATCTAATGATAGACTCGGAAAATGAGTTTAAGTAAACTATATTTATAGGTACACTTAACACCATTCATGATCATGGCAATCCATAATTTTCCATATCATTTCATTTCTCCACCACTATGATTCACATGCAAAATCATGAATCAAAGGACTTTTCAAGGTTGTAATGTGGGCAAAGGTAAAGTGAGATGTATTTGGGTCAAGTAGTATGAAAGCCATTAAGCTAATGAAACAAAACAACACTCATCAAAAAATAGGTATTGTCAACTATAATGAATGCAATATTTATCTTTCACAATCCCTTTCAACTTTCACACCCCAATCACATGAAACATACACCAATCCGAAGGAATCACTCATACAATTTATGCCAACAATATAGTGAAATCATAAGAGTAAACCTTCCAAGCCAACATCTATCTCATATTCAATATACTCAAATAACCCATTTATCACAAACTTAGGAGTATGCATTAATTATAAACACCTTTTCAACACATATGCACTTGTTCCTAGATACATTTATTTAGACATTTTTTTTCTTTTTCTTCTTTCTTTCTTTTTCATTTTCTTTTCTTTTCTCTCATTTTTTTTTGTTTTTCTCTTTTTTTCTTTCTTTTACTTGTAAAAATTAAAATAAACTACACCAACATTGGAATTTCAATGATAAGACATAACAAAACATCCCAACATTAACCAACATACACATATGTACACCCTTACACTTACACTTTTGTACATCCACAAACTCACTAAACACAAATATTCCATTAGCTTTATGGCTTGGGTAGGACATTTGGTTAAGTATAAAGCATGTAATGTGGTTGATTCAAAAAGAAAGACTAATAAGGCTCAAAGGGGTTTATCAAAAAGGAAATAATATAATGGGTAGGTTATTTAGCTAATATAGTTCGAAAAAGAAAAGAATGCCTAATCATATCCATTATAATGCATATGATAAAAATGTAGTCTCAAATAGAAATTCAATGCAAATCAGGATGTCCATGTCATGAAGGTCATACATTATCAAAAGACAATGAGATTGATATGGATGTTTTAGTCTAATAGGCTCAAAATCTCACCGACTTTGTCTACCACTAGTCACTAGTCTTCCAAAGATAATGCATATCGATCAATCACATGAGTAAAAATACATGCTAAAATTGCCACAAAATTCTTTAGTCAACTCGTTCTCTAATCATGACTATATAGTCCCAAAAGCAACAAAAAATGATAAAATGTTTGTTTGTTTGTTTTATTCTTTCTCGCATTTTGATTGAAAACTTAAAAACAAGCAAAAATAAATCAACAAAGAAACACACATGCATAAAAAATAAATGTGAAAATTTAAAAGCAAAGAAATTTACTTCCTTTTGGTTGCCTTCTAAGAAGCATCTTTGTTTAGGGTCACTGGCTTGACTCCTTGTTTCCTCCTCACTTGACAAAATTGTGATCTTCAGGTGTCAGAAGTGGCTCCTCCACATGAGGTTCTTCCGGATGGAGCCTTGGTTAATAATCGTTCGTTCAACTCCAACATCTTCCTTATCTTCTGATTCTTCATCTCTACTAAGTCATTGCTCTTTTGAAATAATTCGAATGACTCTTTGCCTTTTTCTTTTTCGTTTAATTCTTCCAACTTGCTAGGTATAGGTGAAGGGTTAGTTTTGAAAATAATTACGGACTCAGTACTTACCTCCGAGTTAAAAGATATGTCTTTTTCTGCTTTGAGCTCCTCCTCTGCTTCTTCCACACAAGCAATTCGTTTAGGGTTGACCTTAAAATTCTCAAGCTCCTCATCACTTTGTAAAGTTTACGTACAAACGTCCATTAGGTACATCTCAGGTTGATACAGCTGCTCCTCTTCGCTTTATGGTTCTAGATGATTGATATCTCCCCATTGAGGCAATGCATCTTGCTGGAATTACAGAACATCCTGTTGGATTTGCTGTACGCTTTGCTAAAACAACTGTTGGAACTACTGCATATCTTGTCAAATTTAAAGATTGTTAGTAGCCATAATATTAAGCATTTCTTCTAAAGATGTACCTAAGTCGTGTTAGTTCTCCGAACCTTGGGCACTATACCATGTAGTTTTTGAAAATTGCCCTCCATTCTACTGGAATTGTGGAGTATTCTGCTGCAATTACAACACATTAGCATTCACTATATTAATCAAATCTTCTAGAGAAGGACCAAAGTTGTGATAGGAAACTTCTGGTCTGTATGAGAATTACTGTACATCCTGTAAACTATCATGGAAGTAATTCTAATGATTATCCCATCCATAACAAAAGATATTTTGATCAGTCCAAACATTATTATAGGATTAAGAATATGAATTAAAGAAAAATTTTCTTCCATCAATATCGAATTTTTTAATCACAAACACAAAAAAATGATAAGATCACGAAATAATTAAAAATAAATCAATTACGAACAAATATATACAAAACAACAATTAAAATCACAAATAAAAACTAAACACCACACTCCCTGATAACTACGCTAAAATTAACATGCGCGTCGTAACGCTTGTCAAAATAAAATAACTGGACTACTACTGTAGCAGTGGTGAGTCTAGTAGATCCCACAGAGAGTGTGTGCAAAGTTGTTAAATGAAATTAATCATTCAAATAAAATATAAAATGAAACTAGACTAGTAAAAACAAATTAAATAAACAATGTGAAAATTGACAAAAGTGGGGAATTTGGTAGGGAACCGGTTCTTTGGTTTAATCTCAGCCTACACCCTAATTAAGTATATTTTAATGATTTGTTGTTCTCAAACCTCTCTTAGAAAATTATACCCAAAATCATTTATGAATTAAAGTGAGTATATTAAGCATTTTTGTATCACTAATTGCTAAGTGTAAATGATTAAATGTATCAATAATTAAACATATATTGATTTCCCCCACACTTAGCTTTTGGTTGTTCTCGGGCAAAACATCCAAATTAAGCTCAAAGACATGAAACATTTACTTAATTCCCATATTTTCCAAGACTATATAATCATAACCAAAGATAAATGACTTTAAAAAATCATAGTAAGAATTCAACATTCAATGCTTCTACTCATGATCAATCAACAAGCATCATCTTCGAAAACCAAGCAATCTAATGGTAGACTCTGAAAATGTGTTTAAGTAAAATATATCTATAGGTACACTCTATATCATTCATGATCATGACAATCCATAACTTTGCATATTATTTCATTTCTCCATCACTATAACTCAAATGCAAAATCATAAATCAAAGGACTTTTCAAGTTGTAATTTGGGTTAAGGTAAGGTGAGATATATTTGGGTTAAGTAGCATGAGAGTCATCAAAGCTAGTGAAATAAATGCAGCACTCAATTATACCATCAAGTGTAAAAACCCAACATGCACTCACAATTGTGTACAACAACTATGATGAATGCAAAAACAAGTTTCACAATTCAAACTCGAGCTCTCACACACAAACCACATTAAACACAACCAAACTGAAGAGATCATCCATACAATTTATGTCAACAATACATTGAAACCACAATAAGTGAACCTTCCATGACAACATCTACTTCATATCCAATATACTCAAATAACTCATTCATTACAACTTTAGGAGAATGCATTAATGATAAACAACTTTTCAACACATATGCAATTACTCTTAGATACATTTATTTAAACATTTTGTCATTCTTTTTCTTTTTCTTTTTCTTTCTTTCTTTTCTTGTGCTTTTCTCTTTTCTTTCTTTCTTTTCCTTTTTATTTTTTTAAACATTTAAAGAAACTACTTTATTATGGGAATTTCAATTACAAAACATCCCAACATCATAAAAAACCCACACATATGGACACCCCCACACTTAAAATTTGTACATCCGCAAACTTAACAATAAAAAATACTCCACTTGCTTATGGCTTGGGTAAGACATTTAGATAAGTATAAAGCATGTAATGTAGTTAGTACATAAAGAAAAAGTATAAAGTTCAAAGGGGTTTATCAAGGGAAAAATCACGTCAATAGGATAGGTTATTTGGTTAATGTAGTTTATGAAAAACAAAGAATGCCTAATCATATCCATGTTAATGCATGTGATAAAAATGTGGTCTCGAGTAGAAATTTAACACAAAATCAGGATTTACATATCATGAAGGTCACACATTATCAAAAGGCAATGAGATTGATATGGATGTTTCAATCTAATAAGGCTCAAAATCTCACCATCTTTGTCTACCATTAGTCACTATTCTTCTAAAGATAATGCACATCAACCAATCACAAGAGCAAAAGTACATGCCAAAGTTACTATGAAATTCTCCAGTCAATTCATTCTCTACTTATGATTAAATAATCCTATAAGCAATAGAAAATGAGCAAATGTTTATTTGTTTATTTTATTCTTTCTCATTTTGAATGAAAAATTAAAAACTAGCAAAAATAAACCAATAAAGAAACACATGCATAAAAAATTAATGCGAAAATTTAAAAATAAAGAAATTTATTTCCCTTAGGTTGCCTCCTAAGAAGCACCTTTGTTTAGGGTCACTGACTTGACTCCTTCTTCTCCTCACGTGACAAAATTATGATCTTCTGATGGCTCATACAGTTCTTCAATGTGAGGTTCTTCAGGATAGGGTTTTGGTTGATAGCCATTCCCATCTAACTCCTTCCCTATCCTCAGACTTTTAATCACGATGAGTTAATACACTCCAGAAAGATCTTAAATGTCTCTTCGGCTTTTTCTTCCTCATTTAATTCCTCCAATCTGCTATGTAAACATGAAGAATCATTCTCAACAATAAAATGGAACTTAGTACTTACCTAATAGCTAAAAGATATGTCTTTTTCTGCTTCGAGCTCCTCCTCTACTTCTTCTTCTTCTTCACAAGCAATTCCTTAAGTACTACACTCAAGATTCTCAAGCTCCTTTTCACTCTGAAAGGTTTCCCTACTAATACCCATCGGGTACTCCTTAGGTTGATATGGTTGCATCTCTTTACTTTGTGATGCTAGGAGGTTGATAGCTTCCATCAATTGATCCTCCTGGCTTGTCAAGTTCTGGATTCTAGAACTTGTTTCTTGCTGGAATTGCAAAGTGTTAGCAACATACACATTAACTAATTCTTCCAATAATGTAACTGAGTCTTGATAGGATGCTTTTGGTATGTACGAAAATTGCTGTCCTTCCTGTAAAATATCATGGAAGTAATTCCGCTGATTATTGTTAAGGATGGATCACACACACAACAGTGAAAAAGGGACAGAAAGTAAGAAAGAACAAGAACACATAGGTTTAACATGGCTCAGCAATTTGCCTACGTCCACCAGCTACTAGGAATTTTGTATTATCAATGTGTTTTCTGCATGTAAAATAGGAAAAAACAACCAACCCTATTTATACTAATAAGAGCTAGAGCAACAATAGGAAATTATACAAGAATAGGAAACTGTACAACATTAGGAAACTGCATAGGAATAACAAACTCTACAAGAATAGGAAACTACCTACTAATCCTACTCCTACTCCACTTCCTAATTAGGCTCCACGTCTAACAATCTTCCACTTGAAGATTAATGTAGGAACCAACCATCCTTTCCTATCCAATGCACTTCAGCAGCTTCACGAGCCATCTAATCGTTCAACCTCCATAATACTAACCATGGAGATCAACTGAGGTCTTGCACAACCCCATTTTCCTAGCATCAACAACCTTGGTAAGCATGTCTGTTGGATTCTTGCTCCTTAAAACCATCTCCAACTACATCACACCATCTGCCAACAAACTCCTTATAAAATGATATCTCCTATGGATGTGCTTAGTTCTGGAATCGAAAATGGGATTCTTAGCCAATTGAATGGCACTCTGACTATCTATACACAATCCCACTGCTTTTTGCCAATTTCCTCCATAAAGTCTTTTAACGAAACCATCTCCTTGCCAGCTTCAGACATAGCCATATACTCAGATTCTATAGTTGACATAGAGACACATTTTTAAAGTTTTGACATCTAGTTAACCACTGTTCCACCAATAGTGAAGACATACCTGGATGTGCTCTTGCTACTATCCACTTCTCCATTAAGGTCAGTATCAACGAACCCTTCTAGCACCACCTTGGCTTTTCCGAAACAAAGCGCAGTACTAGATGCACCCTTCAAGTATCTCAGAAGCTACTTCATGGCTTCCAACGAGCTTGTCCTGGATTTGACATATACCTGCTAACTGCTCCCACTACATATGTTATTTCAGGTCTAATGCAGGCCATAGCATACATCAAACTACCAATTGCTGAGGCATACAATACCTTAGACTTGTAATCTCACTCCTTAACTATCATGGGAGGCTGCTCCTTGGACAATTTAAGATCATTTGCCAAAGGTGTATTCCTGTGCTTTGCATCACTAACTCTGAACCTGTTTAACACTTTCTCAATGTATTGTTCTTGAGATAGTTTTAGCATCCCAACTGATCTGTCCCTAGAAATCCTCATACCAAGAATATATTTTGTAGTACCCAAATCCTTCATCTCAAAATTCTCTGACAGCTTTAGATTATTGATCTCTTTCATACATAAACCTGCAATCAGCATATCATCCACCTATAAGAGCAAAATAACATAAGAATTACCAAAATTTTTGAAATAATGATAGTGATCCTTATCACTCCTGTAGAACCCGCTATTGCACATGAAAGCATCAAACTTCTTGCACCACTGTCTCAGAGCCTGCTTCAACCCATACAAGCTTTTAATAAGCTTGCACACCTTGTGTTCCTTACTGGGAATCACATAACCCTAAAGTTGCTGCATATCTATGTGCTCCTCCAGTTCACCATGTAAAAACGTCGTTTTTACATCCATCTACTGAAGAAGTAAATCTTCAGCTGCAACAATACCTAACAAGATTCGAATATTAGTTAATTTCACAATAAGAGAGAAGATTTTATTATAATCAACACCCTTCTTTTGTGAGTACCCTTTAGCCACCAATTTGGCTTTGTACCGTTTCCTACCATCAGGTTCATCCTTGATTCGGTACACCCACTTGTTGAATAAGACCTTCCTCTTAACAGGCAGTTTAGATAACACCCAGGTTTGATTCTTTTCAAAGGAGCTCATTTCCTCATCCATGGCTTACTCCCACTTAATAGAATCATCCACCTGAACAACTTCATCACAGGACTCTGGTTCGCCATCATTATTTAACAACAGATAATGCAGGGAAGGAGAATACCGTTATGGTGGCCTTGACACTCTAGAAGTCCTTCCTACCGCAAACTTTGGTATAACTTGTTTTGGCTCAACTGTAGCAGTTTTAGGAACTATAACGTTTTTAAGACACCCCTGAGATCTTGCTGCAACATCAGCCTGCATGATTTCCTGCAACTCTACCATTTCAGAATTGTCTCTCACCTTTCTTGTATTACCGGAACCCACCAAAATGTTGTCTTTGTATAGAACATTCTCATCAAATGTTACATCATAGTGTCTCAGAATCTTTCTATTCTTCTCATCCCAAAATCTATAACTGAACTTATCATAACCATATGTAATGAAATATCACGTAATAGCCTTAGGATCTAATTTGTCTCTCTTCTTAAGATCAACATGTGCATAGGCAGTACAACTAGAAGTCTTAAGATGAGAGAGATTTACCTCCCTTCCCGACCATACTTCTCCAGAATCTTGAAATTCAAAGGAACTAAAGGCCCTCTGTTGATCAGGAAGGTTGTTGTATTCACTCCATCTGCCAGAACATTTTTGGCATCCCCGCGTGCAATCTCATGCTTCTCGCTTGCTCATTTAAACGTTCTGTTCATCCTTTCGACAACACCATTCTGTCTTACTTTACCAGGAACTATCCTGGTTAATCTAATCCTACTATCTACACAGAATTGTTTGAATTATGTCTTGTCATATTCATCTCCATTATCAGACCTTAGACACTTGATCTTTAAACCAATATGATTTTTAAGTTCAACTTTCCACCTTTTAAAAATAACAAACATATGACCAAATTTGTTATGTCATATCCTTGAATTATCTACATTTTTCACTCATATGACCAAGTTCGTTATGTCATATCCTTGAATTATCTACATTTGTAGCAATAGCTACCATATTCGAGCATCTTATTGTTGTGTACAATGTCCCTATCAGCACACCTCATGTTACTACCATAGCATCCTTGATAATCTTCTAGGAACTACCCCCGAACACCATTCTCTAACCATTTCTATCCAACTGACTCATTGAGATCAGATTCTTCTTCAGGTTAGGCACGAACCTGACATCCTGCAATTTCCACGGACTCCTAATAGAAGTCTTAATGTAGATATCCCCCTTCTCTATAATCTCTAATGGCTTGTCATCAGCAAGATACACCTTACCAAATTTTTCAGAGACAAAATTCTGGAATAATTCTCTACATGGAGAAGAGTGAAACGATGTTTCAAAATCTAAGATCTAGGATTCTATAGGACTGTCCACGCTCAAAACTAGTGCATCATTAATATCATCTATGGTGGAATTCACATAATCGCTGTCATCATCTTGAGGCTGCAAATTCTTCTTCTTCTTCGGTTTTGGACAATCCTTCTTAAGATGTCCCTTATCCCCATAGTTTCAGCAAATAACATTAGTTCTCCCATTTGATCTTCCCCACCCCTTTGACTTCCCGCGATTATTCTAACCTCACTATTTACCTCTTCCTCTACCTTCCGCACTCAAGACATTACCTAATGATTCCCCTAATTCCTTCTTGAAAATGCTTTCACTAAGAATTATATCCTGGACTTTATCAAATTTCAACGTGTTAGATCCACGAGAACTACTAACTGCAACAACAAGTGTATCCTATGAATCAGGTAGAGAAGATAACATAATTAGGGCTTTAATTTCTTCACCGAACTTAACTGACTAGTGACCATATTAAATTCGTTAATATGATTAACCACGGAACCACCATCAAACATCTTAAGATTAAACAAATGACGTATCAAAAATACCTTGTTAATGGTTGTTGGTTTCTTATACATTTTCGCTATAACCTTTAACATTCCTAATGTCATTTTCTTATTCATGATATTGAACGCAATGTTTCTGGCCAATGTCGATCTGATTACACTTAGTGCTTAGCGATCCAAGCGTTCCCACTCGAAATCCTCCATCTTTTTCTGCTTCTTTCCAGTCAGGAGCTAGTGTAGATTTTTCTGGTACAAATAATCCTCAATCTGCATCTTCCAAAACTTAAAATCCCTTCCATCTAATTTCTCAATCTTCACCTTCCCATCTTCCATCGTTATAAACTATGTGATTTACCCAACCTCCCTCTGATACCAGTTGTTAAGGATGGATCACACACACAACAGTGAAAAAAGGACATAAAGTAAGAAAGAACAAGAACACACAAATTTAACATGGTTCGATAATTTGCCTACGTCTACCAGTTGCTAGGAATTTTGTATTATCACTGTGTTTTTTGCACGTACAACAGGAAAAAACAACCACCCCTATTTATACTAATAGGAGCCATAGCAACAATAGGAAATCAAACAGGAATAGCAAACTATACAGCATTAGGAAATTGCATAGGAATAACAAACTCTACAGGAATAGGAAACTACCTCCTAATCCTACTCCTACTCCACTTCCTAATTAGGCTCCACGTCTAACAATTATCCCATCCATAATAAAAGTTAGGTTGATCCACTGTTATGGGTACCGTTTTGTACCGACTAGGACGGTACGATACTGACACCTTTGATACCGGATATAATACCGGTTGGTACTGGCCATTACTGTCGATACCGGTCAATACCGATTGGTACCGGCCAGTACCGGCCGGTACTAAAAATTTTGAAAAATATAGGGACTTTTTTGTAAAATTTTAAAACCCCCCTCCCTTTTTCAAAGTTTTTATAATTAATTATTAGTTGAACTTTTTGTGATTTTTTAATTTTTAATTTTAAAATAAAATAAATATTTTTATTACTAATAATAATTACACATTAAATTAAACTTAAAAATAAATTATTTTATTTAAATTTTTTTAATCTTTATATAATATTTATTAATAAACTAACAAAGTATTAATTAAAATATTTTATTTTTAAAAATAAATAATTTAAAAATTATTATTTATAAACTAATATTTATTTTATATATTTTTAA
>JANZXR010000172.1:27493761-27513660 GCA_027575705.1 Erythroxylum echinodendron | reverse complement strand
GGGTCAACCCAGAAGATAAAAGTCAACCCCAGAGGATAGAACACAGAGGATAGATTAAGGACTAAGGATTATAAGAAAGAGTTAAGAAGTACTGGAGTGAAGTGCATCTTCTGTGTTCCTGTTCACCTTGTATCTTCTGTCCTAATGTTGGACCCTCAGGAGACAGAATTGACCTTCAAGATCTTCATAAAAGTTATGGAGCTTGAAATCATCTTTCCAACCATATAAAGAATACCCCAGACTGATTCCCCTAGAGAAAGATATGACGCTTGAAAAATATCATCTGTATTTCCCAAACTTCGTCTGTGACACTGTTCACGCTATCGTTTGGGTTACTGTTCATATATATCTTCTATCCCATTGTCGACCCCTTAGAGGTTAGAGTTAATCTTGGGGTTTTCAGGGAGGTTGTAGACCTTGGAAACATCTTTCAAACCATATAGAGAATACCCCGAACCGATTATGCTAGAGAAAGTTATAAAGTTTGTAAGATATCATCTGTGTTACCGTTCACAGACTATCGTCTGTGTTACTATTCACAGACTTCGAAATAGATAGAAATCAGACGATAGAAATGAGACGAAGGGAAGCCAAAAATGTGATGCAATCAATGAGACGATAAAAATGATAGACCCTTCAGAAGATAAAGTCGACCTCCGGGGTCTTCATAAAAGTTGTAGAGATTGAAAAGTTGAGACTAATAAAGGGAAGTTTTGAGAACATAATCTGAAAGTGATCAAGTTTTTATTTCTGGAAGATAACTTACGTAGTAAGATATTTCGCATGCATGAAAGTAACAGATTATGGCATCAGAGTATGAAAGCAAGTAGGAGTTGGACTTCGATAACGGGGTCTCACAGAGTTGGTATCTGAGCATGAAGCATGAAGGGAGTGAGACTCCGGAATCAGGGTCCAACATTAGTTTTTGTTATAAAAACAAATTATTAAGTTTAGAGACAAAGAGAGAAGCAATTGGAGTTAAATTAGACACCATAAAATGAAAGAGAAGTAGCTCTGTACAGATGACAAGGAAAAGATGAAGATTAAATCACAAGATCTGATATAGAGTAACCTTTGATCCAAATTTTAAGAATATTTCATCAGAGGTAAATCAGGGATATAAATTAGGGATTCTTTTATTTCTAATTGTTCTTCTGGATAGTTCATGCTATATTTGTTTTCTATGTTTGGGAATTAATTTGTTTAGTGCCTAGGAGTGATGAATCCCAAGTTGAAATGGATAAAATGATATAGTCTTTTATTTAATGCAAGTTCATTGATTGGTATATTATGATTCAACTACATGTTTATATTCTTGAGCTAATATGTTCGACTTATTAGTTCAATGTTTGATTTCATATGATCAAGATTGAGAAATATTTTCATTTGAATAGACTTACCATAGTTGGAAGGAGTTGCAACCAAACCTAGAGATAGGTCAGCATAAATCCTCTAGATTAACATCGAACCTAATAATAAAGTTCAGGATTGATGTTCGACATATTAGTTTAATGTTTGATGATTTCATATGATTGAGATTGAGAAATCTTTTCTTTAGAATAGACTTACCATAGTTGGAAGGAGTTGCAAGCAAACTTAGAGGTAGGTCAGCATAAATCTTATGGATTAACGTCAAACCTAATAGTAAAATTCACAACTGAGTAATGCAATCTTAGGGATTTTAACTAAAAATAGATTCTAGTCAATCAATCGAGGTTAGTTGTTAATAGTCTTGAGAAAGACATTATATAAGATAGGAATTTCTATAATACAATAACCAATAATTTAATTGCATAATAAAAGGGTTAATATTTAAGATATCTTAGGGGGATTCATCAACTAGGCACTACTTGCTTAATATCGTTTAATTGTAATGGTTTCTTCATCCTAGTTAATTATTATGTTAAACCTTAGTTTTGTTTGTTTAGTTTAATTTTCAATTGAATCCATAACCTGATTCAGCAATTAGGTAATAGAAAATGTTTAATAATAATACTTATAGTCCTCGTGGGTCGACCCATACTTACCTGTGTTAGCTATATCTACAATGTAAATTTACGGTTAAAACTTATAACACCATAAACATAATAAGTTTTAGGAGTCATCTTTGAGGACTATAATATTAGGAAAGCCTACCTTTTATTAATCTAGCCATTATTACTTATTTTAATTTCCCTTTTTAGTCTATTTATTTATTTTATTGACTCTTTGGTTTTATTATTTTTCACAGATTTTAGGGTTAATTTAGCCCAAGGTAATCTATCAAACTTAGTAGATGAAGATCTAGAGATTGGGAGAATAGCTCGTAGAAATATTTGTAGAACATAACTCAGAGAGTTTAAGTTAGATCAACAGATAGAGGACTTGTAAGGTCAGATTGATACTAAAGAATCAGGAAACATTGTAGACCAACCAAGAATTTTAACTACACTAGACCAAAATTGAAAGGAGCAAAGTCTAATATTATGAGACCGATTGTTAATGTCAATGATTCAAAGATTAAGGCCCTGTTTGCCAATCAGCTGATTGCATTAGCTTTTAGCTGATAGCTGATTATATCAGCTGATTTGATCAGCAGATTGCATTAGCTATTTTTTAGAGATGTTTAGTAAAATTAGCTGTTTAGTATTAACTGTTTATGCGTAAAATGACTTATGAGGACATGACTTTAAAAAAATTATAAGGGTATGAATCTTATATATGTTAGTATTTCGTTGAATATTCTTATAAGAATTTAGAATTTAGATATTTAATTCTATAAAAATTAAGTTTATAACTATAATAATAATAATAATAATAATAATAATAATAATAATAATAATAATAATAATAATAATAATAATAATAATAATAATGCAGATATTTCTATTTCCATTTTCGATTAAAGTCAATATTTTATTTGTAACCTATTACTGTCTACACCTGCTTATACGATAAGCTACAAGATACTTATATGCCAATATGGTCATATTTCAACAATAAATTTTATGACCATTCATTATACACAAATATGTGCAAAAATGAAATGATAACTAGCAATCTTTAAAAAGGTTAAATAGGAATTGATGTTTTAAATTTATAGCTGGTGGGAGAAAACGCTGGTATGCAGCAGCGTTTTTAAATTTGGCTGATTGTCACTCAATGAACTACTAGTTAAAGAAGTCAAACGGCTGAAATCACCGAATCAGCTAAAAAATTTGCTGATTGAAGGGAAACCAAACGAGGCCTAAACCAAGCATCTTTCAGATGGTGTAACAGTCTGTTCAATTTGATGGACTATGAGATAAAGACACCAATGCACATATCTCAAACTTTTTAGTGATTCGTGATACCTTTAAAGTAAATGGTTCCAATGATGGTTCAATAAGATTAAGATTATTCTTGTTTTTTATTGAGGGGAATTGTGAAATAATGGTTGAATTCCCTACCTAGATCATTACTTACTGTATGGGTCTAATTAGCAAAGAAGTTTCTTTTGAAGTACTTCCTAATAGTTGTAGTTTACATTATGTTTTGGTAGGTGTTTTAGCGTGTTATAGATGTTGATTAGATGAATTTTGCATGTTTGGGCTTAGAATTATGTTAATGTGATTATGTGTTTATGTTTTCGAGTGTTCTGAGGTTTAAACCATGATGTTGGAATTTAATTTTATACACTTGAGGTGTTTTTATGTGTTAGTATATGAACTCAGATGAAGAAGATTAAAGTAAGTTGGAGAAAGCTTGGACAAAGGCCAGGGTCACAATCGTCACACCCTTGTCACAGTTGTGATAGAAGATCTCTCCCTAAGGTTGTGACACCTATGCACAATTGTTACACGAGTTAAATTTCAAAGAGTCTTAATCATGACACCCCTGACACAATAAGCAAAGATTTCCTTCTATTTTGATATTTAGAGGGTCTTTTTGGACAAATTGATAGGGTTAAACCTAGTCTTTACCCTAAATGTCCTATAAACAAGATAAGAACATCACAAGACCCAAAATAAACCTAGCCTCTATTTTTCCAAATTAAGAAAGACCTAAGAAAGATCAAGAAGAAGAGCATCTACAGTTGCATTCCAGCCATTCTAACCCAACCATTTCAAGTTATTTTCTACTTTCTCTTGTTTATTTACTTCCATCTTGATGTATGACTTGGGATTCAGAATGTTGGATATGTTAATGATGTTCTAATTTTATTATGGGATTTATTCTTGAATCATTTTGTGACTTGATTATTTTTGTTGTCAAAGAAAATTTTGGGTATTGTGATATTTATGGTTGTGCATACTTCGACAGTAAATCGAGAGATTGAATTGATAGTAATATGATTAGGTTGGGTAATGAGAGTTAATAACCTAGCAGGTCACATAAATATCAAATTGATAATCATATGAAGAGAGATCTTATGTAAGGACCTGATTATCTAATAAATCGCTTAAGAACTAGTTGAAGATGTAGGCTATTTTTGTTAATTGAGAGATTACAAAATCAGAATTCTAAAATCATTTAGGGTTATTAATTAGGGTTAAATGATTAGATCTTGAGAGAAAATAATTAACCCTTTGGAAATCCAGGATCGATGCCAATTGAATCAAAAGTGGTTAAGGTAGCAAAATGATGATATAATGGATATATACTCTTATAATTGATCTATCTTGTTTTATTAAGACATCTCATTTGTTAAGTGATTTAGTGCTCTGTTTGATTTAATTTTGTTAATTTCAGAATTTTAATTTCATTCAACTCATACTCGATTGCTTAATTTTTTTTGGATATTTTTATTTTCATTTAGTTTATGTTTTTATTACCTTAGACAAAGTTAGGATTCAATTTGTTTTAGCTAATTCCTCGTGTGATCATGGCCTCAATTACTATAAGTTACAATTCATATACTTACAGAATATTAAGGGTTTTACATTAGATAAAACTTGCTCAATATGTTTTTGGTGTCGTTGATGTGGAATTAGTTTAGAAAATTTTGAATTCCTTTATTTTAAGGAATTATTTCCCTCTCTTGTGATTATGGTACCCTATCATAAGAGATTAAAAATAAAAAAACATAAGGAAGTTTGGGCATAACATAGGAGACACATCAATTTGGACATTACAAGGAAACAATAAAGAATATAAGAAGTTAAAAACCAAGAAGAGATAGAGAGAACGATAATGGAAGAAATACATTATAGAGAGTAAATGACCTTTATGGAATTTATGAGCACAGGGTTTAGTGCCTATCATCAAGGAATTTCAAGACCACTAGAGCAAGCGACACACATTTTTTTCGAAAAGATGAAAAACAATATTTGTCTTTGTATGTTGAAATAAAGTAGATAGTAGTCAATCTTCCTGGATCCAAAAGGAATGATTGTGATAGATTCAATGACAACATTGCAAGCTAAAATCAACAACCTTACCAAGAAATTGAATAGCCTGATAATTGCCTCGTTCTCTCCATTCAAAACAATTCAGCAAGGATATGAACTATGTTGACAAGAGAGTCATATCATAGCTGATTACTTCTTAATGGAAAACAACGATGTGGAGTAATTGAAATTCAATGAATCACAATTTGGTCGGGGATATAATCATCCTTATTTGAACATGTACAATCACAGGTGACAGAACCACTCATACTTCTTTTGGTTTAAAAATGCACAGACTCAAATAGGAAATCAAGACCAACTAGGACTTAAACAAAATGAGTCCAGTTCATAGGATTCTAAATTGGACAAGATCATAAACAAGCTCATAAATATGGAAGAAGCCCAGAAGAGGATCGAAGGGCAATTTAATTAAGTAATGAAAATCATGTTTCTTCTAGTGACAACTTAGAGGTTCAATTGGGCTAGCTACCCAATGCATTGTCTAAAAGAAGTTTGGGGAGCCTTTGAGCAATATTAAAACAAATACAAGACAACAATTTAAGGATATCACACTTAGGAGTGGTAAAGAGATAGAAGAACTAGTGGAAAGACATACTGAGACCCACCTTGTAGAATATCAAGAGAAAAAGCAAAAGGATGAAGAAAAGAATAAGGATCCTCCCTATACTGCTTATCCACTTTACTCACCAAAAATAACATTCCCACAAAGAATTTAGAAGAATGAATTAGATGTACCATTCTCAAAGTCCATGGAAAAGCTGAATAAATAGCAAATTTATTTGTATTTTATGAAAGTGTTGAAATGCAGGCTCAAGTATGCGAAGTTCCTTAAAGACATTATCTGAAAAACAAACATGGGAAGATGACTAGATGATAACCATGGCAGAAACTTCTATTTCCTTAATTACCAACTATATGCCCTTAAAAGATCCAAAGAACTTTATGATACCCTGTGTAGTTGGAAATTTAGAGATTTCAAAATGTTTATGTGACTTAGGCCCAAGTATAAATATTATGCTTTTGTCAAATTTTAGGAAATTGAGGCTAAAAGATATGAAGCTAACTTTTATGCTTATTCGTATAAATATTATGCTTTTGTCAAATTTTAGGAAATTGAGGCTAAAAGATATGAAGCTAACTTTTATGCTTATTCAACTGGCAGACTAATCGATAAAGAAACCGTTAGGCTTAGTGGGGGATGTACTTGTAAAGTGGATAAGTTTTCATTCCTGTCGATTTTGTCATGCTAGACTTTGAAAAGGATCAAAACTGTCTATTAATGTTTGGTGTACCATTTTTGAACACTGGAAAAGCTTTGTAAATGTCCATGAAGACAACCTCATCCTTGAATAAGTGAAATTCAACATGAATATGGTATTAAATAATCCAAAGAAGGGTAACTCATTCATGAGAATCATTGAAGTCGAATCTTTAAAGGAGCTAGAGGGAAAAAACATATGATAGTGGAGATTGAGTTTAAAGAATATAAGGAAGTCTCTGTTCAAGAAGCTGATGAAGAAGATGATGACAAACATATGAAGGCAGAGATAGAGGTTGAAGAAAATACAAACATCTCTCTTCATGAAGCGGAAGAAGAAGAGGAGACAAAGGTGATTAAGGAAGAAAGAGAATAGTTCACCTTCTTAGAAGTCAACCTACTGGATTCGATAGAAGATTCAGGGAGTTTCATTATTCTCTTTTTTTGACTTTTTGTTACTGAAAAGGACGTTACTAGACTTACTAGGTTTTCTTAATTTGATTAATTATGTCCTTATTATTATCTTGCAATGTGTAGCTTATTTATGGCTATGAAACTAAAATTAGGTGACATAGGTGGATGCAAGCAACTCATAATTAAAGAAGGTTGAGTGTATGAGGAAGAATATGTCAAGCTAATGACATTAACTAAGCGCTACTTGGGAGGCATAGGATAAGTTTATTTTATTGGTATTTTGTTATTTCTTTCTTTTTAATCTTTTAGAGAGTGAATTGCTAGAATTTGATGACCGGAAGTATCTCCAAGTTCCAGCTCCAACACTATCACTATTGAAACATCATAAGTTATTTTGCTTTAATATTTCCTTTTTGTTTTTCTTGTCATTTTTTATTTCCTTTATGTGTTGTTTGTTTTTCTCACACTGAGGACAATATGTTGCTAAATGGGGAGAATTTTGCATTGGTATGCCATGTGTGTGAAGTTTGCATATCATATTGTCTTATTTTTTTATTAACTTGACATGGTGTGAGCATATGTGTGCATATGTGTGAATTGTGTGAATGTTTCAATGGAAATAACTTAATGAAAGTAGTTTAGCTTTGAACATAGTCATTGAATTTGTAAAGGCATATTGGCTTGTGCATTTTATGTTTTAAGTATGGTTGGATAAATAAGATATGAAGTCAGTTTGTTTATCTTAATAAATTTGTTACATACATTTACAATTATAAGTCAATTGAATATATTAGTATCATTAGTAGTCATTCATGAGGATGACTGACTAAAAGAAATCAGGTAGGCTATGTGAAATGATTTTTTTTATGTTTATTAAATGAATAACTACTCAACTGGCCCTTTTGAAACAAATGTTGGGTTATGAATAGAGTTAGTAGCTAGTTGAGAATGTGATATAACTGAGTAATCATGGGTATTCACATCAAAATGTTTGTCTTTATGTCAAAAGGCTATAATGACATTCCAACCAAGGTAATTAATAAAATGTGACCTAGTTTAGTAACCAAGGAACATTCATGACAAGGTATTTGCCTTTACATCAAAATACTAGGTTAATGCTAAAGAAAATAAAAAAACAGTGTTTCAATAAATAAATCCTATTGATGTTTGAAAATAGTAAAAATTTTCATGAAGGGATACTTAGTGATAGTTGCAATTTTGATTGATTACTAATTATCAATGTATGTATACAAGTGCTTTACGTGAATGAATAGGATGTTAATATCTTGATTAGTATGTATATTCAATCCAAAGTGCTTAGCCATAAATTGCATGGGTTAATATCTTAGAACAACTTGACTGATTGTTGATTGAGGTTAAATTGGTTTTATTAAGTTAGATGCCATTGTATCATTAGTGTATGTTGCATGAATGTATGTGTTATTGTTTGGTTTGTTTGACTTTCTGCTAATTTTTTTGTTTTTGCTCTAGTATGGCATCAAAACTTATTGAGTAAGTTTTATCTAATATAAAACTCTTAATATCTGCAAATATACAGATTGTAAACTTGTAATAATTGAGGTATCGATGCTACAGGGAATTAACTAAAACTAAATGAACCTAACTTTGTCCAAGGTTATGAAATATGGTTTGAGAGAAAATAAATAATCATAAATTAAGGCATTCAAACAAAATTGAGCACTTAACTGCTTAACAAATGAGCTGCCATAATAAAACAAGAATGATCAAATATGAAAGTCCAGGATTCAGTCAATCATTATTTTGTTCCTTTAACCATTTTTTATTTAATTTTGTGTCAAACATAGATTTATGAAGTTTTGATTATTCTCTCTCAAGACCTAATAATTTAACCGTAGTTAATAATCCTTAATTGATAATGAAATTTCATATTTGCAATCTCTCAATTAATAAAAACAACCTAATGTTTCTAACTAGTTTTTAAGCAATCTATCAAATAATCAAATTCTTATACAATATCTCTCTTTTTATGATTATCAATTAGATATTTGTGTGACTTATTATATCATTAACTATCATTACCCAACCTAATCAGATTACTTTCTATTCACTCTCTCGATTTATTGTTAAAGTATAAGAAAACATAAAATATCACAACACCCAAAACATTGTATTGAAATTAAAAGTGTTCAAGTCATAAAATAAATCAAGAAAAAAATTCTAATATAAAATTAAAACATCATCAACATGTATAACATCTTCCAACTCAGTTTACACATCAAGTTTAATGAAAACATCAAAAGGAAAGAAGAAAAATGTAACAGTCGATTTCAAAAACTACTGATGGTTAGAGTGTTAGATTACTGAGTCACATGAGTTACATCATTACTGAGTCACATGGGTTACATCATTATACAATTAATTTGGTATATTTAGGAGATAATTTTATGAATTCATTTACATGTATAATATTAGTATACACACATGAATTATGATTTAGAAAAGAATACAAAGATTTTATATGCACTCAATTGACACGTTTTAGGGTATGAAAGTTTCAAAATGATTGTGACATGGGTATGAAAGTTTCAAAATGATTGTGACATGATTGTGCATTTCTAATGTCTTGTATTTTGGGTTACCAATAAAAATAATTGATGGATTATAATTAGTAATTTGGACTTAATTTTCACGATTGGAAGATTGATGAATTAATACGCACATTTAGCCTAGGAAAAAATTTCAAGTAGCAAGACAAGTTGACATGTGGCAATTTAGGATGACTAAGCCTATAAAATGAGTAACAAATGGCTTGGAGAATTAAGTGACAAATAGCTTAGGAATTAAGTGACATTATGCACCCAAAAAGGAGGACATGTATCTTACTTAATTACATGACAAGTTTCCTTAAAAAAGCATTAAATTGATTAATAATAATAAAAAAGAAGAACAGTGTTAGGAGAACATTAACCTCTCCTCCATAATGGGAGAATTATCGCCAACAAAATGGGAGAATTTTGGTTGATCATCAAAGGTTAAGGTCAATATTAAATTATCCAAAAGTGCATGGTATAGCTATAGCTAGCCCAGACAAGTACAGGTCAATAGAACGAAGACTATAATTACTAGTAATTATGCTTATTCAATTATCTAACCTAAGAATCTGATTTTGGTTTTAAATTAAAAATAAATTAAACAAATAACCAAAATTAATATTAATCAATTATGAACTCAAGACGAGTAAAAATATGAAGAAAATTAATATCAAATAGTAGTATTTAGGTGATGAATCTCTATAAGAATCTTTAGATATTATTAACTTTTTATCATGCAATCATATTATTGATTATTGGACAGAGAAAATTCCTATATTTTTTAGTAACTCTTTTGAGATAATTAACAACTAATCCATTAGTTGATTAATAGAACTCTTTCTAGTTTTGTTTTAACCAAGGCAAAACCTGGCGGGGATGAAACCCGATTTATTAATGCTAAAATAAAAAGGGTACAAGGGTAGTGCTTAAGACTTACCTAATAATGGAAAACATCTATGAAACTCTCAAGTAAAGAAAGGATTGCTGATCTAAAACCACAACCCTCTCACAGTAGATGGCAATGCAAAAACATCGTGGAAAACCCTAGATGAGCTAGAGGAGCCAATGCGCGCTAGGCAGTTCGCAAGGGCATTAGTCTCCAGGAAGACATGAATAATGCTATAATGACATCTCCCCATAATGTTTGAAATCTCCTGTAAGACCGACAAATATCGCCAAGGATAATTTTCTTTTTGCTGTAGGAGTAGGGCAAGGATGCTACTATCAGTTTGAATAAGCACATTTTGAAGTCCCAACCTTCACACCTTCACACCCCATGTAAAAGTTCAGAAACCTCTGCCCCGATGCTAGTCCTGACAGCTATGAATCTCACCTCTTTGAAAATAAATCTTCCTCCAGCATTGCGAATGATATAACCATAATCAGTTGGTCATGGCGATCCGAAGGCTGATCCATCCGTGTTTAAAACTATATCAAAATTCGGTTTCGACTTCCAACTCACACAGTGAACCAAACGTGAGCCTTGGTATAACAATTTCACACCAAACAGCACCTCAATTTTTTGGAATTCAACTTCAGACTTTACCTTAAAGTTTTCAACACACAACATCCCTACCAAGTGATCCTTGACAGCTAGCTTTATGTGTGACAACGAGCTTTTTTCTTACTGAAAAAAGAATATATTCTGAGCCTTCCATATCTCCCATAAAATGTAAAAAGGTGCAACCATGCGTATTGCGTTAAGGGTTGAAGAAAAGTTTCCATTCCTCCACCAAGCTTGCACCGAAAGCTAAACGTTTAAGGAGGGATAAAAAGATAAATCCAAAATGGAAGCAAAATATCTCCAAATTTCGATAGCCTTCAGACATCCCATAAACATATGAGATATGGTTTCTGCATGCACAAAGCATAAAAGACAACGTGAAGGGCATAGGGCAAAACCATACTTACTTAGGATATCTGGAAAAGGTAGTAGTCGGTTGTACATGTGCTATACAAAAAACAATATCCTTAAAGGAATAACCTGATGCTATAAAATCTTTGCAATGTGGTGCTATTGCTAAGGTTTGCGCAAGGATTCATAGGCTGATTTTATCGTAAACTGACCTATTTTTGTAGGTTTCCAAATCAATAAATCGTCCCTTTCCTCAAAATCCAACTCCAAGTTCATCAAAGTTTCAACAGCCGTATCAGACAAAAGTAATTGAAGCTCCGATCTATACTGCTCCCGAACTCAAAGAATTATCGTATTGATAAATTTGGAAAAAGAGGCATCATATCCTGTGGAAAATCCCATATCACCCACAAAGGTGACCAATTATCATACAAAAAAGATCTATCACCTCTACGAAATAGGACTTTTCCAATTTGTGATGCCTTAAAATCAATCAACACAACTCGCTTCCACATTTTTTTATGTGAGAGAGGAGACAAAGATTGGATAAATTTCATCCATAACCTTACACCATGCTTCATTTTCCACCATAACTTAGTCAAGAAAGCTTCAATAATGTCATCAAATATCAGGAGACCAAGGCCATTTTCTTCAACTTTTTTAGAAACATTCGCCCAAGACCTCTAATGCCGTCTTTGTTCACCATCGGAACTACCCCACAAGAACTTTTAGCATTTAGCTTCAATAGCCCTAATCACCTACTTCGGAGGATCAATAGCTGCCCATATGTGCAATGGTATGGAGGAGAGGATGTGTTTGATGAGTAGTAGTCACCCTCCCAGTGACAATAATTTATTCTTCCAATTCCCCAATCTCCTATCCAGTGTATCAAGTAGAAATTGAAAAATAGTCGTCTTTTTTTTTGCCCAAAAAATGCGATAACCAAGATAAGTAAAAGGGAAAACGTCTCTTTGCATTCCAAGGATGTCCACAATCTAGTTAAAACCCCTAGGATTGCTTTATCGATTTGTGATTTCCACTACTAGGTTTGACCCTAATATAAAGGACTTATGTCAGCCTATCTCTAAATTAGCATGTAATTTTCAAATATGGTAGATATGTTTATACAAAAGGATTTATCAATCTTAAGCATATGAAATAAAATCATATACTAATATTCTGGATATATTAGAACAAGAGTAAAACAAATAAATGAATCGCAATAATGAATCAATATATTTTCATTAAATAAAAAGATTTGAACATATTATTATCCCAAACTAGGGTTCATCACACCTAGACACTAATCACGTTTAGTTGCTAATCATAAAAAATGAAATCAAATATAAACATGAAGAAAAAATAATAGAAAATAAAGGAAACATAATCCTAAATCTTCCTTTTTCTTCTATTGAATGTTCCTACAATTTTGAGGTTTAATGTTGTAATATAATAAATCTCTTGATGTATTTTTTGTATTTTCTTTATCTTTGAACAAAAATCGTCACGTCTCTAGATCTCTTACATCCCTAAACTTCTGTAAAAGTCGACTCTCTTAATTTTTGTCTGCTCACATCCTTTTATAATAAAATCTAGGTTTTTGGGATATACATGTCACTTACACAGGCATTTGCATTATCGTGTATCTTATTATACCCATGTAACTACCCATGACTAATAATCAATTTCTTCGATATTCACATGTTTATAAAGACTTACATCATCTCTATACACGAGCGTGTAGTTCCTTAGTTACTTTAAATCTTTGTCTTATGCCCCAATTTCTTTTTAATCATTTCCTTTTGGTCTATGAAGGAAATTATAACCTATAAGTGCATTTATATCAAATTAAGTACCAAAGATACAAAAAATATCAAATACGAAGTAAAATATGTCAAATATGGGTGTATAATTATAGTCAAATTTGCATTTATCAAACATTCCCACACTTAAGCTTTTACTTGTTTTTAAGCAAATCATAATCTAAATTTTCAACTTTATAATGCCCATTCTTTATTAATCATATCCTTTCCATTTGTACCTTAAATTATCATCTTGAAATCAAAACAAAAAATCTTTACACCCTCACTAAGGTTTCACTTAAGTCATTTAAGTGTTTATCAAACTCTCAAATTACTGCATGGTAAAATTTTCACGATAAGCTAGCAATATTATCACATCTTCACCATTTGTATGTAAACTAGAAACAAAAATTAAAAGGTCTTTATAAGGTTGTAAAAGGGCTTAGGTAAGGTATGATTGGGAAAATAAAAGTATGATAAACTTAAAGGAAATTTACAAAGAAAAAATTATAAGAAACTTGTTAACAATCTACGGGTCCTCTCATTATAAATCCCTTGGTACTATAATTTTTCTTTTTTTTCTATGCTTGTAAAATTTTTTTAATCATTTTTAAGTAATCATCATGTACCATAATTAAAGAAATATTGGACCTTTCAAAATTTCACGTTTTAGACATTCAAGTAGCATAAATAACCTTTAGATTTTAAAACAATAAAAAAGGCTTCAAAGAGAAATGGGATAAAGGTTAAAATTTTGGGATATAATCAATGAAAAAGGCTATGGCTCTAACTTGGTTATTCCTAAAGGATAAAATATTTTAAGGTAATTATCAAAGAAATAGGCTTAAACAACTGTTGAATCTAAGTGCCTTTATCACTTTAATGCTTATAAGTTAATAAAATATGAACTCAATATGCATAATAAAAGCAAGTTCTAGAATTATTCAACTATGCATGATAACATACATGAAAGAATTAAATAGCTTTAAAATTTTGAAAATTTTGTTCTTAAGTTCAAAAGCTCACAAAAAATATTAGTTTTAAGTTTGTAAATAATATGCAATTTTCATTCAAATTGACTAATTCAATGATTACTAACAATATAACTTATAAAAGCAATTTTATTTTAACTATCATCCTTTCACATAATAATTCAGATTAATATTCAATAATGAAATAAAGTATTTATGGACAAATTTCAACTAAATTAGGATATTAGTTAATTAAACTTAGTAATCAAGATTATAATAAGCTTAAGAAAATATTAATCCCCTTCCCCATATTGAAAATTTTACATTGTCTTCAATGTACATAATATAAGAATATATTAAAAGTGAGAAAGTGGAGTTTAATACTTCCTTAAGTAGTACAATTTTTTTATTTTGATTTTCATGAAATTTAGGATTGCCCATTTAATATGATACTAAGATTCTTGGAAAATATAAAGAAAAAGGGATGAAAACAACAAAAGAAGATAAAATAACAAAAACAAAAATTACGAAATATGAAAATAAAGATAACTCAATGGAAGTAAATCCTAATGCTTGGGTTGCCTCCTAAGTAGCACCAGTTTAACGTCATTAGCTCGACATACCTTTTAAGTTCAAGGTGGCTTATACATATTATGCTTTTGTAGCCTTACTATGAGTTCTGTGACTTGTAATTAGGTCCCTTTTATTACTTCCTACCAATTTTCTTTTGGTTTGTTCCCTTAAACTTGTGAAGGTTCTGGTGAACCTTTTCATGTAAAGTCCTGCAGAATATCATGATAAGACTCATTATATGCAATTACATCCATAAGTTCAAGGGAATGATTAATGGCATTAGAAATTATAAAAATGACCTCTTCATCCCACACCCTTAATGTTAACTTACCTTTTTTAACATCTATAATTAAATTAGCAGTCACCAAAAAGGTCGACTAAGGAATAGAGGTACTTCCATATCCTCCTCTATATTACGAAACACAAAATTTATTGGGAATATAAACTTATCAACCTTAACTGGTGAATGTTTTACAAATTTCCTAGGATATTTTATTGATCTAGCAGCTAGTTCCATACTTATCATAGTCGGTTTAAGTTCTCCTATTCTTAATTTCTGAAATAATGACAATGACATCATATTAATATCAGGCCCTAGGTCAACTAAATCCTTATCTACTTAGATACTTCCAATTTTACAAGGAATAGGGTATCAGGCCCTGGATCTATTTGATTTTCTTGTCTTTTAAACTTCTTTTGCTTATAGTAGTCTCTAACTTCTCTAATTTCTCACTTTTGATATTAGTTCTTTCAAAGTTTCTCGTGCTTTGGTAGCTACACAAGAGCTTCAATAAAGGGTAAGTTTTCCTAAAGTTGTTTAAAAAGATAAAGAAATTTACCTAACTTCATATCCTTTTGATCTTTCTTCAGTTTAACAGGGTATGGATGGCAGGATGATATTGCTTGACATTTTTAGGTGATTTTAACCTTCAGATTTTGAGTGACTCACATTAGTCATCTTCTTCTCTTCTTGGAGCTTTTTCTCACTCATTTGGTCAATCTAAATCTCCAAGTTTCGAATGGAAGCTTCCATTCTCTAAGAAATTTCAAAAATATATCTTCTAACCTAGGCTTCTTAGGTTGAAGTGCTTGCTGATGGAATCTAGATGGATGGTTAGTTCTTGCTTAGCCCTTATTTTCCCAAAAAAAGTTGTGGTGATTCTTCCATTCTGGATTGTATATGTTGCTATATGGATTATTTTGGGGTTTAGGAGCATTGCTCAAATAGTCCACGCGCTTATGTTGTACTGCTTAGCAATCTTGACCTTGATGCTCTAACTCGCACACCTTATATTGCTTCACTTAAACTTATGGGACCATTGTAAGTCTATCTATCTTCTTATTTAAGGCTTCCACTTAGCTAGCCAACTATGCCATTGCATCCACTTCACAAAGTCCTACTGGCTTATTAATTCGTGCTCTAGATAAGCACCACTAGTAATCATTAACAACATGTCTTTTATTAATTCTTGGACCACTTCTTGTGTTTTATTGTTGAGTGTCCCCTCAGCTACTACATTTATTGACTGCCTACTGCTTTGATTCAGCTGATTATAAAACATTTGGATTTACATCCAAAGTGGAAGAACTTGGTGTGGGTATCTTCTCAACATCTCTTTAAATCTCTCCCATTTATCGTATAACGATTCACATTTAGCTTGGGAGTAAGAGGAGATCTTGTTCCTCAGTTTAGAAGTCTTTGCTGTTGGGAAATATGTCAGTAAGAACCTCTCTGCCACTTACTCCCATGTGGTCAATAAAAATTATAGCGTCAAATTTAACCATTATTTTACCTTTCCTTTAAAGAAAACTGGAATAACTACAGTCTAATGGCATCATCATTAGCTATATTGATTTTAAAAGTATCACAGATCTCTAGAAAATTAGAGATGTGCACATTCAAGTCTTCATCTTTGATTCCATCAAGTTGTACTTACTGTTGCACCATCTGGATGATAATTAGTTTTATTTTAAAGTTATTGGCACTCAGAGTTGGTCTCGTAATGCTAGACTATGCTCTAATCAAGTCTATTTTAGTGTAGTTAAACATAGTCCTCGGTTGGTCAGCCATATTGTGAGATTCTTTGGAGTCTACTCAGCCTCCCAAGACTTTTATTTGAAGGCCTAGCTTAAACTCTCATATTCATATTCTATGAATAATTTTGTGTGCTTTTCTTTCAATTTCTGAGTCTATTGATCCCATAAATACTGTAATTACTTGTAATTACCCCTTTTTTATTATCTAACCTAAGAATCTATTTTTGGTTTTAAATTAAAAATAAAACTAAAAATAAAATAAATTAAGATTAACACAATTATGAACTCAAGATAAGTAAAATATGAAGAAAATCAATATCAAATAGTAGTGTCTAAGTGATAAATCCTCCTATGAATCTTTAGATATTATTAAATTTTTATCATGTAATCATATTATTGATTATTGTACTCTAGAAATTCCTTTCTAATGTTAGTAACTCTCTCAAGACTACTAATAACTAATCCATCAATTGATTAATAGAACTCTTCCTAGCTAGAACCCTTAAGAATACTTTATTGATTTGTGAATTTTGCTATTAGGTTTGGCCCCAATCTAAAGGATTTATGTCAGCCTATCTCTAATTTTTCATGAAACTCCTTTCAATCATGGTAAAGTTATTCTTACAAAAGGATTTGTCAATCTCAATCATGTGAAATCAAAGCTTGCACTAATATTCCAGATATATTAGAACAAGAGTAAAGCACATAATTGAATCACAAACACATAATTAAATCACAAATAATCAATCAATACTTTTCATTGAATAAAAAGATTAAAATATATTGTTATCCCAAACTAGGTTTCATCACACCTAGACACTAATTACGTTTAGTTACTAATTATAAAAAAATGCAGTCAAAGGTAAACATGAAGAAAAACTAATAGAAAACAAAGGAACCATAATTCTAAATCTCTTTTTCTTTTATGGACTCTTTTTACAAGTTTAAGATTTGATATTGTAATCTAATGGATATTTTGACATATTCTTGTGTTTTCTTCATCCCTTGACCAAAAATCGTCACCTCTCTAGGTGTTTTATGTAATAGCCTGTTTCCATACTAAGGGTTAGAACCTTAGACTATTACGCATAAGTAATATCATTGAGACGTTATAAAATGCATTTCATTCATATGCATAATCTTCACATAAACATATGAATCATGATTTAGGAGATATTGCAAAGATTGTATGTGCACTCAATTGACATGTTCTGGGGTATGAAATGTTTAAATTGATCATGATGTGAATTGTGTATTGTTTATGTCTTGAATTTTGGTTTGGTGAATTATAATTAGTAAAATTGGAATTAATTGTTACAATTGGAAAATTGATGAATTAAAATGTACATTTAGCTTAGGAAAAATTTCAAGCGGTAAGATAAGTTGACATATGGAAAATTAGGATGACTAAGCCTATGAAAAAGAGTGACATTTGGCATTGAAAATTTAGAGACAATTAGCATAGTTAATTAATTGAAATATGGTAGCAATGACTGAGTAAAAAATGGCCTAGTATATTGGTGTCATTTGGCAGCTTATATATGGGAAAAACGGAATGCATGCTTATTGACTTATGTTATTGAAACATGGTAACACCATGCACCTAGTTGAATTAAGCTAATGTAGAAAGTGTTTCTATTGGAACATCCACCATCTTCTTCTTTTCTCTCTAACAAAACTTGCTTCTATCTCACATCTTTGTAAAGTTAGGTAAAGAAATTTTACCCTTCATAAAGTTAGGTAAAGAACTAGAACATTGTTGTTCTTGTTGTGGTCTTTTATCCTTGTCGAAAACCAACCAATTTCCACCTTAAATTGGTGATGATCTTGCATACATGGAAGGCCAAGGTAACTTGATGAATTAAGGTGTAACTTGAGCTAAATAAGTAAAGTATTGATCTTTACAACATGTTTTAATATAAAGATTATGATTATTGAATCGGGATGGATTGTATATGATGTTGATGATGAATTATGCTGGAATATGATGAATGAACTTGGATACTTTTATGCTTTATTCTT
This sequence comes from Erythroxylum echinodendron, assembly GCA_027575705.1. NCBI lineage: Eukaryota > Viridiplantae > Streptophyta > Magnoliopsida > Malpighiales > Erythroxylaceae > Erythroxylum > Erythroxylum echinodendron. Next base: position 27,494,786 of record JANZXR010000172.1, on the reverse strand, counting down.
GATGTATAAAATCTGAGGGTTATAGGTTGTTATATGGATGAATTAGATTGGGATTTGAAGTATGATGAAGGTGAATTTATGCTAAAGAAAAGTGTTAGTGTAGTGTTTTTGAAATGGGAAAGAACGAAGACTACATATATGATAGTGAATGATGATTTCTATTTTGTTTTCTTACATGAAAAACAATAGTTTATAAGCTACCAATTGAATAATTTTAAGTTAGAATTGGAGATGAAATTGATGAGAAATTGGAGTATAATTAAGGTATAATTGAGGTATAATTAATGGAATATTTTGAATATGTTTTGAATTTGGTATAAAGGTGTTAGAATCTGGAAAAAAAATTAAAGGAAATGGATGTAAACCTTCAGTTCACTCATTCCACCTTCGTGGGCAATTTTTTGAAGTTAAAAAAAATTATTTTTTTATGATTTTTGAATAACTAAGGATAAGCCACTTTACTTTGGTGCATTTGGGCTTGATTGAGGCTTAAAATGAACTTAGATAGTTGCTTGATTAATTGGTTAAGGGATTGATAAGTTTAGGTTGTTAATTAATGTTATAACTTAAGGAATGGATTGTTTTGATATCAATGCATCTAAATCTAGAAATTATGAGTTATTAAAGGAATAAAGGTGTTCTAATGAATACAAATGTGATCTAAAGGATATAAGTAATGTATTAGGAATGAATGAATGAGAATTGGGAAATTATGTGAATATATATAATGGTAGAAAAGGGTTGGCGAATGTATGGTTGATGAATTTAGAATCATCAAGTTTACTTAAGGTATAAACCTAATTACAAACTAGTTATATCCAAGCTATGATGATGAATGGTTAAGATTTATGAGTAAGAATATATACCCAGAAAGTCAATTGAGTATGCATTGAACATGACACATGTCCATGTGTATGATTGAATATTTATATGATTGATCAACTTTGTTGTTGGACCCCGATCCTTTTCTTACTAGTAAGCATGTGATTAGTCTATTTTGAGGTTTAATTTGATTATTTTGTTGC
>JANZXR010000172.1:27448627-27459375 GCA_027575705.1 Erythroxylum echinodendron | reverse complement strand
TAGAATCCATTTTAGTGAATGTGTATTATGGGTTAGTCAAATCCGAATTTCTGTTGAATGGGAGTTGTGTCTTTTATAAAGGAAGTCAAGGAGGGGTTCAAGAGAGTCAAAAGAATCAAGAGGAAAGACATCCGTAAGTCCAATACCTAAGCAAGCAAGGATTTTTAAGGTGGTTTACAGTTTTATGATGAAGCAATAAGCTATAAACGTTTTCTTTTAATGTGCATTTGTTTTTCTTTGTTTGGAATAGAAAAAAGGTGTATATATTGTTGCATGTTTTAAAAACAAAAATGTTTTCTTCAAAAAATTGCTAATTTATGAAATCATGTTTTCGGATATGAAAAGCAAGTTTCCAGGAATTGCCATTTTGGGCAGTAAGTATTCAAGATCATGAAATATATGTGTTATGTGGGTTTGTGGTGGTCCTCTAAGTTAAGTCAAGTGCATTTGTCTAAAAGCTTCTCCTGCCTGCCCGCTAGTGGCATGGAGCTCCTTCATGGACTCCTATAAGTTCACGGCTACGCAAGACTATAAATTAGAATTGCGATAGAACGCTCTGTTTATGGCTACACAGGACCCTGAAGGGAAATGTGTAGTATGTTCTGTTTTGGATCTACCCAAACCATTCTGATGTGCTCATGATTTGTTTGACAAGATGAATGCATGCATGATTTGTAACTGAACAAGTTTTGTTTGTGCAAAAAGGCTTTCTGCTTGTTTCTAAATTATAAACCTGTTACCCACTAGCTTTAAGCTCACCCCCTTCCAAACTCTGTCCCATTTAGGTGAAGAACAAGAAAGTGAGTAAATTAAGAGATAGGGCGGCACCTCAGTCTGCAATTTTTCTTTTGTATTCTTAAGTTAGATTTTTTGAGAACTTAAGGCTTTAGCCACCTTTCAGGTTTTATTAGTTTAAGTGTACTGATGTATTATGACTTGTAAGGTTATTAAAGCCTTGTAAAACAAATATTCATTTGAGGATAAATGAAATATATATATGAACTGCACATGATTATGATTTCTGTTAAGTTTTATGTTGCATGTGTTGATCAAATGATTTTGAGGTTTTAAGAAGCGGTTGAGGTTTACAATTGGGTATTTCTGACCTGATATTTGAATGAATAAGAGTGGTTGAGAGGGTTGATGGTTGCATTAAATAAGGTAGATGCAAAGGAAAAATACAGAGGAAGAATATCGTTTGTGCTGACATCACAACACAGAGACAAGGGAAATTTAGAAGGAGAAGTATTGTCTGTGCTGACGTCAGAACACAAAGGAAAGAATGAATAAAAAGCAGAAGTATCGTCTGTGATGATGTCAGAACACAGAGATAAGGATGAATAAAGAGCAGAAGTATCGTCTGTGCTGACGTTAGAATATAGAGGCAAGGAGGAATAAAGAGTAGAAGTATCGTCTGTGCTGACGTCAGAACACAGAGGCAAGGATGAATAGAGAATAGAAGTATCATCTGTGATCACATTAGAACACAGAGGACACCTCATCACATAGAAGATAGAACATAAAAGATAGACCATGGACGATAAGTGGTCAACACAGAAGATAAAAGTCAACTATAGAAGATAGAACACAGACCATAGGCCAACCACAGAGGATAATGAGGAGTTAAGAAATTATATTAGTTGAAGAATATCGACTGTGTTATTGTACATAGATTCGTCTATGTTACTATTCACAGACTTCCTCTGTGTTACTATTCACAAACTTCGTCTGTGTTACTGTTCACAGGCTTCGTCTGTGTTACTGTTCACGAACTTCTTCTGAGTTACTGTTCACAATTTTTCTTCTGCCTTTTTTTCAACCCTTCAGAAGATACAAGTGGTCTTTGAGGTCTTCATGAAAGTTGTAACTCTTGAATTCCTCTATCAAACTATCCAAAGAAACCTTAAATTGGATGCCTATACAAAAAGTTATGCCTATAGCCCTGAAGCAGGTACACGTGTAAAATGGTGGACTCACCAACGTTATTCCTTAAGGTATTCGGGTTGAAATGGAGCATTGGACAAGTCGACTATTTAGCTACAAGTCCACTATTCGAAGAGCAGAGCTGAGCTTAGAAAGAGGAGTTTTGAATACAAGTATAGTTGATGAATGTATGTTATCCGAATGCGATCGCCAGGCTCTGGAAATGGGGTCCGACGTCGTATGGTATTAGAGAGAGCATGAAAGTTAGACTCCGAAAACGGGGTCTGACAAAAGTTATAGAAAAACTTAGTATTGTTGCCTCCATTTTTAAGCTAATTAACCCTTACTTAAGTTGGGAGTTATGTAAGTGTAAAGCCTAATTATAATCACTGAGGGCCTTAATTTTCATATTCCTTAAGTTTAGATTAGAGGGATCCCTATAGCATTAAGCCTGATCCCATTAAGGGTCTCTTTTATAGACTTAACGTTAGTTTCATTATCAGGGTAGACACTTTTATTAAGAGCTTTAATTCCTTCTTTGATTGCTTAAGTTTCCTTATTATTCGATAAACTTTATAACTATCTCTATCTTCCCAATGCCAGTCTTAACCACATCCTATAAACCTTTTACCTTTAATAATATAATTTTAGAATATGAAAGGAGTTTTTAGGGAAGGAAGAAGAATTAAGATGAAGAAACTCAATAGTGGAGTGATCAAAACATAAATGGAACCCAAGCTAGAAAAACTATTAGGGAATTGCATAAGCTAACCATTGTTTGCAAAAGCTCTATTAAGCTTTTTCCAAATAAACTAGTCTTCTTTTTTCTTATTATTTTAGGAAAAGAATTACCACATATAGTTAAAATCCATAATGCCAATCTGATTTAAAACCTAGTTCAACTCCCATAATAAGTTCTTTTGGAGCACTTTAAAGCCTTCATCTTCATTCATATGCAACACAGAATTCATATCCCTTAATATAAGCCATGACCCCTGAATACTCCTATAGGTTCTCTTAATATCATCCTATAAGTTTAATCTCTGAAAGGACATATTAGTAGTATAAATAATAGATATTTTAAAAAGGTAAGGATATCATTTTAAAAACCTTATGGAATTAGTCAACTAATCCGACATGTACAAATTAGAAAATTGAATTGAAGATGTATTATAGTCAACCACTATCCTATCATTGAAGAGATGTAAGGGATTAGAGATGTAAGTTGGCTCCCAAAAACCTCATACCTTCACTAATCTTATCAGCCATTATTTTCTTATTCTATTTTGTTACCTTATATGTCAATTCTGAATAGTTTTGTTTCAAACATGAATATGGAATTCTAATTCTAGATTAGGCTTTATTCTTGAATTGTTTTATTTAACTTTTATCTTGTAAAATTTAATATAGTATTGCTTTGTGGTATTTGTTATGCTTACTTGATGAAAAATCAAAAGAGTGAATCAAAGTTATTTGTGTTAAGTTGTGCAACGAGAGTTGGTACTTTAATAAATGTACAAATATCAGGTTAATAAACGATTTAACAGAGATCTTAATTGTAAGTTAATTTGAATAGTTGTGTTTTGAACATGATTATGGAATTCTAATTATATATTACGGTTTATTCTTGAATTGTTTTTTAAAAATGTTTACCTTGTTGAATTCAATATTTGATTGCTGTGGTATTTATTTTGCTTATACTTAATAAGAAATCAAGAAATTGAAACAAATCTATTTGTGTTAAGTTACATAATGAGAGTTGGTACCTTAATAGACTTGCAAATATGAAGTTAATAAATAATTGAAAAAACATATTAAATGTGATTAATTATGCTTATGGTTGCTTCAAATCTAATTGAGTAGTTTTAAGAATCAAGAGATTTCAACTCAGCTGTTACCTATTTCAATTGGGATTACTTAGTTAGATCTCGAGAGATGGTAGTCAAAAACTTAAAAAATCAAGGATAAAGCATAATTGAATTAACAAGGATAAAAGGAAGAAAAAATAAGGATAAGATAATCTTTAAGTTTCCATTATTATTGATGTTATCTTTACTAGTTCAATTATTAAATTTTATTAGTTTATTTTAATTTTAGTTTCAGTTAATTCAATCTTGTATTATCGTAGACAAAGTACATTAAAATTGTTAGGTAACTAATCCAATCCTCGTGATAACGATATCTTGTGTACTACTGTATAGGATCGATATACTTACGGTGTAATAAACATTAAAACAAGAAACAAGATTTTGTATGTGAACAACGTTAGTGGGTTTTGCAAGATTTTGTTCCACACCTTCTCTCCTTTGCATTTTTTAATCAAAATTTGCAATTTTGACATTGTTTATTGGTTATTTTACAATTTCATCCTCCATAATGTTTCCTAGAATCAAAAAATTGGCAAAACGTTCCAACCCCAAAGGAAAAAAAAAGGTTTCTGGCCATCATCCATATGATTTGGTGAAGGATTTTGGAGTTCCTTTTCTAATTTTCTCTTAAGAAAAAGGTGAGAAATTTCAAATCCTTCGTTCTAAAATAATTATTGCACCTAGGTTGAGGCCATAAGTGTTAATTTTGGAAGAACTAAATTTGATAGAAAAGGTAGAGTGCCAGAATTCATTGGGGTAAGTTTATACATTGTTATCATCTTGTGTTCGAAGAACTAACACTTGAATTCTACATAACTTTATACTGTTAAAATGGCCAAGTTCGATAATTTTTTGTTTCGATTATAAGAAAAATCATATAACTTAGATTATTATATCATGAAAGAAATCTTTGGTTTTCTAAAATAAAAAATTGTTGACACACATGAGAATTTTGATGTTAAAACATTTTGCAAACAATTAATGGGTTTGGATTTGTTTAATCTGCATAATGCAACAAATAATGTTATTAAGAATCTTGAGTTCTTGTTATTGCATAAATTTATGTGTCATACTATTTCTGTCAAGAGCTAAAATAACAAATTCTCAAAGAAAGATTCATTTATACTTTGGTGCATGGATAATAAGGTTCAAGTCTGCACGTCCACTCATATGTTTCAAACAATAGTTACTTCAATTACTAAGAAGAGTAATTATCTGGCATGGGTTTTCTCGTGAATGCTTTGGTTTATTATCATGGTGTTAATGTTAATGGCCTAACCCTTATTTTTCCTGAGCATTTAAATATACACATTTTAGGCAAGTTAAGATCAAAGAGTGTCATGGTATGGAACTCTAAGATATTAACTCTAAATTGAAATTTAAACACAAGAGAGGCTAGGCAGGTTTTATTTTCACACCACCATAACAACACCAGCAAGTTTCATCTAGTGAAGAATTTGAGGAGGAGGAGGAGGAGGAAGGTTGGGAGATACTGCTTGAAAATTTGAAGGAGAATAACATGCGCCTCGAGGGTTGTATAGACATTATGAGGGCATAGTTAAAGCAAGTAGTACACTATCAGTGCTATCAAATCAAGAAATTGTTAAATGTTTTTGTTATACAAGGCGTTTGCATTCCATCTCCTACACTATAACCACCCCAATCTCCATAAGTATTCTTGCTCTTTTTTTTATTATCTCTTAAATTTTTTTTGTTTCAGTTTCCACATTAAGGACAATGTATTACTTAAGGATAGGGACATATATACACTTGCATATCGATTGCATGTGATTTTATACTTTCACTATGTTAGTTTTTGATTACGTTGGCAATGTGTGAACATTTGGTTGCATAAATTGTGCATTTTGTGAATGTATCGATGACATGAATTGAATGGAATTGGCTTACTATCGAACATGGTTATTTAAATTGTAAAGGCACATCAGCTTTTGAAGATTATATTTTAGGTGTCTTTAGAATGAATATGCATGTTAATTAGGATATGGCACCTATTCTTTCACTTTATGACATTTTTTCAGTTACGTTTATAATTGCATTTATTTATATTTGTAGGCATTATTAGTAACCTTTCATAAGAGTGATCTACTAACAAAAAATGAGGTAAGCTAAGAAAATGTTAAAACTTATGTGCTAAACAAAATTTTTATTTCCTTGGCCTTTTTAAGGAAATTAGGTTAAGAATATAATTGGTAGCTAAATAAGAGTTATGATATAGCTGAGTAATTGAGGGCATTCACAACAAAATCTTTGACTTCATGTCAAAAAGCTTAAATGACACTCTAACGAAGCTAAATAAAAAATGTAAGCTAGTTGAGTAATCGAGGGACATTCATGATAAGTTGATTACCTTCATGTTAAAAGAATTTTTTAATGTGTTTGATAATGGGTGGAAAATAACAAGAAAAGAAAAGATGAAGAAAGAGTTGAAGAACGAGACCATGCATGGTTAAGCACGATCATGCATGCAAGCAGTATAGGGATGAACATGCAAGATCGTGTTAGAGAGTTAGGATAGCTAATGCATGATCATGCACAGACAATTTCCAACTTATAATCTTTTTTCTATTCTTGATGTTTTGTGGCTATGTTGGAATCAAATAAGTGGAACAACCTTAAAAGTAACCTAGAAGGCTTAAGAGTATAAAAAGAAAAACAAAAACAAAAAAGAAGAGGTTGCACACCACAAAAGGAGATCATAAGTGGAAACATCAAGATCAACTCCAACTTTCTAGTCTTTCCAGATCAAGGCTTCAAGCTAAATTTTTTCTTTCCTTGCCTTGTATGCTAAATACAAATATTTATGTTTTGAACATGATTATGTAATTCTAAATCTATATTAATTTTTTAATTGTCTTATTTAACATTTATCTTGTTAAATTCAACATATGATTGCTTTTTGGTATTTGATGTGTTTATTCTTGATAAGAAATCGAGATATTGAATCAAATTTATTTGTGTTAAGTTTCTCAACAAGAGTTGGTAGCTTAATTGACTTACAAATATTAGGTTAATAAACAATTGAAGAGAGTTCTTAATTGTGAGTTAATTATCCTTAAGATTGCTTCAAATCCAATTGAATAGTTAGGAGTCACTACATGAAAACTGTCATTTTGCGACGAAAAAATCGACGACAAACACAAATATTTCGTCGGTATCACATATTACTGACGGAATGTACCTACAGACAAAAACATCGTAGAATCGGCCATAGCTAAATTTACCGATAGTACAAAAATTTACCATCGGTAAATTTAGCATTGGAAAATGATAAATCATCGGTGTAAATATACCGAAAATGTACCGACCATAACAAGTGTTTCGTCTGTAAATTTGCCAACGGTTAAACATTTTCCAACGCTAAATTTACCGATGGTAAGCTTTTTAACCACAGGTAAATTTACCTACAGAATGTACCGACTGTAACATGTTTTTTGTCAGTAAATATGCTAAACAATTACCAACAAAATTTAACATCTATCGGTATATTTTATGAATTACCGATGGAATATAGCCTTTACTGTCGGTCAGTTATTTAGAAAGTTACCGACGGACATTTATTTCTGTCGGTAAATTTATTACTTAAATTTTTTAAAAATATATTGTCATTATATTTAAATTATAGTTGATGCATAATTTTAATAATTAAATATTTATAATATACATTTAATTTGGTTAAATAGAAATTTTGATTAATGATTAAAAATTAAAATATCTTAATTGATAATAAAAATGTTACAAAATAAATAATAAGTATCTGTAATACAAACTAAATGACCAAAATTACACTACTGATCAGGAGATGGTGGATAGTTTAGTTGGTGTGGTGACGTGCTGCCTTTACCCTTCAATTCATCTATCTCCTGACGGAGCTGAGCGTACAGTTGCATTGACTGTTGTTGCGCTGCCATCGACTGTTGTAACTGATACAACTGTTCCAACATCTGTTGCAGCTAAGTCGACAATGTCTGCACTGTGCTCTCGAGCGCTTCCACTTTATTATTGTTGGACCACCTAGCAAATGCTGCTGTACTAGGCGTGGAGAATTGCGAATAACAAGTATTCGCAAATGATCTTAAGCTGAATATCCTCCCACGACGATCCCTACCACCTATTGCTTCAAGGTAAGTGTCAGCCTTATCAACATTTTCTTATTGCTGAGACCGCCGTTCAATGGTTTGCTGTATTTGGTCCTATCAGAAAGCAATGTTTATATATTAGTAAGTGATAATTATTAAGCATTATTAATATTAAATCATAAATTTCACATACATTGACTTCTCTACAACGATCGTTGACGAATGTCACCCCGTTATGCTTCTTCGTGTGAGTGTGCAGAAATAATTGACGGGGTGTAGGTGCAATGCCCATAGACTTTTCCAGCATAGAAATAAAATGTTAATTATAAGTAAATTAGATTTTATAAAAATTTTGGCAGAGTTTCCCCTATTTTTATGAAATCGACCCCTTGTTGAACAAAGAACAAAACTAAAATCAGGCACCAGTATAACATTATCATTGTCAACAAGAAACACATATATTCATTCCAAAAGTCACACGTAAAATTCAATAGAAATACAAAGTGAATTAGAAGTTATAAAAATGTTGGCAGGGAATTCAATTAAAATACAGCAAAGCAAAGAGATGAGAATATAACAGTTAATTGTAGATACAAGTCTCTGTGCATGCTCTTGGTGGGTAATAGATCCTCCCGTATGTACGGAAAGACTCTCTCCCTTGGGTCCTACATGTCTGTTACCCTAATTACACTGTGAAATCGACATCGCCTCAGGTGATGATCAATATTGTAGCCAACGACTCCATATTTCTTCAGAAATGTAAGGCGGTCGTACAGTCGCCTTGTGTATCACACCAACAAAGTCGCAATAACGTGTACGCGCTCTCGACTCCCATACTTTATATATGATCTTGTCCAATTAAGAATCCCAAAAAATTCTTTCTGTAATAAAGGAAAAATATTTGATAAATACTTTTGATTTAATAATAGCTATCAAATTAATGTATAAAAATTTATATTAAAAAAGAAAATAATAATTTCTATCATACCTCAAACTCATGATAGTAAAATTCCTTGTCGCGTGAGAGATATTCTTCCAACAATAGCTCTCAGGATCAATCTTCTCCTTGAATTTTGATGTCATATTTCTTAAACAGGGTTCAGATGGAAAAAACCTATAATATAAAAACAAATAAATTTATACCATTTTTAGAATTGTAACCTATGACTTAATTATAAAATATAATGGTTCATATATTTTCACTTACATATTATTGACTATTGTGATGTATTTTCTTCCATCGGGTCCCTCATCTCCAGGCTGGCGACCGTCTCCTTCATCCGCATTATTTACCATTGATATCTCTGTCGATATAAGGGTACTAAATGATGAAGGAGTGGTAGATAGTGTAGCCTCATCTGCCAATGTAGTAGGTGGAGGGGGTGGAGGTAATTCATCTGTAGGTACTGCAGCACGAGATCCTCATCTCTACAGTATAAACCTCCGAATTGTGGTCTAAAAAATCTTGCTCGCTGAGTATCTTGTCTTCTCTTTGGTGCCATATTTCAACCTGAAATCAAATTTTGATTGAAGTTTATAGAAATAATACATTTTCATTTTAGTAATTTATACAATATATTGAAAAGGAAATAATTGATTTGTTCATACGATATTCAATTACAAACACAAATTAATTGCTATCGTCACTTAATTGTAAAGAAAAATCATCTTTTTGTTCTGAAGAATTTGAATCAAAATCTGGCTCTTCTTCAGATATCTGACCCTCTTCATCGTCTCCAGATAAAATTTCATCATATTCATTACATGGATCATTCAAAGGTTCATTATCCTTATATACGACAGATGCATTTATTTCATAAGTCTCTTCCTGAAACGCATCACTTTTAACTCTCTGTTCTCCTTTTTCACGTGATTCAAAAACACCTCTTGCTTTAACTTTGCAAACAGCCAACCAATCTGACTTATCTTGTCGTAAGTTGGAAAAAGCGACATAATACACTTGAATCGCTTGCATTGCAAACACAAAAGGTTCAAAATGTTGAAATCTTCTTCGCTTGTTGATTTCAACTAGATTGTATCGACTGTGCACGTTTGTACTGACATTTGGAGTTGGATTAAACCACTCACACTTAAATATCACAGTTCAATTTATTGGCAATGTAGGGTACTCAATTTCAAGTATTTCAATTATTTTGCCATAGTAATCAATCACTTCTCTTTGTATGCAAACTCCACTATTTATTGTTGCCATGCCATGACCATGAGATTCTGTATGATATTTGAATCCATTAACGAAATACACCAGATATGATTTAACAGTTTGCAAAGGTCCCTTCGCAAGATCACATATGAACTTGTTGTCTATTGAATTTTCATATTAAACAGTATAACGTTATTTGAACACTTAAATGTTATAATTCAATCATTTCAATATATTAGGAAGTGGAAACTTACATATTGCTCGAACCATCGAGCAAAGTGGCTTCCAACTTCTTTATTGATATCATCATGTGATTTTTTCGGCATGAGCTCTTGTAATAATTCCTCGTATAATCTAAAAACATTATTATATATTCAAGTTATGAATAACAGTAACTAATTTGAAAACCAAAATAATCACTTGATACTTACTGTATGAAAGGTTAAAACTCTTCACAGTTCAATAAAATGTAACTATGGGCAGCCTCAATTTCTTCTCTGATAACATTCTTCTTGTTGAACGTCCATATGATCATCCCAGATAAGTGAGATGGATAAGTTAGCATCAGCATCAGTAGTTCCTCCCCCATCGTCATTACGAGGAACTTTTCTTTCTTTTGTGCGAACATGCGGCTCAAAATAATGTGAACAAAATGTACTAGCTTCCTCCACTAAATAAGCATTACATATCAAACCTTCA
>JANZXR010000172.1:27421262-27439267 GCA_027575705.1 Erythroxylum echinodendron | reverse complement strand
GGTATGTTAGATGATGCCATTTGTGTTATTGCTCCAACATACCATTATCGTGGGTTATGTTCCTAAAAACTTAGGTGCGTATCCTATGGTAGTGGGATGTTACAAGAAGGATCACTATGAGATATTATTTCTTATTTGGAGCTAATTGATAGTGAATTATAAATAATTGTAGTTATAATCAAAGTGTAATTAAAACTAGAAATATACTTCAATTAAATTACTGAAAGGTTCACCTCCTATTATAAATAGACGTAAGCTTTAAAGGACTTAGCACTCCTTGCTTACCCTCTTTACACCACTTATAAAGTTCTCTCAACTAGTTCATGTGTATATCATTGGATGTTAGACAAGTGTGTTGCTATAGTGGTGGTGATAAACCTACCTTAGAAATGGTTCGATGGAAGTTTCAAGAAAAATAATCAAGCTACGCAATAACATATGATTTACATTTATATTTAATTACTTTCATGCATTAATCATGTTATAAAATTTAAAGTGATCTTGGCTTTCAAGAAAATGAATAAAAATATTTTTTTTCCTTTTTATGCTATGCATGAGATCTGATCCTACCTTAATTTCTTAAAATAAATTTGAGTTATAGCTGATGCATCTTATGCTTGAAAGAGAAATAAAAAAGAGATTGTCACTTGTCCATAAGTTTTTTTATGATAGCAAACAAGAGAATGAAATTGGTTGTTAAGTGAACTTCTGTACAAAAGGAATGCACAAGTTATTAGTGAACCATTGATAAACATAGTCACTACAGATTAAGTGATCCTCTTTTGAAGTCCTAGGAGATAATTTAAGAAAATTTCCTTGATAATGGGAAGCGTTTTTTCTTGTCAAGGAGCTAAAGTCAATGTTATTAGTGATAAAAGTTTCCACTTTTAGGTTAGTTATCAAATCTTAAGTAATTTCAAAAGGTTATAAATATAAGAAAAGGACCTAGTAAGTATAAATTACCAAACCAAAAGAATTCCTTTTCCTTAGTACTTGTAACATATATCATTGAACTTCTCACACTCCTTTATATTTAATATATGTACCATAAGCTTTTTCCTCTAAAATATTTGGTATGCATCTATCAAATGCATAAAGATGCATTATCCATGAATAATTTTCAAAAGTATTTGACTAGTAACACCTTGTTCAACAACATAATTGAGTGAATCCTATATCCTATTTCACTTTTAGCAAGCAAAGGCCACACCCTTTGAACTTAGCTTTACAGGAACCATTCTTCTTACCTATTTGTAAAATTTTTTAAAGTATTCTTTCCATAGACTTAATAATATTCATTGGAATTAAAAGTTGAGCACTTCAATATATATGTATCCATTTAAAATTGACAATATATGACAAAGTCACCCTACAAAAGAGAGGCTTTTAACATTCCAATTGTCAACTTTATGCTCCACTTACTATAAAAGAGGAAGATACTTCCTATATGTGAGCCTTAAAGTGATCAAAAAGAAACTGAGATATTCTAGAGGAAGTTTATCAATTTTAAATCATATGATTTGAATAAGCTAAGAGCCTAATTTTGAATTTCCCCCCAAAAACTAGGTTGTTATAGGAATTGACAATAAGACTGAGCTAGTTTTATATAAAAGCTTTTATGCTACAAATATATAAATCGTAACTCGTAGTATAAAAGGTGTTGTTCCTTGGAGGATTGATTAGTCAACTAACAAATTGTATGCATTTTGTCTAAGATTGAATGAATTGAATTAAAATAAATAACTAAATTTGAAATAAAATAAAATTGAATGATTGAAGCTAGCAATAAGAATAAAGTTAATCAATAACAGAAAATTAGGCATTATTCTATTCTTATTTTGTCTTTCCTTTATCTTATTAATTCAATTATGCTTGATCCTAGATATCCTAAGGTTTTTATTACCCTCTCTTGAGATCTAATCAAGTAATCCCAACTGAAATAGAAAATAATAGAATTGCAACATCTCGATTTACAAAACTACTCGTCAGTTATCAATTGGATTTGAAGTAATCTTAAGGATAATTTACTCATAATTAAAATCTCTATTTAATTGTTTATTAATCTAATATTTATAGGTTTATTAAGTTACCAACTCTCATTATGCACCTTAACATAGATAACCTGATTCAATCTCTCAATTTATTATCATGTATGAGCATAACAAATACCACAAAGAATTGATATATATTGAATTTAACAAGAATAAAGTTTAACAAAATAGTTCAAGAATAATCCCTAATATGGATTATCCGTAATCATATTCAACATCCTACTAATCCAAATTAATATCTAAGATAATAAAATATAAGAAGAGAAAAGAAAGAAAAAACTTTATGTCTTGATATAAAAATCTTGTAAATTTTGGAGTCATTTGTTGTGTCTCCATTTTGATCTGCTTGTTTTTGAAGTGTAGTCTACTTTTTGCTGTTTTCATTTTCCTTAAACACTTCTTGAGGCTTTGAGGTTTCTTTATAGGATTTCCTAACTTAATTTAGCTCCAAAAATAGCCCCAAAATGTCAAGAATACAAAAATTTCGCATGCTAGAAAATTCTATATATGATTGTGCATAGATGTACGATCGTGTATCCTATCCATGCTCTCTGTCAAGTGCATCTTACCATTCTTCAAGTTCTTTATATGTTCTTCAGTGTTCCTATTCCCACTCATTAACAAACACATCAAACAACTTTTGAAACATAAATTTAAGATTAAATCCTTGCTCTAAAACAATCAAACCATTAAAACACACACAAACATTATAAAGAACATAATTCTAAACCCTAAACATGTAATTATCATATAAGAAAATGCTTTAAAACACACTTAAACCTCTAGAAAACATACTATAATATACACCTATGAACATCTCCATATTTAAATCTTTGCTTATCCCTAAACAAAACCAAAATGACAAATAAACAAAACACAAAAGCACATAAACATTTAATCATGCAACAATACAATAATTATACAATGACATCAAATCTCACAAAAGTAACTTAACCTTAAACATCAACCACCCAAAAAGTGCCAACATACTAACTTATTCCATTTATGTTTAAGTTCTTTAATTTGAATATACATATCAATAAAATGAACACCTTATTCATGCACCTATTGCATTTTTAAGCATGCACTTATTATTATTGATCAATTAAAATGGTAAACTATCATTAAGTAACCCTTCTTGAAAATTATTGCTATTTTTAAAAGATCAATAGGTTTAATTTTATTGCAAGCACCATCCTTTTATATTTTTTTAACGTTCACCTGGTCTTTTAATGTGAAGGCAAACACCTTCTCATGAATGTCCCATAGTTATTCAACTAGGTTACATTTTTTATTTATCTTGGCTAGAGTGTCATTATATCCTTTTGAGTTACTCAGCTATATCATAACTCTCAATTGGCTATTAACTCTACTCTTAACCCAATTTTCTTAAAAAGGCCAATAGAATAGGAATTTTATTTAATATTTTTTAATTTCTTAGCCTACCTCATTTTTTCTTAGTCAATCACTCTCATGAAAGGTTACTAATAATGCTTATTAATGTAAGTGATTGTAATTATAAAGGTATACAAACAAGTGTCATAAAGTGAAAGAATAGGTCCTAATTAACATGTATGTTCATCACAAAGACACATTAAATACAAAATTCACAGGTTAATATACCTTTACAATTTAAATAACCATGTTCAAAGGTACGCCATTTCCTTTCAATTCATACTATTGACATATTCACATAATGCACACATCATGCAAAATAATGTTCACACATTGCCAATCTAATCCAAACTAACGTAATGTAAGTGTAAAATTCACACAAACATCATGATATTCAATTACATATATGTCCCCACACTTGAACAACATTTTCCTTAAAGTTGAAACCAAAAAAATATAAATAAAGAGAAATAGCAATAAATAAAGAGTAAGAGCAAGAATACTTATAGAGATTCAGGTGTTGAAGGAGTTGGAGATGAAACTTAGAGACCTTGCACAGTAAAAAAATTTAACAATTTCTTTATTTGACATCGCTGATGGTGCATGACCTTCTTCAGCTGTGCCTTTATGGTTTCCAAACGACCCTCTAGGTGCTTATTATCTTTCTTCCATTTTTCAAGTTTCGTTTCCCATACTTCTTCCTCCTCCTCAGATGCCTCAATTAATGAAACCTTTGGTGTTGTTGCATAAAACTTGAACTCTTCTGTCTTGTCTTGTCTTTAACTTTTGATTTGAAATAGATATCTTAAAGTTATATAGCATGGCACTCTAAGATCTCATCTTGCCACAAATTCTTGTGATTTAAATACTCATGAAAAATATAGGTTAGGTCATCAACATTAATGCCATATAATAAAGCCAGAGAAGTGATAAGAAAACTTATGTCAAGATAGCTACTTACCTTATTAGGAAAAGTAAATATCGTTTGTAAAATATAGATGGATGTATAAACTTAAATTTTATGATCCATGTATAAAAAAAGAAATAAATCTTTTCTAGAGCATTTGTTACTTTGACTATTCACAAAAATAACATGACACATGAATTTATGTAGTAATAAGTGCTCAGGATTCTTAATAACTTTGTTAGGTGCATTGTGTGGGTTAACAACACATGAATTTACGTAGTAACACGCGCTCAGGATTCTTAATAACTTTGTTAGGTGTATTGTGTGGATTAATCACATCTAACCCTATTAATTTTTTCCAACATTATTTTAGCATTAATTTTTTTTCAACAATGTTTGATTTTGGAAAACCAAATATTTCTTCCATGATATCATAGTCCAAATTATAAGGCTTTCCTTACAATGAAAACCAAAAATTGTCTAACTTGCTCGACACATAGTTTAAAATAGTGTAAAATTCTAAGGTTAATTCTTCAAACACAAGATAACCATAATGTATAAATTTGTCCCATTGAATTGTAGCAATCAAAATTACCTTCAGGAATAACCAAGCTGAGCCTTAGCATTTTTCATTGATTAAACACAACATATTAACCATTATTCTATTTTTTGTTGAAGACATTTTTATTATTTTGAACCCTGAAAGTTATTTATTTTATTTTCTTGTTTGAAACTTGAATTTTTTAATGGTCCAATATTTCTTTAATTTTGGTACATGATGAATTCTCGAAATTATTATAGAAAAGAAAAAAGAAAAATCAAGAATATATTAAAAAAATAAGAAAAAGGAAAAAAGAAAACGTATATAGTACCATTAGTTTTGCAATGAAAGGACCTGTATGAATTGTGAATAAGTTTCAATATAATGTTCTTTTTAATAAACTTCCTTTAACCCCTTTTTATTATCCCAATTATACTATACCTACCCTATTACAATCAGTATAAAGACCTTTTGGTTTTTGTTTCTAGTTTATACATAAGTGGTGAAGATGTGATTTTATTGCAAGCATATGGTAAGAGTTCTTCTATACACTGATCCAAAGTTTTGATTATGTTCACCCTAAATACTTAAGTGCATTAAGTGACATCTTAGTGAGGGTGTAAAGAGATATGTTATTGTTTTCAGTTAGATTGTTGATATGATTACTATTAATATTGCTTATGAAGTTAATTTTATGATAGCTTGACTCCAATTGTAAGTTAATTTCATTCAATAGGATATGATGATGTATAGTATGAATGGATTGATTGAGGTTGATGATGGATTGATGTTGTAGATTTATAATTTTGATTATGAATTGTTTGAGGACAAGCAAAAAATTAAGTCTGGGGATGTTAGATAGATGGATATTTTACTATATTTTTACACCCATATTTGATATATTTTGCTTGGTATATTATGCTTTTATCATATATTTGGTACTTAACACCTTCAAAGTTTGTATACAACTTACGATTGCCTTCGCGAACTTAAAGAAGAACAATTAGGACAAAAACATGGCATGAAATGAAGATTTGATGCACAAAAGTGATGCAAAATTGTGTAAATCTCCCAAGTCATGTAGTTTCATGATTTTTAGAGAATTTGGTGATGCACAGTCTGATACAAGATCGTGCATCTCCCAAAACCCTAGATTTTGCCATAAAAGAACATTTTTAGGGTAAATGAAGAAGAGCAGACGTTAGGAGGTGATTCTAAATATAGAGGTCATTCTCAAAGGTGATTTTGGTTCAGGGAAGTGAACAACATGAAGAAATCATTGAAAGATCCATCAAAATGCAAGAACAAATCTTTACATCACAAAACTACTCGATAGAAGGCAACAAGGGAGCTTTAGAATTATAATTTGATTGTTTTTAATTTGTTTTTCTTTCAATGTATGTTTGATTTCGTGTTTGATAATATGCAACCAAACATCTTATTGGTATTTAGGTTAGACGAACCATACATTAATAATTTGATATGATTTGATTCTTTTATTGATGCAATTGGTTTGATCGATTATTATAATTTGATTATGTGTTTTATTTATGTTCTAATAAACCTGAGAATATTAGATCATAATCTAATTTCATACATAGAGATTGAGAAATCCTAGGTTTGAATAGATCTACCATAATTGGAAGGAGTTGTTTGCAACCCTAGAGATAGGATGACATAATTCTTCCATATTAGGGTCAAACCTAATAGAAGGATTCACAAATTTGTAAAGCAATCCTATATCTTTTAACATGAGTAATTCGGTTGAAAACTTTAGGATTATTTGTTAGTAGAATCAAGGTCAGCTTTTAACATACCATAGGAATCTCCATGGTCCAATGAATCAATAAAACAATTGCATAATAAAAGATCAATCTATTAAGGGTTTTAGGAGGATTTGAAGCCTAGACATTAATGACTGATAACGATAAATTTCTAATTGCTCCCTTATTTCCCTGTTCTTAATTGCTACCTATTTTATTTTACATGATTTAGTTTTATTTTCTTTTATTAAATCCAAAATCAATCTATAGGCTAGATAGTAGGAAAAAGGTAACCACTGGTAATCACCGTCTTCGTGGGATCGACTCATATTTGCTAGTACTAGCTATAGCTACATCGTGCACTTGCGATTTTTACAATATTGACTAACTCATGAAATAAGTTAATAAGAAACTATGATAAGTAGGGAAATTCTAGAGAACTTTTGTGAAACACAACCTATGATTAATGATAAGGAGGAAATTATAACAGTTAGTTGAAGATGAAAGAGGTAACCCTTAATTATCCAGCTTTTAATGTTCTTACATTGAACTTAGATAGGAATAGTATAAATGATAACAATGAAGAAGAATTTCAAGATATTAAAGTGAGGAAATATTAAAGAGGTAGTCAGAGTAAGATATCTAAAGGTAAAGATATATCTACACGAATATTAGTTCTTAAAATGTACTTGATCTAAAATGCACTCACAAGCTTCAAGCTTTAAGGAATTGTGTATTTAAGGAGAAACCTGTGTGATCTTAGGACTTTTGGAAACTAAGATTAGGTAAGAGGACTTTAATAAGTTGGGAAGATTAGGACCACACTTTATCTCCAATCATCAACATCATTATTATAAAAGAATAATTATTAGTTATAACTATATATTTGTAGAGATTGAAGAGTTGGAAGCTTATAAGAAAGTCATTTTTTTTATTTTATTTCATTTGGGAGAAAGTCAGAGTGTATGCATGTATTCTTTATGGTTTCAATCTTTCCTTTCAAAGGAAAATGTTTTAAGATAGTTTAAGGAGAATACAAGGGAAATGTTTGGGACCTTGGTTAATATAGAGGGACTTTAACTCCATTTTGTATGGGTTTAAAGTTGAAGTCCACTATAACTCGAGAAATTTATCTAAGGATCTTAAGGAATGTTTAGAGAACTTGGGATTTTCTAACCTAAAGTATGAAGGCCATAGATATATTTGGAGTAACAAACAAGTTGCAAGCTAGTTCCTTAGGAAAAAGTTTTATATAACTTTGGTTAATATTGATTGGTTGACATAATTTCCTAAAAGTAAAGCATGCTTTATGGAACCCTTTTTTCTCATATCACACCCTTATAAAAATTAGTGAGATCTTCTCAAAGATAGTAAAAGAAGTCCATTTTGATTTAGTAAATTTTTCGCATGAGTTGTTGGATTTTAGGGGGCTATAAAAGAGGCATGAAAATTAAGATAAATGGAGCTAAGTAATATATTGTGTGCAAATACTAAAGTCTAATAAACAAGAGTTGAAAAAGCTCAACTCTAAAAAGGTTTCTAAGACTAAGTAAGTGGTTACTACTACTAAAAAAAGTTACATTGCATTCAACAGAACCTCTATATCAATTTGGGGAATAATGAATTACTTTTGAAGGAAAAAAACAAAGCTCTAAAGGGTTAGTAACAAGTAATGGAAGTTTACTCTTCACTCCTAAAGCAAAGGTCAAAAGTCATTTGGATAAAGAAAGGGGACATATGCATTAAATTCTTCTTTACTATTATTATAGCTAAAAGAAACTTAAACATAATCTATGTTATCATAACTTTAGATGGCAAATTGATATCCAAGATGAGTATATAAATTTATTTAAGCTTACCATTAGATTTCAATTATTAACTCTTATGTTTAAACTCTCTGTTCATTCATGAAAAGTAAAATTAGCAATGTCAAAGCTGAAACACTTATCAAACCTATGAAGCATTTGAAATAGAGAAAATGTTATCCCAAATGAATGGGTAGAAGGCCTCTAGACTAGATGGATTAAAAGGTTTCTTCTCTTAAAAGGCTTGGCCATATATTGGGAGTATAGTTATAAAGGTAGTTCAAGAATTTTTTACCAAATATATGCTTCTTAAAGAAATCAATAAGACCTTCTTATACTTAGCCCTCAAATCTCTGAACCCTTCATCCTTTAGAGAATTAAGCCATATATCTTGCTCCAGTATCCTTTATAAAGTAATTTTTAAGGTCCTGACTAATAAAATGAAGGAAATTCTTAAATTTGTGTTAAATAATAATCAAAGATCTTTTATGGAGGGAAGACAAATTATGGATAACATTCTCATTGCTTAGGAGTTATTATAGGGTTATATAATGAAGATTTTCCCATAAGATTGTATAATCAAGGTGGATTTTAATAAAACTTTCAATTACATAAGTTAGGAGTTTCTATTGTATCTCTTAGATGTGTTTAGTTCCCAAAGTGTCTCTTCAACTTGGATTAAAGCTTGCATTTCTTCATCCTCCTCTAGTGTACTAGTAACTAGAGTAGCATCTGGGCTATTTAAATGAGCGAAGGGGCTCAAACAGGGAGACCCCTTCTCTATATTTTTATCTTGTGTATGGAGACTTAAACTAATTACTAAAGCATAATGACTGACTAAACCCTAAGTTTAGATTTCATTCTAAACGGAAGAAGAATTCTATGATCAATATGCATTCTTTTATGATTTATTACGATTAAGTAGAGCTCACCTTAAATAAGTTATGGTTTTAATTGAAACCTTGAAGTAGTTTAAAAACCTAATTGATTTGGATATAAACTATGATAAGTGTCACTTCATACTCTCAGTCAATGTCAGTCATATAGTTGACAGTATTTTTTCCTTAGTAGGCATGGCTAGAAAACATCATCTTTTGATGTAATAAGGTTTACCTTTAACAACTACAAGATTGCATTTTAAGGATTGCTTCCTTTTGGGTTGAAAAATACAAAAGAGGCTTAGTTCTTAGGCTAATAAAGCTTTATCCTTTGGTGGTAAACTCCAATTAATCAAAGCTATCTTATACATGTTTCTTCTAAAAGACTAATCAAAACTATTAAAGGGTTGATTTGGAAGTTCTTGTGGGGAAACCTAAAGTTAAGTATGATTTATGTAAAAGTGAAATGGTTAGAGGTGTCTAAGCCTTTTTATGAAGGGGGTGAGTATTATTCCTATAAAGATTACTAATAGAATCTTAATCGGAAAGAGGCTTTGAAGAGTTCTAGTAGGCAAATGGTGACTTTTGTTGAAATGGGTGTATAACTACATTCTCAAATGAAAAGTTTTTGGTCCCTTTCTATCAGAACTACTCATTCTTGGTTCTTATATCAACTATTAAAGATGAGGGACCTTTAATTCTAACATATCATGCTGAATAGGAGATGGAACTAAGGCTTATCTATAGTATGATAAATGGATTGGCTATAGCCCTTTAATTGCTAATCAAATTGCTATTTAAGATATAGGAAAAATTTTAAGAGAAGAAAAAGTTTTTCTATGGATCAAGGATAGACAATGGATGGATTTTCCAAGAAAAATAAACCATTTGATCCCAAACTATATCCCCAATTCTAAACTACAAGATTGTTATCTATGGAATAACCATCCTAAGGATTTATTCATTAATAAAGCTTTTGGAGAATGGTTAGTTCCAGGAGGTCCTCGAGTTCAATGGAATAAGATAGTCTAGAGTAAATGCTTAATGAATAAAATTCCATTCCTTTTATGGTTTGCCATTAGGAATAAGATAAGTACTCTTGACATATTGTAATGCATAAACCTCGAAAACGCATGCATCCTATATAAGAAAAAGGAAGAAAATTTGGCTCATATATTTTATGATTGCGACTTTTCAAATGCAATGTGGATTACAATTAAAAGGATTTGTGTAGTATCCCATCTCTCAAATTGTTGAAGGATTTAAAGTGTTAAATATTGAGTCTCATGAGTGGTATCATATAGAATGAATTTGGTACATTTATGAAATAATTTTATGATTGTATTCAAATGCATAATATTAGCATACACATATGAATTGTGAGTTAGACAAATTGCACTCAATTGACATATTCTGGGTATGAAACTAAAATGAATGTGATATGAATGTGCATTTCCAATATCTTGTACTTTGGTTTACCAATGACAAGAATTGGTGGATTATAATTAGTAACTTGGAATTAATTGTTACAATTGAGAGATTGATGAATTAATATGTACACCTAGTCTAGGAAAAATGTCAAGTAGTAAGATAAGTTGACATAGGGGAAATTAGGATGACTAACCTATAAATTGAGTGACAAATGACAGTAAATATAATTGACAAAAGGCAGTAAATATAATTGACAAATTGCAACCTTATAGAAGGACAAGTGTGCCAGCTAGGGAGAGGGCAAGTAGCTTGCTTCTTAATGTGCAAGTGTCCTTAATGTAAGAACACTCATCTTACACATGGCAATGGCATAGTCATTTTCAATTGTTGTGTTTTTGCTAAAGACTCTCCTTCTTCTCCCTCTCACTGTCGTAACATACACATCTTACTCACAAATTAGAGTTGCTAAGCATTTCCACCTAAAATCCATACAAGACCCTTCACAAAGATAGCTATCATCCACTTTGCCTTTGCTGAAATCTATCCTACTTTCATCTTGTTCTTAGAATGATCTTGCATGCAAGTAAGGTTAAGAAAGCTGATCTTGAGGTGACATTAGAGCTAAGAAAGGAAGTGAAATACTAATGAATTATGGTATGTTTTAATAGAACCTCTGTTATAAATGATTAGGGATGGATTGAATGTAGTATTGATATTAAAGTAATGTTGGAAAATGATGCATGAATAATAGTTTTTGTTTTGTTTTTGCATGCTGAAAGACAATAGTTTATGAGTTGTTAAATGAATGATTTTGAATTGGAATTTAAGATGAAATTGAAGAGGAATTGAGTTATAATTGAGGTATAATTAATGGACTATTATGAAAGTGTTATGAATTTGAAAAATTAGGGATGTTAGTCTATGTGTAAGAATGATTGTTAGTGACATAAATGAATAGAATTTAGAGAGCTTTAATGTAACCAAGATGGGAGCTATATTAATATGAATTGAAGTAGCTTTTGAGAGTATGAATTCTAGAAAATTTGAAGTGTTAATTGATCCTAAGTAGATGAAATTTTTGGAAAATTAAGGAAAATTAAATAGAGCACTTTTGGGTCACTCATCCCACAATTTTGGGAAGGTTTACCATGATTATAGGCAATGCTTTGTAATGATAATTTCTGTTTTGTGTAATTGTTGAACTACATAAGGATAAGTCACTTTACATTGGTGTATTTGGAGTTGATTGAGGCTTGAAATGAACCTAAATTGTTGCTTAATTCATTGTTAAGGGTTTGATAAGTTTAGGTAGTTAATTGATGTCATAGCTTAAGGAATAGATTGTCTTGATATCAATGTATCGAAATCTAGAAATTATAAGTTGTTAAAGGAGTTAATATGTTCTTATGAATGCAAATATGATTAAAAGGATATGAGTAATATGTATTAGATATAAATGAATGGAGAACATTATCCACCGATTTATTCAATGCCTACATAAGGCCTGCTAAAAATGTAGGCATTTTTGTCTCCAGAGTGGGCTCTACAACTCAAATTAAAGCTATGAAACAAGTAGCTGGTAAATTCAAATTAGAATTGGTCCAATTCGTAGAATTATAAGCCTTTACCCAATTCTCTTATGATCTTGATAAAGCTAATTAGAATTAGTTAGAAAGAGGTCAAAGATTACACAAGATGCTTAAACAATCCCAATTAGCTAGTGAGAATTGGATAATTATATGAACGTATATGATTGATGAATAAATCAAGCTTACTTAAGGTATAAACCTAATTGCAAAATGGAAATATACAAGCTATAAAGTTTGAATGATCTGAAAATGTATAGGTACAGTCAAGATCTTTGTATGTTAACACATACCTAGAAGGTCAATTGAGCAAGCATTGAAACATGATATATATACATGTGAATAATTAAATAATCATAGGATTGACAATTTAATGATGTGTGAAATATGTGTGTATTACATGAAGATAGATACACAAGTTGATCGCTAACATCCAGACATTGTTGGATCACCAAGGCAATAACTTATCTGTAGCGTACTGTGAGTTAACTTAGATATGTAAACTCAATTATATGTGTTTTTGTCTGATATGTATGCTGAATAAGAAATGTGAGAACAATTGATTTGAATGCCAGAATAAATATGAAATGTGAGAATAATTGAATGTGAAATGTCGGAAGGAATATGAAATGTGTGAGTAATTGAATGTGAATTGCCGAACTTAGATCCGATGAATTTGATACATGTGACAGCAGCACACAAGAATGAAAGGTAATAAAATATGGCATATGGAATGATGCATCACATTGAAATGTATGATCAAATAAAGGAGTTGTGAATGGAGTGACTAACGTGAAAAAGAGCTTAAGCTCATGATTGTGCACAAAAAGCCACAGGCTCAGTTATTAATGAGACCGGTATCTATAATGTATACAGGACAGTAAATAGGCACTCAATCATAACAAAGTAAGATAAAAAGGAGTCATATGTGCATTTATATATACATCCTTATATGTATCAAAGTATTGAATTTAAATTAATTATTGAATTGTTTAAAATACAGTTGAAACGCAAATGAGGATGTGTTCTAATATGAAATGCTAGTTTACCTGATATACTTATGAAAGTATGATAAATTTGATGTACTTGATAAGGTATGATGAAATGTGATCTGGTGTTCAATACTGGATGATATGTAATAATTGTTGAATTGGGATATGACTTGTCTTTGTGTATTTGACTTGAATGAATGCATCGATGATGGATCACTCACTGAGTTCGCAAACTCATTAAAATTGCAATGTTGATTTTCAGGTTCAGAGGAGATCTAGTTAGACTAATTGGAGTATAGCTACTACATTTGGACATGAGTTACTGGTCGGGATCAGTTGTACCTGCAAATGTCTCTAGTCATTATACATCAAGAATAACATTTCTCACCTATTTTCAAATGTATATGTTAACTCTAAAGTGTAATGAAAATTGTGATTTAATATGATTGTGAATGAAATGATTAAAAATGAATGTTTGAAATGTTTTTGATATGTGATGCCTTCAATAATGTGGTAATACGATCATCTTAACACGCCATCCTCATTGAGTATGTTCTCGAACAATCGTCGATACGTTCGAGCATATGCTTTATGAGAGTGGTATATTACATTTATCACTATTAGATTAGCTTAAAAGCCCTTTTAAGGATTATACAATGGTTTCAGGCTTATAACAAACTCCTAAAAGGAAACCTTACAGTGGTTTTAATTATTTTGGAACCTATCTATATGAAACATGGAATGAAAAAAAATTGAAGGATATTTTAAAGCAAGGTGAGAACAAAAGAAATGGTGTGGGAGACTATATTGTTAGGCATCAAAGAGCAATAGATGTTATGTAAACAAGCAAAGAATTGTAATGAAAACATAGCATAAGCTTGGGGAATTGTAATGAAAATGTCGCTTCATCTTGCTCTTATCTTGTAAGGGGTCTCAATGTTGTGGCTTACAAAGGGAATTTAGTCCAATGGTGATTTTAAGAGAAAGGTAATAGTCACCTAGCCAATAGGTTTCCCCTTTTGTGCTTTTGTACTTTTACACATTTAATATTAAATTAATTTTTCCTTAAGAAAACATATTTCATTAGGAAAGAACTCCAAGATTGTTGTAGTACTACATCACCTATTAGATTTCATGAATTATGAAAGAAATAAACATTGAATCCATTTGATCCCAAATCTTTATCAAGGTTAAGATTGAAAATGACTTATTCAATATTTGAGTTGGTGAAACGTTTAAAAAAGAGCTCTAAATGCAACTATTTGATCCTTTATATAATGATATTTTGAAAGTACTTATTTGAGATCATTACAACACTTCCACTTCTTAGTATGTTCTTGAAATAGCTATGAGCAGGTGTTTTTTACCTTTTTATGGTTTCTTGCTACTCTTATGTGTCTATTAGATAGTGTAGTTATCTTATTACAATTCTTCTTAAAATAATAAAATTGTAAAGAAAATGTAATGTTGCTATCACCTTCTTTTAATTAAGTTATTCTAGATTTTTTGTTGATGAAAGATTGATGAATGTATAAGAATTCAATATATTAACCAATCTTAACCTTCTTTGTTTCTTTAAGAATTATCATTTAACAGATTAGCATACATAAGATTTGAGCGTTACTTAACTCCTATCTAATGCTAGCAAAAACTAGCTTCATATTACCAATCAAATTATAAATTAACATTTTAAGCTCCTTATTTATTTATTTGAGATCCATGATATATTATAAAATGTTTTAGCCTTTAAAGTTAGTTTTAACACCCTTTCAAATCCATGCCTTAAAACCTACATAATTCACTAAGTAGTTCTTAAATTTGAAACGGGGAGTCTAATTCTTTTATGATAAAGTAAACATTAATGGGCAATGATTAGAGGACATTTAATTATTAAAGTGCTTACAAGAGTTAGGTAGGGCATTCAACTTCTGCCTAGTTTTTCCTTTTCTTACGGAATGTTTTAACAAATTGGTTATTATTCTAAGTAAAATGGTTCCCTTCATATATCAAGTTAAACAGTGTAAATGATAAAATGCAATTAGAGAAATCTAATTTCTCTTGGTTCATTTTTAGCCTTGAAATTTATAGGAAAAACTAGAGGAGTTGAAATCATCAAATAAATATTATCAGAAAGGAGGAATTGCTTAAATCATAAAGAAAAGTTACAAAGATAATGGTCATCTATTAAAGAATACTTATCTTAGGATTCATTATCTTATTAATCATAATATAAACTAAGCTAATATCTTCAGATGGATCAAATGCTACAAAGTTCATTCCATTGTATTGTTGTTGGAGGTTGCTAAAGATGAGACAATTTCTATAAACAAAAGAGAGGCAATCATCTAACTCATAAGCCTTTGTTTTGTTTTTAATTAATTTCACAAACATAGTTTTTTAAAAGAGTAAATTTTTTTTGATAACTTGATGTTTAGAGGGGCTATTTAACGTCCTCATGTTACAAGCAAGAATCATCATTGAGGAGGGAGAGTGGACTCATTGGTGCTAACCTTCTCATTAAGTTTTCTACTAACTTTCATTTAGGATTTGCTAAAGTTAGAAGTATTTATTGTTGAACTAATCTAACTGACAAGACACAAACAATTAAAGTTGTAGGAGGAATAAAGGAGGTTCCAAGGTGAGAATTAAGTTCTTTCAAACCAAAGTTCTTAGAATCAAAAGCTTTATGGAGGCTTCTCTTAAGTTTCAATCATTACATGGAGTAGTATTGACGTATAAAGGATGAGAAGTTTCATATTCCTCTAAAGAGGGAATTTTAGGATTCCTTAAGACTAATAATGATTATTGATGTTTTTACACACATTTAAAAAAATGAGGATGAATTAGAATAAAAACTTGGATAATAACAATGGATTTGCCAACTATCTAGTTAAAGTAAAGAAATAAAAAAACCAAAAGAATAAGAAACATAATGGGGAAGAGGCACCCTACTCTACCCATCTAAATGATTATCTAGGTCCTTGAATAGTTTTACAAATTTAGGGAGTTTAAATTGAAATTATTTTGGGTGATTTAAGAATCATGTTAAAGATGAAAATATACGGTTGAACGCTTAAAGGTTTATAATTTTACCCATGCATAAAAATAAGAACAAAACACATAGAATGGATTTTAACACTTTGAAATGGAAAAATTCCCTAAAGTTGGATCATAGGTCTAAAAAAAAGAAATTCTACACCTGTGACTTGGAAATTAAACTAAAATGAAATGCTTAGAGTTGGGTTCTAAAACAATATTAAAGATTACTAGGAAAGTGCATACATCATTCTTATCATATAGTACAAGGAATACAAGTACTTTTTTTGAAAATTAAAAAATATTGTATTAATAATAACGAAAGCTACAAAAACCACATTACAATTATATGCTTAATTTGTCCAAAAATTAGTAAATTTAATCTATAAGTCTAATTTACAATGGGCACATGTAATTATAACATCCAGGTGATTTTCATTTTATGAGTAAATGCATTTTACTTGGAGTTTGCGATCAAGGAAGCTTGAACCTAGTTAATAATCATATATGCTATTTGATTTTTTTTTAGTTTAAAGACCTTTATACAATCTCTTGCTTCTTTCCCTCCATATTGAGTAAATGGTAGTAGTAAAGATTGTTCTAATAAGCAACCCATTTGGCTTACCCTGCTTCGTGCACTCTATGATCATATGCAAAGTTTCTCCCCACTTAAAAATATAGAGAGGGATTGATAAAAAATGCACCATTTTGTTCCAAATTGCTTTAGCAAAACTACAATAAAAATATAAGTGATTCCTACTCTCTTGAGCTTGTTTACATAAGGAATACAAGTATTGTTCGTACATGGTCTACAAGTACTAGTAATAACCATCTTTTTTATAATCAAATACAATAAAACTAATGATTGATGTAATTAAATGGACTAAAATTGCTAATCTAAATAGCATTTTAAAATAATAGACAAGAATGAAGCAGCTAATTAATAAATAAGGTCCAGATGTGGAATCTCTTTAAAACCTTTACATGCTTAGATTTATTTTAATTTAATTATTATTCCTAATTTTTTGGACTAGTAGAAATTTTAAAGATAAGCATTGATAATGATGATTTAGGGCCTTTTTTTTTTCAAATTTTCTTTTTATTTTTCGTTTTGTTCAAATTTGTACAAAAACTATTTGTTTGAGTTTTTGATTTGGCTAAAAGAGCAATTGAGCCCCCAATGTTTACATTAAAATCTGAGTTCGACCCTAATGTTTTAGTGCATTCAAAATGAACCTTAATATTTAGAAAATGTTGAAAACAAAATTTGACTAGACAGAATTTTTTACGGAGTTAGGTTTCTGTCAGTTAAATGCTGATGTGACATTTTTTAATTTTATTAAAGTAAGACCCATATAAATTTCAGCCCAAACGTCATTAAAATCACCTTTTCCACTCCTCTTCTTTTTGTTTCAACTGAGTTAATATAACAGGTAGTGTAACATTTGAATTTTTACACAAGTTACCCAAAATTAAGTTACTATACAATCGAGAACTTGAAACTTACATGAATGGTGTAGAAACCTCCTCCAATGGTGGAGCTGGTGTAACAGCCCAGACCACCCGCTTGCAGATATTGTCCGCTTTGAGCCTCGGCCTCTCGGGCCTCGCGCTCTCACG
>JANZXR010000172.1:27403480-27421162 GCA_027575705.1 Erythroxylum echinodendron | reverse complement strand
ACTGAGTTCGCAAAACTCACCCAAAATTTGCAATTATTTTTCAGGACTCAGAAGAATACCCCGTTAGGCAACGGGAGCATACCTATTGCATGCAAGTGAGGGATAGAGGTCGAGATCAGTTCACGACTGCATTGTATTTCTTTATTTTATACTGAACTATATTTTCCACAAAATTTCATATTGTTTGTAATTGAATATTACGGTTTGTAATAATTTTGGGAATTGGAAATGTTTTGTAATTTGTAATGGGCCTAAATGGTTGTTGAAAATTCTATTGATTACATTGTTTTGTTGATTTGTCGAAAATGGTTATAAAATAAAGTCGGCAGATTTGGTTATCAAATTTTCGCACTTTATGTTATTGTTTTAAAAAACAATTGTACTGAAATATGAATGATCTAGTGCTATAACATGCCACCCTCGCGGGGCACGAATTCGGATATCACCATTGATGGGGATAAAGTGGGGTGTTACATGAAACGTTTATGTAAATGTCTTACTTTTTTATATGTGTATGATCACTAATGACCCATAAATTGTTGTAGAGATAATGTTTAGGTAGAATGATCTTTATAATGGGGATGGATGAGTGTAGTAAATTGAAGAATGAATGGGGGCATGTATATGTTTTTGTTTTTTTGGTTAATGATAAAATATGGATTATGAGTTGTTTGTGAACGATATTGAGTTAAAATGGAGTGGAGAATGAAGAGGAAATGAAGTATAAAAGGTGATCTAGGTACAAAATAGGTTAAATGTAAAATGTTGGAAGTTATAAAATCTGGAAAATTGGAAGATGAGTCCTGCTTACTGCTTTCTGTGAAAGTTCACAGCAGCCAACTCCTTGTTTCATCGTGGCCAACTTGTAGGATTTTATGAGGATTCCTATCAAGACACTTTATTCGCGGGCAACTCCTTGTTTTTTCGGGGCCAAATTGCAGGATTTTATGAGGATTCCCCTCGGGACACCTTCGTCACGGCCAACTCCTGGCTTCGCCGCAGCCTACTTTTCTGCACAGCTTAAATATACGTCGGTATTTTGACGATATATTGATTTGTAGTTATCAAAATGGAATGATTCTTAATTTAGATTAAACTAACAACATAGGGATAGAAATTGTATGAAGAAATCGAATTTTAGTTCTATCTCTAGAATTCCACATTTCTACATTTATGTTTAGTATAGGATATTGACTTAGTTTATGAATAGTCTCAAATATTTGGGTATAACATTTGAAATACTAAACTAAATTGAATAATATTGGTTTCATTCGAAACTTAAGACAATGGGGAACATTTTTCTAGAAGAAAGTGTTTCCAAATTACTTCATTTTCTTGGTCAGAAAGAACATGGAAAGTTTACCCAAAAGTATGTTACATGAAAAAATCTGATTTGACCAAGTGAGTTATGAATTTTGATTTTTGTGGGTTTAATGAGTTGAAAACCTAAATACAATTTATATTTCAATGAATTTTGATATATGATGGATGATGTGACTTGAATCCGACAAAAATACCTGAGAATGTTATTAAACAGGCATTATGCATATTTCATATACATATATGTGCATTAATAAACAAATTTAAAATTGTGCAAATTTGTGATATGTGTATGTATTACTTGACATAGAGGAACAATTGGAACATCAACATTCAGACATTGTTAGAACTTCGAGCCAATAGCTTCGGAAGTAATCCGTTAGTAACCTAGATGGTTTCACTCAACTAATTGTTTGTTTTGTATTGTGTTTGAATTATTGAATGAATGTGATTTAATTATGTTGATTCTAGAAAATGAAGGTCTGAGGCTTCTGATGAATGAATGCGATATTGAAGTACTACTTATATGTGAATGTAATGAAGTAAATGCTTTTTGACATGAATGATTGATTATGAGAGATACATTCCATACATTAATGCATGATCAGATAATAAAAGTTGTGACCTGAGAAGCCACAAAAAACGAGCTTAAAGCTCGAAATGTGATTACGAGCCAAAGACTCACTATGTAAAATGAGTCATGTATCCTCAATAGATAAGTGACAGTATAAATGAGTCTGGTATCCACAATAGATACGGGACAGTTTGGGTGCTCGGTCACAACAACGTAATAATTGGAAAAGAGTCACATGAGTATTTCATATATATTTTAATACATATGTTTGAATGATTGAAATGCAAAATTGTCTTACTCTTAGGTGAGAATGTGATAAGTGATAATTTATGCAAAATGCAAACAAGTGAATTATATGTTATATGTGTATAAGTTGACATTTTAAGACTGAGGAAGGACTTTAGCTACTGAGAGACAGTACAAGACGTATAGTCTTATACTTTTAGGGAAAAAGAAGAAATGGCTCAAAGGTTAGTCAGCTGAAGTTGGAAGATTAGATAGATCTTTTTGTGTATTTCCTCTTTCATATAGTGTATTTTGTATTAGGATATGATGATGTTAATATTCGGACAATATTCAAAACTATCAATGTAAATATTTGGTTTTATAAAATGAAAGGAGAAATTTGGGTTTTTAAATATGGTGTTTTTCATTATGATGTCTTATAAAAAAATAAAGAATGATGATGCCATGTTAAGTGAATGTTGTGATTGAACGTAGCGCATCATTATCATAGGTTATATACTGGAATGTCCTCAAGGTGTTCTGGTATGTAACCTATGGTAATGGGGCACTACATTCCCTCTCTCTTGTAGCATCCCATTTCCATATTAAGGGTTATAATGAGAAATAACAATGAGAGATTAGAAACATGCATTTCATACTCATGCATAATGTTAATATACACACGTGAATTTGAGTGTTTTACACACATTTCAATGACTGTACATACACTCATTTGACATTTTCTGGGTATAATTGATATTTAATGTGATTATAATGTGAATTGTGGATTACGTGTTTTAAAAATTAAGCTGGTGTATAATTAGTGATCTAGAATTTTTGGTAAAATTTAGGAAATTTTTTGAAATTTTTGGTAATTTTTAGACTAGGATAAATATCAAGTGGCAGTACAATTGTTGAATAGTAGCAAAAATAAGTGCCAAATAACAGTAGAAATTTTGATGAATGACATTAGGATTTATTGACATATGTCATTGAAAATTGGGACTCAATTGGATTAGAAATTGGAGACAAATTGACTAGTTAAATAAAAGATGAAGTAGAGACTATAAGAAAGTGACAAGTGGCAAGTAACATGTGTCACTTGCCACACCACATGCCATAACCAACGATGATATGCTAAAAGATCATCTCTTCTTTCATTTTTTTAGCCAAATGCTCTCTTTTCTTCTCTACTTCTTCATATTTTCTTCCTTCTTCTCCTCGTCCATTCATTTCAATCTCACTAACCCACTTACTAAGTTGAAATCTTGCTTAAAGCTTTCACCTTACCACTCCCAGATTTAGTTGTCTTTATTTAGTTATTGCAAGAACCAACCCTTCCAACCTCTATGATGATGTTTGTATGATGTTGAGAAGCTTAGGATAATTGTGATTTAAAGACTTTTAAGCTAAACAATTAAGTATAAAGCATTACTCTTCTTGATTTTTTTAATGAAGCATGTATAATGATAGTTAGATGTTGAAAGATCATGAAATGGTGATGAAAACATACTGAAACGTGAATGAGAGATGTGGGTGGGTTCATATCTTGCCTTTACATATATGATGATTGATAATTCATAAGGTGTTGTTGAGATGATTTGAGTTAGAATGATCATTAAAGATGGTGTAGGAAAAAGTGTAGAAAAATTTGATAGATAATAGGTTTTATGTTCTATTTTCTTGGTGTATTAAGATAGATCTCTTTGGGTGTTTTGGAGATGAATTAAAATGATTCTAAAGCTAAAGAAAGGGAGTAATGTGGTGTCCTGAAATAGGAAGAATTAGAGTGCTAGTTAGAAGTGAAATGAAAGAGGAAATGAAGTTGAACATGTGCAGAAAGTTGATGATGAATGTATATATGTATATGTTTTGTTTTAGTGCTCATGATCAATCTTGAACTATAATTTGTTTATAGATGATATTGAGCTATAATGGAGTTAAGAATGATGGGGAAATGATGAGTAATTAAATTATAATTGACAGACCAAGCATAAGGTGTTGAATGTAGTAAGAAAAGAGTTTAGAAATTTGAAAATATGAATGCAATTGGATAGATTTGGGGAAAAAGGCATAACTTTTGCTATGAATGTTCGATTGAGGTCATTTAAATATGCTTTCAAATAGGACTTCTAGTTCTACAACTTCTATAAGACTCTGAGGAGAGATTTCGCTATTTAAAGGGTCAAAATTTTACATTTCTGTAGGTGTCCTGTGAATGTCCACCCAGTAGATATGAGGTCCCTCTAAACGGACATTAGCGGAGTTGGAAAGCTGGAAAACCTAAGAATGTACACCCAGCGGACATTAAGTGCACCTAACGGACATTTACTGGCCATTTGGATAGCGAACATTAAGTTCACCTAACAGACATTTACTAGCCATTTGGACTAAAATTGCTCTGAAAGACAGTACATATAGGTATATGTGTGCCCTACGGACATAAGGTCCGCCTAACAGACCTAGACCTGATGAAATTGTGAGAATTACAAAGTGAGGTGATTGAAAGTGATCTTATGAATGCTAATGAGATTCAAAGGAAATCAATGATGAGTATTAAGTAAAGGTGAATGAGAATTAGGTATTATGAGAGCATATAATGCTAGAAAAGAAATGACGAGTAATTGATTTATGATATTAGAATAACCAAGTGTTCTTGAGGTGAAAACCTAAGAAAAAGTTAGACACATACAAAGGATAAGGACCGAATGATGAACTTAGAATGATCATATACAAATGTAGTGTAATCCTAAGTTTAAGTAGACGTATATGATTTATAAAATGAGAATGAACATAAGATGTGAATTTAGGTAATATACCTGGGATTGTAATTGAGCATGCATTATACACAACACATATACATATGTAAGTGATTAAATATTCATAAGATTGTGCAATTAATAATGTGTGTGAAATATGTTTATTGCATGATGTTGATATATAACATAGAACGCCCGCATCCAGAAGTTTTTGAATCATAGAAGCCAATGCTAATTTGGAGCGTACTGTGAGTTGACCTAGATGGTCTCACTTTCATTGTTTGTTTTGTTTTAAATTTTTTTATTGAATTACTACTGCATGTGAATGTGATTGATACAATTCTAGACATTAATAGTTCGAGGAGTTTGATAAATGTGAGAATATAGGAAGTGCTCATTGTATGTGAATTGGACTGAAATAAATGATTCTCAACATTATTGTTGAATGCTAGACATCAATCTGATGAATATATGTGAATGTGAATATGGAAAATCGACCGCTAGTGATTGTTTGAAAATATATGAATATAGTGCATTTCATTACATGAATGCATGAAAGATAAAGGCTGTTGTGACCGGAATAGCCACTAAAAAAGAGCTTAAAGATCAGAAAGTGAAAAAGAGCTTAAAGTTCAGAATGTGGTTAGAGCCTCAGGCTCACTATGTAAAACAAGCCCTGTACCCCCAACGAATAAGAGTTAGTTATTAATGAGCCCAGTATCCACAATAGATACGGGACAGTTGCAAGCACTCAGTCACAACAATGACAATTGAAGGTGAGTCTCATTAGCATTTCATATGCATTTGATATGTATGATTTAACTGATTGAAATAAATAGTTTGAATGATTTCTGATGTGAAATATGAATTAAATAAATATGAAGTGTATGTGATTCAACATGTTGATTAGTGAAATGATGTGAATTACGTGATTATATGAATTGATGTGTTATGTGAATGAGTGAGCTATCGAGAATGGTCCACTCACTGAGTTAGCAAAACTCAACCCAATATTTGCAACAATTTTTTTAGGCTTAGAAAAGATTTCCAGTTAGACAAATTAGAGTCAAGCCACTGTATTTTAGTAAGAGATAGAGGTTAAGATCAGTTGGCTTCTGCATATATTTTCTATAAATTTACTATTAAATATTGCATTTCACAAGCTTCATTTATTGTATAAATGAATTATATTTGTAATAACAGTTGTGACCAAATACATTTTGGTATTTGTAATGGGCCCAAAAGATTATTGAAATTCCAACAATATGTTTAATGTTTGATCAAATGTCAGTTTGTAATGACAATTGTGATTATGATATTTATGAAAAATGGGACGATTTTGATTATTGGTTTTCAGTGTTATGCGTGTAATGTCTTTTGAAGAAAAATTTTCAATGAGTTTGATTTTTTTGACTATTTTAGCATACCACCCTAGTAGATTATGTTCTCGAATGCCGTCGGAGTGTTCGGGAATATGCCTTATGAGATTGGTGTACTGCATATCTGCTGTGGTTCTCTCTTCCTCACCTGAATGGTCTCTACTTTCACTCCTCTCTTCTTCACCTTCTTTTTCTCTATCTATTTTTGTGTCTCCCAAATAAGTCCCATTATCTTTAAAATGTGTGGAATGATAGAATATGGAATATGCTGCCACCTTTTTGTTTTTATAGTCTCATTTTTAGGTCTTTGTTTTCGAGCCTTCAACTTGCAAATGCCATGTAATAATTAGACAAGTTAAGGGAAAAATTGTCACAGGGGTAAGTTTGGCAGTCACGGGTGTGACTCATTTTCACCCCGTGCAATCATGGTCACAGGTGTGACCCGTTGTCATACTGTGAGTTACATGATCATGGGTGGACTATGTAGTTCATGCCCGTGAGTTACATGGTCACAAGTGTTACCATGTAATTCACATGTCACACTCGTGAAGTGCAATTAATGTGTGTGAAGTGTAATTAACTTATAACACCCATTTTTATGGAAAATTCTTGTGATTTCCATGTAACATTCAGGAGATAATCCAATTAACATTAATGAAATATTCACACCATTTTTACTTAATTCGCCACAAATTTGGATTATAAATCAAGGTATGAATGCAAGAAAAATTCAACAAAATTAAACACAACAATTTCTCCACAATTAAACTATGTTCATCCTCAAGCAAAATGACGAACACTAGACTATACAACAATAAAAAATGGAAACAACAATTTTTTCAAATAATAGTCAAAGATATCAACAATCATTTTAATAAACACAACTTAAGAACTTGAAACTCATAATCCACCATAAACAAGTTATTCTTCACATATTTAGCCAAAATCAACAAGTACTTCAACTCAAAGACCATCAATAAGTGTTATAGATACTCACTCCACTCTATATCCTCTCAAGCATTCAAAGGTAGGATATATTCACTCATCATTCATTTCATGTAAGGCATCTACCATAAGCTTGCTTACTAATCTAATATCTAGCACTTATATCAAACATACACATCAATCTGAAGATCTTTATTTTGGTTGTAATAGAACTAGTTAAGGGTAGAAAAAGGAAAATCACAGTTTAAAACCACAGCACAAATTGATCATTTAAAATAATATAGAATAATTAACCATAAAACACTCATTTTTCCTCTCATTTAACAAAATTAACACTCCCCATTTACGTCTCTCCTCTTCTTTTCATTTTCTAGTTGTCTTCTCTTTCCTTATTCTTTTCTATTTCTATTTATTTTCTTTTCTTTTCTTTTCTTTTTCTTTCTCTTCTTTAATTTTTCTTTTTCATTTCTTTTTTATTTTTTTAAAATAAGGAAATCAAAAGAAGAAAAATATAGAGGAGGTCATTTCTACAACCATACCCATTCCCAATGAAATAGCTAACTATATGCTATGACCCCACACTTCTTTAAGCAATTACTTCCTAAACCCATAAACACCATTTCAACTCCTTAACTTGCCTTATGATATGTGTAACAAAGAAGATAAATAATGAAGGTCAAGGCTTATACTTCAAGTTTAAAGAAAGAAAAGGTTTCATGTTAAGCTTAAAAGGGCTCACTAAGTGTAACATTATGGTGGCTTTTTAAGCAAAAGGGAAATGCTAATTGCCTTCATCATTTCACCATTTGCATAAGATTATGAGAACTCAAATAGTACTTGCAAGCAAGTTCTAGAGTTACTTAATCATGAAAGAACACTATCACCAAAGAATATTTGAATTTGGTGTTTAATAGTTCAAAAAGGCTCAAGTTCTTACTAAATGAAAAGTGTCATTCATCTATCATAACAAGCTGTTGTGCTTTTAATTGAAATCCAAGTTAATCAGCCTAAGTATATAAGCATACTCATTCACTCATATTATGCATTTCTAATCCCGATCGAGTTTATGTCTTAACTATGCATCTCTAGCTATTAAATGGGAAAATAACCACATAACACAATTTTTTATTTTTATTTTTTTACTATACTCCCTCCAACACTTAAATATCACAGTATCCCCATTGTGATAAGAAAATAAAAGAGGGATCTAAAATGCAAAAGAATGTAAACAAGAACAAAGATTAAAACTAAAAGAAATAAAAACAGTAAGCATTAAAAATAATAAAAAAACAAGGATAGAAATATGATACTAAGATGGTGTGGAGGTTGTTTGAAGAGAGCATTCAAATTGGCTATGAAGGTTTTGATCTCCACCATGCTAGCCTCAATGTTGTGGAGCCTCTCATTTGTTTGTTGTTCAAATGTTGTCAATTGGTTTAGCAGTGATTGGTACTCCATGGAAGTAGTTGGAGAAGTTGAATGCATGGCTTCGAGCAATAGAGCATCATCTTCTTGTGCAGCTTCCACTTCCTCAACTTGAGTTCACTTATTGCTCGAAGCTTCTTCCATGTCATCATGGATAATAATATAGCATTCGCCTTGCCACCTGCTAACGTTTATCGACACCAAAGATTTCAAGTCGAGAGTCGAGTTCCTAGAAACTAGCCGCATTGGTGTTCTCTCGATTAGTACGCCAACATGTTTCGTAACTAGTGTCATAAATGCCCCAACTACTTTTTACTTGCACTAGATTGAGTCAATTCATTTAAATGCACACCTGACTAAAACTCAGCATTAAAAGGCCTAACATGTACCATACACCACAAAATAAATAATTCAGTTTTAGAAACTGCCCTATTGCTATCTCCTCTACCGAATAGTGTAAAAGTTTAAAAACGATGGAGATAATGAAGAGGAGGGTCTACGATGGCAGACGATTTAGACCGACTAGGGTAAAGCATTTTCCTAAAAGTGGTCACTTAGGAATGAAATTCTTCAGCCACAAAATCCTCAAGATATTCATATAAATCACTATTTAGAAATCCAAAAATAACATTCAGCACTTCTAAAGTGATCATATAATGTGCATTCATCAATTAAAATTTAATATTACCCACAATGTCCCTAGCAGTATTTTCATAGATATAAAATGGTCAGAAACTCTAATGTTAATTCCATATATGAATTTTTTCTAAATTCAGAAAAATTTTATTAGCATACATTTTGCAACAACTCATGGACTCAATCAAATATTCCCAATTCAACAAGTTCTTGATAAAATAGAAATCTATTCGGAATAATTTGATGATCCTTAAGAAAGGTGTACCTTTTCTACTACTCTCTATATTGAAAGTTGAGGCACGAGATACCTAAATTTGCCAACGATTAATCGTGTGGTGGATAAAAGGAAACCCTGGGATGTTTCATTCTTGAAGGCATAACTAGTTGCATCAATAGAGGTGACATAGGTTTGTTTTTGGCTAAATTGATGGTGCACACGGGTGTGCATTAGTACTAGTTAAGAAGATCTTACATGCGTGTGTTGGTGTTAAATGTGACTGTTGCAAGGGGTGACGTATAGGTGTGAGTTATTGGGAGAGGAGAGGGGTAGTGGTTGCACATTTAGACGAGGAGTGTGGTGCTGCAGTGGTGGCACGTTGAGGCAAGGAGCTTGGTGGTGGTTGCAAGGGGTGGTCTAGGCGAGGAGGGACAGCTATAAGGAGGAACGCTGAAAAAGATCTAAAAACAAGGAAAAAGACGAAAATAAGCGAAACTAGGTATTGGGGTTATTTAAAGTGCATTGGGGTTGGTAGGAGAGTCATAAGTGTGACTCCCCTAGTCACAAGTTACGGGTGTGACTCCCCATATCATACCTTTGACTGGGGAGTCATGTGTGTGACTTCAATTCAATTACCGCTTCT
This sequence comes from Erythroxylum echinodendron, assembly GCA_027575705.1. Taxonomy (NCBI): domain Eukaryota; kingdom Viridiplantae; phylum Streptophyta; class Magnoliopsida; order Malpighiales; family Erythroxylaceae; genus Erythroxylum; species Erythroxylum echinodendron. Next base: position 27,411,039 of record JANZXR010000172.1, on the reverse strand, counting down.
CTTTTTTTGAAATAAATTTTATAAAGATAAGAAGAAAACTAACTAGAAGAAAAAAAAACATTAAGATTCATGTAACAAGAATTAAAAAAAGCAAGACAAAAATTATATGGGTTGCCTCCTGTTAAGCACTTCTTTAATATCTTGTAACTGGACGATCCAAATAATCATGCTTAAAGTGAATCGCTTAAATTGATGGTTTCTACGTTTTTGTTTTTAATTGCTCCTTCCAAATATGGTTTCACCCTTTTGTCATTCGCCTTAAACTTTTCCATTATTTGCAAGTTCTCCAATTCCACGACTCCACATAGAAAGACCTTGATTACTTCAAATGGCCTATTCCGCATTAATTTCAGCTTACCTAGAAATAAACACAATTGAGAATTATATAATAAAACTTTCATTCTAAGTATGAGAAACTTACCTGTAAGACCCTTATCATGAAGGCATTTTGTTCTTTGCTTGTAAATTTTGGAATTTTGTAAGCCTCACTATGGAGTTCATCCAATTCTAAAATTTGAAGCGAACGCTCCCATCCTCCATCATCCAAATTCAAGTTCACTATCTTGATTGCCCACAGTGCCTTATACTCAACCTTGATCGGTAAATGACAGGCCTTCCTAAAAATAAGCTGATAAGGGCTCATTCCTATGACAGTTTTGTAAGTCGTACAATATGCCCATAGTGCATCATTTAACAATATTGACCAATCCTTCTGTGATGGGTGCACAATTTTCTCCAAAACTCCCCTTAATCTATTTGTTACTTGTTTCCACTTGTCCAGAAGTTTGTGGATGGTAGGGAGTCCCCACCTTATAAGTTATGGCATATTTCTTCGTGAGCTTCTCAAAAAGCTTATTGCGAAAATGACTTCCTCTATCGCTTATGATTGCACATGAAATCCTGAACTTATTAAAAATATTTTTCGTCACAAATTTAATAACATTAGCATCATCAGTTCGGGTGGGTATTGCTTCTAAGGTAATCAACTGCAACAAGTATATATTCAAATCCACAAGGTTTGGGAAACAAACTATAAAATTAATACCCCAAACATCGAATAATTCAACAGTCAATTAGTTAGTTAGGGGCATTTCACTTCTTATACCTATATTTCCAGTTTGTTGGCATTTATCACATTTCAAGTAGAAGAAATAAGCATCCTTAAACAAGGTGGGCTAGTATAAACCGCTTTGAAGAATTTTGGAAGCAATTTTTTTCCCTTTAAAATGGCCTTCACAGTGGAGTTCATAGCAAAAGGTCAAAACACTTACCTGCTTATCCTTTAGAATGCACCTCTAAATGATTTCATCCTTCCGAATTCGGTAGAGGTATAGATCATCCCAAAAGTAGTACCTACTTAAGTGAAGGAATCTTTTCCTTTCCTGAGAATTCATGTTAGATCTCAGCATACCAAGGCACATTACTCACAACAAATAACTGCTCATCAGGAAAGTTCTCAGCATTGTTCAAAAGTCTCAAAGTTAGGAGCTATTCTAGACAAATGATCCATAATAACATTATCACTCCCTCTTTTATCTTTTATCTCTACATAGAATTTTTGTAACAACAAAATCCATATAATTAACCGTGGTTTTGCATGTATTTTGGTCAAAACATATATAATAGTTGAATGATCAGAATGGATTATGATCTTTGAACCTAACAAATAAGGTCTAAATTTTTCCAATGCAAAAATCATAGCTAATAAATCTTTCTCAGCGATTGTATAATTTAGTTTTGCTTCACTCAAGGTTAAGTTAGCATAATACATTACATTTAAAGATTTAAAAACTTTTTAGCCTAAAACATCTGCCATATTAAAATCAAAAGCATCACATATAATTTCAAAAGGTAAAGACCAATTAGGAGTTACAACAATCGGTGCAGAGACTAATTTTTCTTTAAAAACATTAAAGGCATTAAAGCATTTCTCAGTAAAATCAAAACGGACATCTTTTGCTAACAGTTGGCATAAAAGATGACTTATCTTAGAAAAATCTTTGATAACCTCCTATAAAATATAACATGCCCTAGAAAAATTCTAATATCCTTGATAGAAGTGGGTGGCAGAAGTTTTTTTTTAACTTTAATTTTAGCCTTATCAACCTCGATTCCCCTTTTTTATATAACATGACGTAGGACTATTACTTGTTTCACCATAAAATGACTCTTTTCCTAACTTAAATTCAAGTTGCATTCAATACTTCTTTCAAGCACATGAGTTAGCTTATTTAGGAAATCATCATAAGAGATACCAAAGAATAAGAAATCATCAATAAATACCTCGATAAAGTCCTCGTTCATGTATGAGAAAATGGAAAACATACACCTTTGACATGCTACAGGGGCATTACATAGCCCGACATTCTCCTGAAAGCAAATGCCCTAAATGTATAAGGCTTAGTTTGAGGGAGCGGTGGCAGTTGACAACTTACTAAAATCAACCTGCTAAAATGATAAGTACTTATTCTTAATAAGTACTTATGTGTTTGGGATTGTTGTTTTGGTAACTGCTGAAATGTGAAAATAGGTGTTTGGAAAGTGTGGTTGCGATTGCTAAAAAGAGATAAAATGACTAAAAAGCCCATTGATTTAATAAACTATTAATTTTTGTATAAATAATTAAAAAATACATTATTAGTCATATAAATTTAAAATTATAAATAAGAAAATAAGAAAATATAAATAAAATAAATTTAGTCAATAAAACATTTCATAAAAATATAATATTAGTCATATTAATTAAGAGTATAACGGAAAATAATAGTTGCAGTGAAGGTTATTAATAGAAAGTAAAATTTTTACCGAAGAAGCAATTTCCTACTGCAACCCTCTTTCTACTTATTGATTTCGACGGTAGCACCATACTTTTCTCTAACCTCCAGTTGTTCACCGCATATCCAAACATGTAACTGCATTTGAAAACTACAATGAATAAGTACTTAGCCCCACTGCAACGTAAATCCAGAAATCGGTATCTAGTAATAACCTAAAATATCGTCAAGAAAATAATAAAACTTGTGTCCAGAAAGTTTATCCAACATTTGATTAATAAAAGGGAGAGGAAAATAGTCCTTTTTGGTCGCCGTATCCAATTTCCTGTAATTAGTACTCATTCTTCATCTAATGGTAGTCCCAGTAGGCACTAACTCATTTTTATCATTTCGAATAATAGTAATGCTAGATTTTTTCGGAACCACTTGCAATAGGATCACCCACTCGCTGTTTGTAATTGGATATATTACTCCCTCATCAAATGGTTTCAAAACTTCCTTTTTAACTACCTCCCACATATTAGGATTAAGTCTTATTTGGGTCTCTCTAACTAGTTTAGCCCCCTTTTCTAGGATAATCTTGTGCATGCACATGGAGGGACTAGTTCCCTTAATGTTACTCCAACTCCATCCTATAGCCTTTTTCAATCTTTTCATCGCATTCAAAGTTCTCTCCTCTTTATCAAAGTTCAAAGTAGATGCAAGAATGGCCGGGTATATTTCCCCTTCACCTAAAAACACATGCTTCAAATTTTCAGGTAACTCTTTTAGATCTACTTTTGGTAGGGTTGAATTATTCTCTTCATTGAAGGTTATCTCTAAGAATTCACCAAAGTCTCCTCTTGTGACCCCATCTATCAACTGGCAGTACTCATCAAACTCTTTAACCAAGTCTAACTCCCTTATTTCTTCTTCCTGTAAGGCAAAACCAAAATTTGCAGCATTAATCTGATCAACAAGAGAACACTCATAAATAGTAGTAGTAAAATTAGGTTTTACATTAAAGATTGAAAATACAATTGTTTCTCCAAAGATAGTCATGGTCAATTTCCCATTCTTCCCATCAACCCAAGTGTTGGTGGTGGCCATAATAGGTCCCCTAAAGAGTATGATGTGTTCCTTCTCTTGCTCCTTTATTTTCCCTTTATCTAATACCACAAAGTTTATGGGTACAATCAATCCTCCAACCTTCACTAATAAATCTTCCATTATTCCTTTCGAATAATGGATTGACCTATCAGCTAATTGCAAGCACATATTGGTAGGTCTTAATTGTCCTAGTTCTAATTTCACATAAATAGAATGAGGCAACTGGATCAATTTGTGGAGTAACTGCTGCTGAAGAACCACACTTGCTACTTTTGAAGCTATCACCTTCTTATATGTTGCAAACTTCCATTTTTTGGTGCTTAGTTCCTTAAAGAACTTCACATAGGTTAATATTAATTTTAGAAAGCATATTATAAACAAAAAATTGCTCATCTTGTTTCGAGTCTTTAAGGCAACTTAGATATGGAATTGGTAGTCTATAAGGATTGGTCGCCCTATGCAGTCATAGTCCTTCATCACCAGTGGTTGCATGCTTGATTTTTTTTTACCTCCTTGAACATGACTTAAAGAGTCATTCTCATTTCTTTCCTTATTTTGCCCATCTTTTTCGTTGACGAGGCTCTCCTCTTCTTGATCACCTACATCAGACATGTTAGAAGGAATCTCAACATGATTGTTAATCACCTTACCACTTTTAGAATCATAACAACCTTAGCTTATTCAGGTTGACTAGGAAACTTTCTTTTCTTATTACCTTGCATTTGAGTAATGAGTTACCCCACTTGAGTCTCAACCCTCTTTACAGAAGCTTCCAATGAATCAAATCTCTTATTGTTCATCTCTTGATTCTGAGTGGTCACTTAAATGAATGTAATCAAGCTTTCCTCTAAAGAAGGCTTTCTCAGTATCTTTTGACTTAAAGATTGCCCTTCGAACTAATTCTGCCTTTGAAAATTATGATATGGTGGTTGGGGCTACACTAGTGGATTTCTAGACTTCCAAGAGAAATTGGGGTGGTTTCTTGAACTAGGGCTGTAGGTGTTTGAATATGGATCATTACGCACGCTCAATTGAAAACCATTAAGTGAATTTTCTTGTTCTTCCTTACTTGTAAAAGATTCAAAATAATATGAACAAACATTAGCTCCATGACCAAAAGTTTCACATACACCACATACCTCATGATTCGGTGCATCTTGGGACTGTCTTATGGTTAGCATTTTCACATGCATCGTGAGCCATCAATTGCATCACCATTTCTTGATTTGAGCTCACTCACACTCTTTTGTTAAGAATTGGCCCCCAACATTTTGAAGATCTCATATGTTTCTTCGGTAGTCTTCTGTCCCACAGCTCCTTGTATTGTATTGTTCACTATATACTGAAATTATTGTGTAAATCCATTATAAAATAACTGATTCTGCATGTGGAGTGGAAAATGATGGTGCAGACATTGTATTATCAAAAGTTTGAAGCATTTCCATGCCTTATAGAATGGCTCTCCCTCCATCTGAGTGAAGGTAGTTAATCTTTGTCTACAACTCAGAAGTTTTCTGGTAGGAATAGAATTTTCCCATGAATTTATTTTACACTTCCTCCCACATAGTCAATGAATTGGACGGAAGGCTCATCAACCATGCATCCTTTAATGTGTATGGGAAGCATCTCATTTTTAGTTGATCTTCATTCAAGCCATCCAAAGGAAACATCTGGAGAGTGGTATAGAACTCCCGAATGAAGTTTAAAGGACCTTCATTAGAACCCCATAGAAATATGGTAGCATTTTGTAATGACTGCTCTTTAATTTATAGTTTATGGGTACCTCTCCCAAATATATGCATGAAGTGACAGTACCAATTATTGATCTGGCATACTCCTTTGTTATTGACTACCTTTCACCTATCTCTTGATCTTCTAGCTTAGGTTCCTCGAGATTGTCATAAAAGTCCCTTTTAGGTCCTCGTATCCAATATAGTAATCAATAAAAGGGGTGAGTTCATTTCTTAAGATCTCCTTCCTCACATAAACAAATAAATACTACACTAAATTAGTAACCAAAACTGATCAAACAACTCAATGAAATAACACAACAAAAATGTATGCATGAATAGACAAAATAATCAAAATTAAATTAAGTACAAACACTAAAGACCTCCTTAGCAACTGCGCCAATAACTTATTGTGCCTAAAACAAGTTCTAAAAATACCTAGAATGTCCTATTCGTAAGTATACAAGGTAGTTGTAATTGATTACCTAGGGTCATCTCCTACACATGTGAAATTAGTTCACTTAAATTAACCTTGAACAAAAATAAAAAAAGATGCAATCCTAAACACTCTATCCTGATTTGTTGAGTGAAGGCTTTAAAGAAAATCACCAAATTAAAATAAAAAGGAAACAGAATTAACTAAGACCAAAAATGAATTGATAAATCGAAGTGGAAAACTCTTGAGAATTAATTTCATTAATTTAATATCCTATGCATAGCTAAGGAGAAATGATTGGATAATTATCTTACTAAAATTACCAATTGGGTTCTAAAATTGATTTAAATAACAAACTAATCTAACTTTCGTATTCGACAAGTTTATCATCCAAATTAATTATTAAACCCAACTAATAATTACCCATTTAAGATAATATATTTCTAATTCATAACTTAAGTGTCTATAGTTTCTCGTTCCATATTAAACTTCTTCTCTCTATATTTTGTTTAATTCCAAAATGATGCAAAGTTTGATTATGATATTACATTCATTCAGTTTAGAAAATATAACAAACATAAGACATAACATAGTCCCTTAATCATGCATATTTGACTAAAATAGATACATTAATTCCCAAGAAAAAAAAGATCAGTTCATCACAGAAATAACAAGGTTCATCATATTCAAATACTTCAGTCTCACCTTTATTAGTATACGAGAAGTATTAAAGTAATAAACTAAGTGAATACCTGAAATGAACTATCAAAAGCTAACAGAGTATGAGTCTATCAACTAACAGAAGAGTAAGTGAAGTAAAAAACATAGAAATAATAAACAGAATGAGCGAATGAGTGTTTAAATAAGAGAGTTACAGTAATCTCTTACCATACTCAAACTTTCTAAATTGGCTCTCGCCTTCTGCTTTTGCTTGGTTCTCACCCAACCGACTGGTTACTCCAGTTCACTAAAATTCAGCTTTACCTATCGCTTTTTGCATTTGTCCTAAACTTCCACCTTTATGTTGTGTTTCTCTCTTCCTTACCCAAATAGTCTCTGCTTTCCCTCCTCTCTTCTCTTCCTTCTTTTTCTCTGTCTATTTTTGTGTGCCCCAAAAAGTCCCACTGTTTGTATAATGTGTGGAATGATAGAATATGGAATATACCTTCACTCTTTAAGTTTGATAAAATATGGAATGTGCCTTCACTCTTTAAGTTTCTATTTTTATAGTCTCGTTTAGGTCTAGGTTTTCGAGCCTTCAACCCGTAGATGTCATGTAATAATTAGATGAGTTAAGGGAAAAACATGTCACAGGGGTGAGTATAGCAATCACGGGTATGACTCATTGTCACCCTCGTACAGCCATAATCATCCGTGAGTTACATAGTCATAAGTGTGACCATGTAGTTCATACATGTGAGTTACATGGGACCATGAAATTAATGTTAGACCGCAAAACTTTTCTTGGAAGTTAGAACTATTATATGTGAAATGTTGGAAGTGGTAAGTTGGAAAATGTAGTTGGAACAT
>JANZXR010000172.1:27389626-27403380 GCA_027575705.1 Erythroxylum echinodendron | reverse complement strand
AGTGATGAATATCAGAAGAGCTTTGAGAAGCTTAAACACAGATTGACAAGTGCTCCAATTCTGATTTTGCTCACAGGAGAGGAGGGTTATATAGTTTATAGTGATACTTCTAGGAAGGATTTAGGTTGTGTATTGATGCAAGGAGACAAGGTAATAGCTTATGCCTCGCGGCAACTGAAGCCATATGAGTTGAATTATCCGACTCATGATCTGGAATTGGCAACAGTGATTTTTGCCTTAAAGATTTGGAGACATTACCTGTATGGGGTTCAGACGAGGATCTTTACTGACCATAAAAGTCTCAAATAATTACTGATCCAGAAAGAGCTGAATTTGAAACAGAGAAGGTGGATTGAGTTGCTTAAGGATTATGATTTATTAATTGAGTATCATCCAGGAAAGGCAAACGTAGTGGCGGATTCTTTGAGTAGGAAATCCTCAATATCCCATGTTCAAATAGTTTATCTGCCTTTATTGAAGAGATGGCTAAGATTAGTATAAGCGTGAAATAGGAGGAACCTGAGTATATAGTTGCTACTTTCAGAGTAAGACTGATACTCAGGAGAAAGTAAAAGAGTTACAGGTACAAGATACAGATTTGAGCAAGCTCCGAGAAGAAATTAAGAATGGAAAAAAGTCTGAAGTGGTAGTGAGGGATGATGGACTCATAGTTGTAGGAAATAGGTTTTGTATCCCAGATGTCAAGGAGGTAAAGGATGAGATATTGGACGAGGCACACAATGTGCTATACGCCATGCACCCAGGTAGCACCAGGATGTACAGAGATCTAAAAGAACGTTTCTGGTGGAAAGGTATGAAAAGGGATGTAGCAGAATATGCAAGTAAGTGTCTAGTGTCAGCAAGTCAAGGCTGAATAGTAGGTGCCTTTAGGAAAGTTAAGGCCATTATCCATTCCTGAGTGGAAGTGGGAAAGGGTGACTATGGATTTTTTGATGGGTTTTCCTAAGATCAGTAGGAAGCATGATGCATATGGGTTATTGTTGATCGGTTGACGAAGTAAGCCCATTTTTTGGCAATTAAACAAACCGATTTCTTGCATGTGCTAGTAAATAAGTATATTGATGAGATAGTTAGACTATATGGGATTCCAAATTCTATAGTTTCGGATAGAGATCCTTGGTTTACTTCGGGATTCTGGGAAAGTTTACAAGAGGTTCTGGGAACCAAATTGAATTTTAGCATTGCTTTTCACCCTTATATAGATGGTCAATCTGAGAGGACCATTCGGACCCTAGAGGGAATGCTCAGAGCATGTGTGACAGATTTTAAAGGTGCTTAGGACGACCATTTGCCATTGGTCGAATTTGCTCACAATAATTCGTACCATTCGAGCATATTCAGATGGCTCCGTATAAGGCACTGTATAGAAGGAGGTGTAGAACTCCGATATGCTGGGATGAAGAAGGAGAAAGGAAACTGTTAAGACCAGAATTGATTCAGATGACAGTGGACAAGGTCAACCTAGTTAAGCAACAGCTTAAGGCAGCTCAGGATGGAATGAAGAGCTACACTGATGCATACTGAAAGGAAATGGAATATGAAGTCAGTAAAAAAGTCTTCCTTAAGACATCTCCTTAGGAGTCATAAGGCTTAGCAAGAAAGGCAAGTTGAGTCCGAGATATGTGGGACCCTATGAAATTCTTGAGAGGATTGGACCACTAGCCTACAGGCTGGCGTTGCCACAGGAATTATCTTAGATACATGATATTTTTCATGTTTCCATGTTGAGGAGGTATATGTCGGATCCATCCCACATTATTCAGACCACTGAGGTTCAGTTGATAGATGATCTGAGTTATGAGGAGATTCCAGTGGAGATTTTACACACGAAGGAGAAGGTTCTCAGGAACAAGACGGTTCAACTGGTCAAAATCCTATGGAGAAATCATTCGATAGAAGAGGCTACGTGGAAGCCATGAAGGAGAAGTATCCACACCTCTTCGATGACTCAGGCAATAATTTCGACGACAAAATCCTTTTAAGAGGGGGACAAATGTTAAGTCCCATTTTTATTTATTTTATTAAGCATGATTTGATTAAATTTTGTTTCTTTCTAGATAAATCATTTTATTTGGAGTTAAATTATTATGTCAAGTTTGGGAGGATTTATTTCATAAATTGATGGAATTAAAGTGTTAATGTTGTAAGGTGAATAAGGGCATTTTTGGAATATCACAAGAGGTTAAAAGGCTAGGGCATTACATGGAAGGGCATAGTGGACCTTGCTCACTCATTCAAGATATAAAAGGTGAAGCATTAATTGTAGTCTTGTTTGTGAGTGAAAGAGGAGAGAAAGAGAGAAGTGGAGAAAAGAAGAAGAAGAAGCTAGGGTTTGGAAATTCTTGAAGGGCTTGAAGATTTTGAGGTTAAAACAAGTAAGTATGAGTATTAACCCTTCTTGATTGTTAGATGATGCATATGTAAGGTTGGTTAGAAGTGAATATGTGTAGGAAGTTGTTGACTAATGATTATGTAAATGTTATGTTTGGTTAGTGATAAAAAACTAGATTATGAATTGTTATAAATGATATTGGATTGGAATTGTGTTGAAAATGAAGTAGAAGAGACAGGTTACTGATAAGATAGGTTATATGTGAAATGTGAGACGTAAGAAGATGGAAAACGTCCCGAAACATGCTCTCGGAATGGGTTTCTGGATATTTTCACCGTGGTGAACTTGGCTTTGCCGCAGCAAACTTTCCAGCACAGAACATGCTTTGGTATTTTGGGCATAACTTTTGGTGTAATTATCAAAATGAACTCATTTTTTATTTTTTGTAAACTAGAGGCATAGGGATATAAATTTTATGATGAAATGGAGTTCTAATTCAGTCTTTAATGATTTTAAAATTTGGATTGAAATTGAGCATAGAATGTTGTTTTAGTATAAGAACAACCTAAAAATGTTTGGGGTATAACTTTTAGAGTACTGAAGCAAATTGAATGATTTTAGTGTCATTGGAAACTTAAGACAATGGGGAATATATTCTGGAAGAAAGAGTTATCAAATGTATTTTTGTAGGATTCTCGAATTGGAATTCCTATTGAAATTGGGATTTTGTTATTGTTAAAGGAAATCAAGAAGGTGATCAGGTAAGGCAAGAGAGGCAAGAGGAGCAAGACCAAAGACATCCCTACGTAGGTTTATAAGCAAGGAATTCAAGGTGGGTACATGTTTATAATAGAGTAAATAATCCACTCATTGTTTTCTTCGAATCAAGGAAGCTAAATGGTTTCAATTGCATCATAAATGTTGCATTTGTTTGCTTCTTGGTTGGATTGTGAAATTGTTATATGTTTGCTGCATGGATTGTTTTGATGATTTATGAACACATTTTGAAAATGATTCTTTTTAAAAAGATGCAAGTTTATGAAATCAAGTTTTCAGAAATGTTTGTTTTTGGAAATATCTCATGTACATGAAAAACAAGTTTCCAATAAGGTGCCATTTAGGCAAATTGTTTTCAATTCATAAATTACATGTTATGTGGGTTTGGTACAATGCATTCAAGAATGTCACATGTACGTTGACGAAGAAAAGGCTTCTCTAACCTGCCCGCTAGTGGCATGGAGCTCCTTCATGGACTCCCTCATGTTTACGTCTATGTAAGACCCTTATAGGGAATTGCAATAGTATGTCAAGTTTTACGACTACACAGGACCATTAAGTGGAAATGTGTAGTTAGTCATGTTCGTGGATTCACCCAAACCATTTTGATGTGCTTATGTGTGTGCAATGTTAGCAAGTTTGATGTATACATGATTTGCAATTGCTCATGAACTGTTTGCTAAAATAAGAATTTTGAGAAAAAAGTATTTGGTGATTTTTCATTCAAAATTACTATATTTTCTAAAATTTATAATGGCAATGAGTTTTTGAAAATAGTTTTTGCTTATTTCTCGATTATAAACGTGTTATCCATGAGCTTTAAGCTCACCCTCTCCCAATTCCGTCCTATCTTCAGGTGATGAGCAAGAGATCGAGTAAGTCAAGAGTCAAGGCATCACTCCAGATTGCATGTTTTGTTTTAATAATTTTTGAAGTTAGATTTTGTAAAATAATGTTTTAGTTGCATTTTGAGTGATTCTAGTTTTATAAACTTTGTGTTTTGGATTATGTTGTAGGGGCGCCCGAAATGTCCTCTAAAGCATTGTAAAACTCTTATTTTTGATATTAATGAAATATATGTTGGTTTTGTATATGATTTCTCCTTATGTTTCTACAATGTATTCGATTTTGGAAATGACATTAAGATTTTTAGAGTTTGTTTGTGATTAGGTTCTTATTAGTTTTGTTTTTGGGTTGTACAAATGAATGTGGTTGAAAGATTTTAGGTTTTGCATGTAGTAAGATAGGACATTTTGGGTTGAGAGTTCAGTCTGTGTTGAGAGTTCAGTCTACAGGGGATTAAGCCGTGGTGAAGCCAAGAGTTCTCCACGGTGTAGTTCACCCAAAAGGTCAGTGAGGTTTACTCCCATAGGTTCACCGCGGCGAGACTAGCCGCGGTGAAAATAAAATTTCGGGCTTGCCTCGACAAAGTTCAATATTTTCATCGCGGCGTGAAATTCCTGAAGGGTGTAGGGGATTTTTCCTGCATTAGTTCGCCACGGTGAAGATACTTGACACCGCAGGGAAGCCTGCCTTTACTTCCGAAGGAGTTTGCTTTTAAATTTCCAAATTCTAAGCCCTCCTCCACACTTAAGCCCCATGATCCCAGGTCCGATGTTGGGCTCCAGAAACGGGGACCAACATTAAGGTTTGCTCTTGAATTATTTTAACTTTCATTTCTTTGTGTTGTATTAATGGTGCATGTATATAATTTGGCAATAAATCAAGAGAGCGAGTCAAAAGTAACCTGATTAAATTGCACAATAAGAGTTTGTGATTTAATATTGTTGCGCCAAAATAAGTTCTAAAAACTTAAGCTATCCCACTCGCACGTATAGATGGTAATTGTAGTCAAATACACAGGGTTGTATCTAAACGAGATGAAATTGGTTCTGTTAAATTAACTTTGAATAAAAGCAAATGCAATCCTAAACACTCCAATACAATTTTTTTAAAAAAGGGTTTAAAGAAATTAAAACAAAATAAACTAAAATTAGAGTAATTTAATTGGAAGCAAAGAATAGTTGATCAATCAATGTAGTGAGCTCTTGAGAAATTAATTTCACTAATTTAAGCTCCTATGCATGACTAAGGTAAAATTGATTGAATAATTGTCTTGCTAAAATTAACAATTAGGTTCTAAAATCAAATCAAATAATAAACTAGATCTAACTTTCATATTTGACAGTTCTATTATCCAAATCATCATTTAAACCTAACTGATAATTACCCACTTAAATTAATGTATCTCTAATTCATAACTTAAGAGTCTATAATTTCTTGTTCTAATATTAAACTTCTTCTCTCGATTCTTCGTTTATTATCAAAATAATGCAAAATCTGTCCAAACTATTACATCCAATAAGTTCAAAAATCATAGAAAATGATAAGACAATAAAACAGTAACTTAACCATCCATAATAGATTAAATCATTTCCATTAATTCTCAAAAATAAATAATCAACCCATAATGGAATAAAAATTGTTCATCATATTCATTAACATCAATCCTATGTTTAATGAGAAATAGAGAAATAAAAATGATAAACAAATGAAATAAGTTCAATAAACAGAATGAAGAACTCTCGAAAGAAGAAGAGAGGTTGTGAATCTCCTGCCTAACATAATGGCCATTTGTTTTTATTCCACTAGCCTCGTCATGCTCCCTAGCTTCAGCTCCTATTTTCTAGATCAGTTATCTTTGTTTTACCAAGAAATGGTTGTTCATGCTTTCTTGCTTTTCTCTTTTTTGCTCTTGCTCATGCCAACTGCTCTCCTATTTTCTATTATTGCTTCGCTGACTTCTCTTTTCTTTCCATAAACTTTCTATTTATAGAGAGAGTTTAGGTTTTTTAATCCACTGCAATCATGCATGACTCGAGTGACATTTAATTCAATGCTAGAATTCTTTTTGCATGATGGTGAGAACTCTTGTATGGTGGTGACTCCATTTCTTACACTTGTGACACTCACTATCACATGCGTAACACTTATGTCACACGGGTGACATCTTTATCACACAGATGACTTTTACCCAATTTCTTTTTTTTTTCCTACAATATTAACAAACAATTTGACAGAACTAATTTCACTTAAATTTTAATTAAAATTAAAGAATTTTTAACCAAAATCAAAATATAAAAGCTAGCAAAATTAATAAAAATTAGACACAACAAGTTCCCCACACTTAAGCTATACTTGTCTCCAAGAAAAATTGAGATAAATAAACGATACAAAGAACAAACAAAAAAAACAATAGTTTTCCCAAATAATAATTAAAGATATAAAGAATCATTTTAATAAACAATACTTGAGAACTTGAAGCTCATAATACTCCATGAACAAGCTATTCTCCTTATAATTTAGCCAAAAGTAACAAGTATTTCAATTCAAAGAACCATTAACAAGTGTGATAGACACTCACTCCATTCTCTATCCTCTTAGGAATTCAAAGGTAGGATATATTCACTCATCATTCATTTTATGTAAGACATCTACTATAAGCTTGCTTACTAATCTAGTCTCCACCACTTATATCAAACACAAACATCAATTTGAAGGTCTTTATTTTTAGTTGAAATGGGGCAGGGTAGAAAAAAGGAAAATCAAAGTTTAAGACCACAAAACTTATTAAGCATTTAAATTAATATAGAAAAATGAAGTATAAAACACTTAATTCTTTCCATTCAATTGACAAGATTAGCACCCCTCCCCTCTTTTTTTCCTTTTTTTAATGTCTCTCATCTTTCTTTTCATTTTGTAGTTGTCTTCTGTTCCCTCCTATTCTTTTCTGTTTTTCTTTTCTTTCTTTTTTTTATTTATTTGGAACGAGGAGATCAAGTTTAGAATAGGAAAATTTTAGATAAGAGATACAAGTTGTAACAACTATACCCATTCCTAACTCAATAGCTAACTACATGCTAACATTCCCCACACTTATTCAAACAATTATTCCTTAAACCCATTCATATCATTTCAAATGCTCAACTCGCCCTTATGGTAGGTGTAATGAAGGGGATAAATAATCAAGGTTAAGGTTCATATTTTGGGTTTCAAGTAAGAAAGGGTTTCATCTTAAGCTCAAAGGGAGCTCGCTAAGGATAAAATTATGGTGTCTTTTTAAGTAAAAAAAGGGTAAATCCTAATTGCCTTTATCATTTTAATATTTACATAAGATTATGTGATCTTAATTAGTATTCACAAGCAAGTTCTAGAGTTACTTAATCATGAAAGATCACTAACAACAAAGAACATTTGATTTTGGTGTTTAATATTTCAAATAGGCTCAAATTCTTACTAAAGAAAGTGTCATTTATCCATCACAACAAGTTAATGTCCTTTTAATCAAAATCCAGGTCAATCAGCCTAAGCATGCAATTATAATTATTCCCTCATATTATGAATTTCTAATTATGTTCAACTTTACATCATGATAATACATCTCTAACTATTAAATAAGGAAAACACACAACACATAATTTTTTTAATTAAAGTACTAACCCGCCCATTTGGTCAGTCTTTTTTTTTTAGAATTTCTGAATTCTTTTCCCCCCAAAGATCATGTTGTCCTCAATGTGATAATAAAAATAGAAGAGGGACCTAAGACATAAAACAAATGTCAAACAGGATAAAAAATAAAACTAAGAGAAATTAAAACTAACAAGTAAAGAAAAGGAAAAGGATAGAAATACAATACTAAGGTGGGAGTGGTGGTTATACAAATCGAGAATTCATATTGAGCATGACGTTCCTAATCTCCACCATGTGAATCTTAATTTTGTATATCCTCTTATTTTCTTGCCTTTTAAATGCTAAGACTGGGTTATATGATCTGTTAATTGGGCTTGGAAGGAACTGAATTGAGCTACCAGTGATTGGTAATCCTCATAAGCAACTAGATCATTTTGTTGTATTACTTAAGGTGGTAGAACATCATCTTCTTGGTTAGCTTCAATTTCCTCAACTCTAGCTCGTTTGCTACTAGAAGCTTCCTTTGTGTTGTCATCGAGAATAACACATCAATTTCCTTGCCGCTTATTAACTTTCGTAGCCCTAAAGAGTTTTAAATCAAGACTCGAGTTGCTTGGAACAAGCTACATTGATGGTCTCCCTTTTAGCAAGCTAAGATGTTCTATAATTATAGTCACAAATGCTCTTACTACTATTTTTTTCGCACTAACCTTAACCACAACATTTAAATGTGCACTTAACCATATCCCTACATTAAATGGTTTAGCATGCACCATACACCACAAAACAAGTAATTCAACTTTAGAAATAAACTCATTGCTATCTCTCTAAAACATATTGTAAAAGTTAAAAATTTGTGGATATAGTGAAGGGCAGTGTCCATTAATGCAGATGATTTAGACCGATTTGGAGAAAATTCTTTTCCACAATTGGTTAATTAGGTTAAAAATTCTTTAGACTAAAAATTATTCCTAACTCATCAATTGCTCTCAAATTTAAAAATATATTAGGAATAATCTAACGGTCTTTAAGATATGCTTATCTTTACTTATATTCTTTTGTTTGAAAATGTAAGCATGGCATACCTGAATTTGGTATTTGGTCATCGCGCAGTTGAGAAGATGAAGGGCTTTGGTGTCTCATCTATAAACTTATAGCTAGGAGAAGCTCTGTGTGTGGCGTTGGAGTGTAACTCTCTGTAGATGGGTTAGTGATGCGTTGCGTTGGTGTTAGAGTGTGGTGTTGCATGGATGAGTTGGTGGCACGATGGGTTGGTGCTAGAGTGTGGCGCAACATAGATGAGGGGAGAATGGCAGCAGGAAGAGAAAGAAAATGAAAAAAATGAAAATAGGAATTAGGGTTGCAGGTTTTAAGGGAGGAGTCATGCCCGTAAGATGAGAGATCACAGGCTTAATTCTTCCAATCACGCTCGTGATCCTTATTACATAGGCATGACCCTTTTTTTTGTTTTATAAATTTATGGAAGAATCACGCTCGTGAGATGAGGGCACACGTGAGGGACTCTTCTTCTCAAATTTGTGAGTTGTGTTGCCTAGGCATGACTTTTGATTTTTTGATTTTTTTCTTTTCTTGTACGATTCCAAGCGTCCATGCACAAAGAAAATAGATTAAGTTGAGATTCAGTAAAAAGAAATGACAAGTAGTTGAGAAAGAAATTATATGGGTTTTCTCCCATTTAGCACTTCTTTAATGTCTTGTAACTAGATGCCTCACTATTTATGCACTAGGTGGGTTACTGAAAGTGATTGATTCTACTGTTTTCTTCTCAATTGCTCCTTCCCAATATGGTTATACTAAGTGTACATTCACTTTAAAGATTTCGTTTGTTCTTGGATTTTCCAATCCCATGACTCTATATGAAAAAATCTTTGTTACTTCGAATGGTCCATTCCATTTTGATTTCAATTTTCATTGAAACAAATGCAAACAAAAATTATATAATAGAACTTTCATCCTTGATTTTAGAACTTACTTTCAAGACCTTTATCATGAAGGAGTTTTGTCTGTTCCTCATAGATTTTTAAGTTCTCATAAGCCTCACTCTGGAGCTTATCTAATTCTTAGATTTGAAATAAACACTCCCTTCCTCCATCATCTATGTTCATGTTCACCATCTTGATTTCCCACAGTGCTTTGTGCTCAACTTCTACAAGCAAATTGTAAGCCTTCCTAAAAACTAGCCTACAGGGACTCATCCCTAAAACAGTTTTATAAGTTGTGTGATATGCTTGTATTGCATCATTTAACATTATTGACCAATCCTTCCCTGATGGGCACATATTCTTTTCCAAAATCCCCTTAATTTTCTTATTAATTATATCCACTTGCCTAGATGTTTGAGGATGGTATAGGCTTGCCACCTTGTGGGTGATCGCATATTTCCTTATAAGCTTTTTAAAAGGCTTATTGCATAAATGACTTCCTCCATCGCTTATAATTGCTCGTGGAATCCTGAGCCTGTTAAAAAATATTTTCCTTCATAAATTTAACAACATTAGCATCATTAGTTCATATGGGTATTGCTTCTACCCATTTAGACAAGTAATCAACTAAAAGTATATATTTAAATCCAAAAAAATTTAGGAAAAGGGCCCATAAAATCAATGCCCCAAACACCAAATAATTCAATAGTCAATTGGTTAGTTAGGGGAATTTCATTTCTTTTACTTATATTTCTAGTTCGTTGGCATTTATAACATTTTAAGTAAAAGAAATGAGCATTCTTGAACAAATTGGGCCAACACAAATCATTTTAAAGAACCTTAGAAGCAGTTTTTCACCTCCAAAATGGCTTCCACAGTGGAGTTTATGACAAAAGGTTAGGAGACTTACCTACTCTTCCTCTGGAACACACCTCCAAATGATTTAATCTTTGCAAATCCTACAGATTTATGGATCTTCCCAAAAATAGTACCTACTTTAGTGAAGAAATTTTTTCCTTTCTTATAAAGTCATGTTAGGTCTCAATGTGCTACAAGCAAGATAATTCACGTATTCAATGAACTAAGACACTTTACAAATAACAAATAATTGCTCATCATGAAAGTTCTTATCAATTGCATGCTTTCTTTATAGTTTAAGAGTTTCCCAGTTAGGAGCTAACCTAGACAAATAATTTGCAACAACACTATCACTCCCTTTTTTATCATTTATTTCTATGTCAAACCTTGTAACAACAAATCTGCCTAATTAATTGCAATTTTGCATTTGTTTTGATCAAAAGATATTTTAGAGTTGTATGATCATAATGGATTTTAACTTTTGATCGTAACAAATATGCTCTTAAATTTTCCAATGAAAAATCACCGCTAACAATTCTTACTCGATGGTTGTGTAATTTATTTCTTTATTTCCCAAAGTTAGGCTGGAATATTAAATTACATGCAAAGCTTTCTTAACTTTTTAGCCTAAAATAGCACCCACGAAAAAATCAAAAGCATCACACATAAGTTCAAAAGGCAAAGACCAATTAGGGGCCGCAATAATCAGTTCAGAGATTAATTTATCTTTGAGAATGTTAAAGGCCTAAAGGCATTTCTCATTAAAATCAAATTGGACATCTTTAGCTAACAGTTGACACAAAGGACGACTTATCTTAGAAAAATCTTTGGTAAACCTCCTATAAAATCCAGCATGCCTTAGAAAACTTCTAATACCATTGATAAAAGTAGGTGGTGGAAGTTTTTCTATAACTTCAATTTTAGCCTTATCAAACTAAATTCCCTTCTTTAACACCACATAACCTAGGATTATCCCTTGTTTTACCATAAAATGACTATTTTCCTAACTCAAAGTCAAGTTACATTTAATACATCTTTCAAGTCTCGAGTCCTCTTATTTACACAATCATCAAAAGAGGCACCACGGATTGAGAAATTGTCCTTAGATATCTCGACAAAGTCCTCAATCGTGTTTGGAAAATGAAAACATGCACCTTGAAATGTTACAAGCACATCACACAAACCGAATGACATCCTCCTGAAAGCAAATGTCCCAATAGATAAGTGAATATCGTTTTTGCTTAGTCCTCAAAAGTGATTGGTATATGGTAATAACTTGAAAGACCATCAAGGAAATAATAAAACTTATATCCAAAAAAGTTTATCTAACATCTAATTATAAAAGTGAGAGGAAAATAATGTTTTTTGGTAACTGCATTTGGTTTCCTGTAATCGATACACATTCTTTGTCTAATTGTGGTCCTAGTAGGCATTAACTCATTTTGATCATTGCTAACAAAAAAAGTGCCTGATTTCTTTGAAAATATATAAACTGGGCTCACCCATTTACTGGTTTAGCCCCCCTTTTCTAGGATAATCCTAAGCATGCACATAGAGGGACCAATTCCCTTAATGTCACTCAAACCCCATCCAATGGCCTTTTGATATGTGCTTAAATTTTGATTCATTTAATCTACTACACTTAGTGATCAATGCCTTAAAAAAGCTTAGGATACTCACTCTAGCTAATATTGATTTTAGGTACAATTCAAAAGTGAAGAAGTTAAAGTGACCTGAGCCATCTTGTCATTTTCGTATTCTATTAGTTTATAGAGCAAGAAGAAGAAGAGGATTAAAAGAAGAAGAGACAAGATAGAGTGTGAAAGTGAAGAATAAAGCAAGGAAGCAACTCATGGCTAACTGGTGAAGTTGCATAGTCGTGAGCAATCGCACGACCATGCAACTAACTCCATGGGCGTGAGACCACTCTCTCTTCCATACGGGGGTGTCTTATGAGTTTGAGACACCACTCACATAGGTGATACCTCATCCATAGGCTTGAATGAATGATGCCACCTGCCTAATGTTTTACTATAAACAGAAAAGTTTGTGATGGCTAAAAGGAACCCCTAGACATAAACAAAAATAGCAACGGACAAAAGTAACCAAGAAGTGATTATCTTTACCTTCTCTTCATTTTTTAACACCAATAAAGGCTATGATGGCTGACACTTAGAGCTTAAAGGAAAAGATGGAAGGTTAACTTCCCCTACACTAGTTCAAAGGTGAAATAGATGCCTGAGTCACAGTTAAGCTTATCTCATTTTGTTAATGTTGATACTCTCTTTTCAAGTTATTATTTTTGTTTGTATTGATTGAATTGAGTTTTGTAAGGATGATCTTCATACATTTTTTGCATTGTTCTATTGCGAACCTATTGCTATAATGTTGAATATAATTTGTAATCTTTATATTTGATGTTTGTTAGTAGCAACTAATGGTCTTGAACTGTTAGGAACAACATAACTTAGGTTAGATAACCCGAATATATGAGGTTACTACCTATTTTTGTAACATACCATCACCGATGGGAAGGGTATAATAGTAATTTTGAATGGTCCATGGGCGTTTAAATGCCTCTACATGTTCATGCATACACATACATGTGAATAGTACATTTTGCACATAAAAAATGACTGTACATGCATTCATGACATTTCCCGGTATATTTGTTAATATATATGATTGTGAATAAATGTGATTTGTGTGCTTGAAAATTGAGTTGGAGAGGGTCTTTGAGGTTTGTGAATTTTTCTTGAATTTTAGAAATTTTTCTGGAAATTTCGGGGTAATTTCTATACTAGGAAAAATGCGAAGTAGCAGAATAATGGTTTATCGATAGTAAAAATTACTATCCAATGGCACTAAAAAATTAGATACATGAATTTAGGAATTATTGCCTTGAGCCATTGGAATTTTGGAGAAAAATTAGAGTAGAAATTGAATTGTTTTTGGAAAGAAAATAATAGAGGGCCTAAGCATGTGACATGTGGCAAGTGACACTTGTTACTTGCCTAAGATGCCACCATATATGTTTGTTTAATAAAAATCCACCATCTTTTGGTTGTTCATGATGCTTCTTCTTGTCATAGAGTTCTTGGTGATTTAAGTGAGATTTCTCCATCATTTTCGTAGCTTTCTTCTCCCTTGCTTCTTCTTGAATTTGTGATCATATTTTCCACTCTCTTTCACCTTGCTTGCTCTTCTTTTGTTCATTAAAAAAAATCCTAACCTAAACTTGACCCCCTCAAGATGATGATGATCATGTAAGGTAGTGGAAGTTAAAGATTTTGTGGTTTTGGAAGATTTGGAAGCTTAATAGGTAAGAAACATGTTTTATCTCATGGTTTTGT
>JANZXR010000172.1:27368460-27379564 GCA_027575705.1 Erythroxylum echinodendron | reverse complement strand
AGTTAGTATAAAACCTCGCGTATTATACATACCTTCGACCTGTCTTGCCGAAGTTAAGTGCCTTCGCGCACCCTCGGATCTCGCATGACTTAGTTCGCTAACTCGTAAGACTTTGCCTTGTTCCCTCATCAACACACCTTCCTCGTACTGACCTGCGTGCCAAGCATTGGCCAAGGCTCGCCAACACTCGCACGAACCTACATTTTGGACTTAGGGGTCTAACAGGTAACTTGGAAGATAATCTTGTATAGGAAAATAATGACGTGTCATTTGGTGTAATGAATTTGAATGATAGTGATGATGAGTCTCCTCTTAATAACGATGATTTTGTACTAAATAAGAATTAAGGTCAATACAATTTGAGCGGATATTCAATTGAATAAAGTTCTAGGTTTTTGTTCTCTTCTTTTTTTAATTTCACTTATATTTGATATATATTTTAAATTCTACATACGCAATATAATTGTAAATATTTTTTGTTTTAGGTTTCACTTCTAGTTGATGACAAGAAGGAGTAGCCTAGTTGGTTAACTCCTCACTTAAGACTGAGGAGGTCTTGAGTTCGAGTCACCAAAATAGTTGGAGGTCTATAAGGAAACAATCTCTGTTTCTCTTAAGAGATGCGGGCATGACTGCGTATTTTGGTGCGTTGTTGTGTTGTTGTTTCACTTCTAGTTGATTCTTTGACACAAACTTTTATTGTAAATTGTACTTGTTTGAGAATCATAAAAATTGATTATTATTTTTATTTAATGTTTTTATCTAATTCTTATTTATTATATGATAAAATTGTAATATTTTAAATAATTTGTATTGTTTTTAATTTTCTATTTGTATGATGATTAAGTAATCTTTTTCATATTAATTATGAGTATTATTTATATGTAAAATATGTGAAAATAATATTAATAAAAATAATTTAAATTATTGTTATTTTAAAATTTTATTATTATGATTTTTGAAGATATAGTTAATGTAAAATTATAAATTACACAATATAATATATTAAAGGATTATTTTGAAATTTTAAAAAATTTAAGGATTGTTTTATAAATTTAAAAACTTACTTAAACAGTATTGATACCGATAAAGTAGTGTACTGTAAAATCTGATCAATACCATTACACAAATAATAATATTGAGTAGGACCTACGTGGGTCACGTTATCGAGGTTTATGTTTCTGAAAAAAAGACCAGTTTATTTACGTTTATAATTTCTTTTAAATTGTTGCGTTAAATAACACGAGAGAGAGAGACGAAAGGCCCTAGAGATTTATGGAGCGACATAGTGGTGAATAAAATGTGGGATACGAATATGGAATATTAAAAATAATGATAATATGTAAAAATTGATTTGGGTCGGAGGAAAAAGTAATAGACAGAAATGGAGAGGAGCAATTCATCAGAGGGAGCGGCGACGGCGGAGATAGAAGACGAAGTGGGAAGATTGGTGGAACAGGCGAGGGAGCTTCAGGAATCAGCAGCTTCTCTGTTCTCAAAGTCTTCCGTCGAAGAACAATCTCTTCGACAACGCGCCCTCTCTCTCGATTCTTCTATCCGCCGTTGTCATTCTCTTATTTGCTCCAATAAACTTTTCCATCCTAAGTTTGCTCGTAAGGCAAGGGAATTTCTTTTTTATTGTTGTTAAGTTTAATCCCCTTTCAGCTACTTCTCGTCCTCAGCATGTTTGATTTCTTATTGTTTAATTCGTCACTATGTTTAGCTGGAAGAAGATTTACAGAGAGCCAGATGTCTTATGGTCGATGGAGACGCTTCTGCTTTTCTTCCGTCCAAGGCTCAAGGTCTATTTCAGTTACTCTCCCTCTCTCTCTCTCTCGCTATATTTATATATTTATATATTAAAAAGGGAATTGCCGTTTGGATGATTGGGGTATTTTATGTTTACATGCAGGTAGGTTCCTGAGAATGTTTCTAGGTCCAATTAATGTGCGTGCTACTCGAAAAGACGTGCAACTCAAGGTTAAAGAAGAATACAACAGTTACAGGGTACATACACTCTTCTCCACTTCCCTAAAAGGCTAGGTTTTATATTATGAATATAGGATAATTTCAATTCCATTGGTAGCAACTTGCTTTCAAAAGTCATCATAGTAAAAAGGACTCTTCATAGCTGACCTGCTTTTGATCATGTGCTGTGTGGTTGGAGCAGGATAGAACCGCGCTTCTTTTTCTTCTTTTCCCATCAGTTTTGCTCATCCTTAGGTCCTCGGTCTGGGGTGGGTGCTTGCCTGCATTTCCAGTTCAATTGTACCAGGTAATTTTCTCTGGTTCGAGAGTCTTGCTCTTATTCATTCTTTCTGGTTCATGGTCCATTAACCTGCTGTGCATTCCTTATCTTTGCGCTCAATTTCATCTTAATTCTATATTCATGTGGAAGTTTTAATATCTATGATTATTACTTTGTTAGGCTTGGCTCCTATTCCTCTATACTGGCTTGGCTTTGCGGGAAAACATACTAAGAGCCAATGGAAGTGACATTCGTCCATGGTAATTTCTAATCAGATTCCTTCTCTTTCTGAACTCAAGCTATTTTTCTGTTTATTGGTTTCAACTAATAAAAACAAGTAAATACAATGAGATGCGTTATGAGCTAATTGAACCTATTCTGTACGTAGTTCTTAAAGCTTGAGCAGGATGCTTGATGTGACAGTATAGTTCCCATAGTTTTCATTATTGGAAGTCTTTATTAATACGAGCTATTGGGCATTAAAATGTTTGGTTGAGCTATAGCATGTAATGGATCCTTGAACTCCTTGATGCATTCAAAACCTCCAGTATTGTTATGAAGTCATTTACCTGTATTAAAGTAGTAGAGAGTATGTTTAACTAAAATTAATAACGTTATGTTAATTTGTCAGAAACGCAACAGAGTATTATGCTTTCTAGTGAAATAGATGGTTGGTTGTTTGTATAATTAATGGGACTTGAGAAATTCCATGTTATATAATTTAGTCTCAGACAAGTCGAGCGCTTTCCCCAATATTTATTGGTCTTTGTATCTTAACCTGCAAAAGAGACAACACTTATTGCTGTTTCTTAGTTCCTGGTGATTGGTAGTTTCTTTTGTTAATCTGTAATCATGGATGGTCTACTTTATCCAGATAGTCTGTTCTGCAACTGGGTGGGATAAACATGATCTGATGGGTGTGTCAGATTTTTTAGCTGCAGTTGGCTCACTAAGCTTGTGCTCCTTTTGAGTGGGGTTTGTTCTTGTATATTACTTCAAGAAGAGGATCAGGTACCAACAGATCGCTCAAAGAGGGACTTAGTTTATAATTCTGGAAAACAGAAGATTCTCACAAAAGAAAGATGATCTATTAAAATCATAAAACATATTAGGATGGTAGTCTGAATTCGGGAATAGGATATGCTTCATTTAGATCATTGTTTAGACCCACATGAAAATTTGTCTCTCTCTCTCAATGTCTTTTTACTTCTCAAATTCATGCATAATCAGCATGATGCAAATGCATATACACTGCAGTTCATTGCCAGCCTGAAGGTTATCCTTTTTCATTTTTGGTATATTCAATTAACAACTTTGTAAAACACAATTATCTACTTTCATTTGTTTCTCTTCTTGCATATTATATTTAAACATCACTTAAACAGTGGTTGCCGACAAAAGTTTGATGGCATAAAACCATATTATGCATCTATATGATACCCTCAATTTAGACATCTGGGTTTTGACTCTGCTTCCACTTTATTCCTCTGTGCCATTGTCTTAGGCTTCTCGTTTTCTTTTAACTTTTATTTGATGGGGAGTGGGGTGAGGGGTGGCTGCTTGCTGGTTGTTTGTGGTGGTGGATGGTGGCTCTTGTTGGGGGAAAACTGAAAATATCTCTTTTCCTTCCATTAATTAATTTTTCTTATGAATCAGAATCAACAAGAATGTAGTACTCGCATTAAAATGCATGGGAGTGCAAGAGCACAAGAATTTTGAGCAGAAGTATTTGATGCCTTTTGCAGGTGGATATACCATCACTATTGTGCTATGCTTATGGCTCTTGTTAGCCTTACATGGGAGATAAAAGGACAACCAAATTGTAATCAGAAGCAGGTTATTCTTCTTATTCTATGGCAAGTTAATTTTCTTTATGTATGTACAAGGACTACTTAGTGTCTATTGAAGGCCAACTTGAATCTCTACAGAGGGGGGTGCAACTGTTTTTGCAATGGGCTATGATGCAAGGAGTAGCTATGCTTCTTCAGAATAGATATCAACGACAGAGACTCTATACTCGCATTGCATTGGGAAAGGTGGCATTTAACTCTTATTTATCATGCAACAGTCTTTTGCTCCTTTTGTTATTGCTTAGATATGTCCTGGTTTTTGTTTAAGTGCAAGAGTTGATTGGTGACCACTCTGAGTTTTTGCATTTCTTCCACCTTTTTTGCTGCGAATTGTTTACTGCATCTAACATTAACAGGTTTTACTTAATGACTATGATTTTTATCTACTGTTATTTAAGGCCAAAAGAATGGATGTTGTATGGGGAGAGACAGCTGGCGTGGATGGTCAGTTGTGGCTATTATGCCCCATCCTCTTCATTTTGCAGGTGATTTGAACTAACTCATAACAGCAGTCTAAATATAGAAATGGAACAGTGACCTTCTCGTACTTCTACCAAGCTTGTGTATGTGTCGGAATCTGCTGCCTCTAGTTTGTAACATCATTCATTTTATTTGTATAACATGTAATTGTTTAAATAAAAATTGCAACTTAAGGTTGCCTGGTCCATTGTATTCCTGTCCACAGAAGTTATAGTGTACGTCAAGAAAATGCTCTTCAGAATAATATTCTCATCATCGTAAACTTCGTCCAGGTTAATATAAATACAAGGTTTTCTAGCAAGTGAATGATAGTGCTATCAAGTTTGTCCTCTTGATTGTTTGTCATAGCAATGAGATTTAGTTAGTTTGTTGACCATTTATTTATCCTGAATTTGATTTTAGGGCTTCGAGGCATATGTTGGTCTACAGTTGCTTAGGACTGCATTTGTTGGGGTCGTCTCTGAGTGGCAGGTACCTTAAGATTATATCTTTCTCTTGTCCTGCTTTGAGAGATCTTTTGATTTGTATAAAACCGAAATATAATCAACCAACAAGAGGCTGCAAATGAAACTGTTTTTGGCAGGTTATTCTCTGTGGGATACTTTTGGTATTAATGGCTGTTGGGAACTTCTTGAATACTGTTCAGACACTGATGGCAAAGTCGAGGTTTAAAGCCAAAATGAAAAGAAGTAAGAGCAAGCCAGAACTGGACTAAAAGTACCCATGATTTGGACCATTCCACATTTTAGTTTCTCAATTTTGGATGTTTCTCTGATCTCGCATGCCTGCTCTCATGACGCTGAGGCAATGGGAATTTGTTGTTCTGAGTTTCATTTTGATGAAAACTTGCCTTCTATAGATGATATATTCGCTCACCCTATTTCAATGCCCCCAGTGCCTATCAAAACCTTACGCTGTGTGTTTATGTCCATGTTTTCTCATGGTTTGTGGAGGAGATCTCAATTTCAGTGCTGTGCATATTAAATATGGTCATTGAATGGATTGAGCCGTTGGAATGATGTATCTCTGCTTTGTAGAGTTTTGACAAGTTATGACCTGTGCATGTAAAATCTGTCCACTTCTAGTGAGTGAGTTGAAATTGTTGAATAATATTTTTTATAAAATGTTTTTCCTAACAGAGATGATGTTCCTCGCAATTCTTTTTTTGTGAATGACATTTTATTTAAAATGATGAATAATAAGGGAACGTTCGACTTGCTTTCGATCGTGAGACTAAATGCTAAAAAGAAAACCAAATAGATAAGCAGTAACATCCGGTTTAGGCAAATACATATTCAAGTTTTTGAAGGTGCCAAATCCATACTTTGTACCAAGTTGGGCATTCTTTGAACTCCTGCATGTCTTTCAAATCATGGTGCTTTGTTCTCTTTAAATAATGTCAATTATCGTAATAATAATAATAATAATAAGGCAAGTTTTAATAGTGATCTTTGAATAATATGCTACTTTAACTACTACTACGGTAAAGCAAGATGAATGAGCCACTCTACGTACCTCATCCTCACCATGCTCAAATTTTGCTTTGCGGAGACTTCTTTTACCGCAATTGTCATTGTGCCTCCTAATTGAGATTTCAGTCGTAAGCAATGTTATGATTAAGACACCAATTGTTATGTATAATTAATAAATTTAAAATTAGTTATAAGAATACGATAAGTAACATTTATTAATCATCTTTAAAATTAAATTCACGTTGAATATTATTTTAATATAAATAATGATGTGTAAATATGATAAATCAATAAAACATAAAATTTACAATAAAATAGTCAAATTTAATTACTTATATAAGATAACTTATAAATAAAAAAAAGATATTTATCATCTTATTTATTAATACTATTACATAATGAAATAAATTTCAATAAAAACTTAATTTATTATTATATTAAATTGATTAATAAAATAAATTTAACATTAAATATGAAATACTTCTTTATACTTCTTGGTTTTTTAGTTTTTTTCCCTCTTTAAAGGATAATTCAATTTGTCAAGATTCAATTGCCTAATGTATTAAAACCAAGATTTTGTCTAAAAAGCACTAACTTTTTAAATGGTTTTTGTTTGATTTTTTTTTTTTCACAGTGGTCTCATAATGTTTTAGAATCTTTGTTGAATCCTACGAAATTTTTGTATAGGCATTCGAAGAATATATAAAATAAAGGTGTTTAATTCGTTTATGTGGAAAGGTTACTTTATTAGCTTATTTTACTATGGGGAGGAGTATGATTTGAAATTCTATTTTACTATGTTAACAACAACATATCTTTTTTTCGTTAAAAAGAGAAAAGAAAAGTACGCTAAAGAAAGTCCCTACACAGTCTCATCTACTTAACACCCAAGCATTATCACGTAAAATCTTATTCAACCCTTCAAATGGGACCTCCAAATTATGAAAACGTCTTACAATCATTAGTGTATAAGTTGCCAGAAAATCTGCATACTTATTTCTCTCACTATATACATGAGCCAAATCCACTTGCCAATTTTTACTGAGGAACACGTGGATCTGTTTAAGAAGTTTGGTATTAGCATTGGGTTGGTATTCATCTCGGTTTAAAAAATTGACTGCCAAAAGACATGTTTTGATTATTATCTTCCTCACTTTTTTTTTTTTTTTTGGTTATAGACGTATTGACTGCTTTTCAATTTAATATGAAGAGTCAATAAAATATATTGCTTTTATGGGATTTATAATGTTTTAGATCCGGAAACCCGCAAATTCATATTAGAAACCATTTTGTTGGGACCATATGCTTTCACTAAATGATGTACCTATCTGGGTTTGAACTTTGCTAACAAAAAGAAGCAACATTAAGGCATAGTATATTTCACGTACTCTCAAATAAAGTAATTAAGATCAATAATCAAAATGTTAGAAGGCAAAGCTGTTATTTAATATTTATAGTAAGTTGACTATGCAAAAGGCTTTTACATTGAGAGTCTGTTTGAATTTGTTTTTTATTTTCAAATTTAATTAAAAAATTGTTTGTTTGAATTTTTAGCTTCTGTTTTTTGTTTTGACTTCTTCTAGTCTTCAAAATTTATGAAAATTACAAAAAATGGTTTTTATTTCATGTTTCTGCCTTTTACATAATTTGATTTTTAATAAATTTAATAAATTAAAATAATTTATTTAAGTTTGATCTAATATGTAATTATTATCAATAATAAAGATATAACTATATTAATATTAACAACCAAAATGGTTTTTTCACTAGAAAGAAAAACATAAACTAAAAATAGAAAATGAAAACTAAAAACTAAAAACTAAAAACTAAAAACTACAACAGAAAAACAGAAGTAGAATAAAATGGCACAAGTATACAACAAATAATGAGTAGTTGATATTCAAATTATAGCAAGAATAAGAATCCAAAACCAATTAAAGCCTTTTAGAAAACTTCTCTCTATTTTATTAATGATTTGTTAAAGAATTTTCTTTTAATGAATTCTTCCTTGTATGGTTTGACTTTATTACCAATGTTCTTTTGTAGTAACTAGTTTTAGATAAATTACAAATCTTAAATTGACAGAGTGTGATGCAACTTTCTAGTGCTACATTTTATTATTGACACAATTCTCATTCTAGTATACTCTTCATAAACAAACTCTTGTCTTGCTATAATATAGATTATTTAAGTTTTTTGTTTTGAAATTATCCAAGTTTTCTTTAAAAAGGTTAATAAATGAAATTATAAGACAATAAGGCCTGTAGAAAGGTTTTACATCATCCCTAAACTGGATGAACAAAAGATTAGGTCTAAACAAGAAACTAATACACTAAAAAGGAAAATAGGAACATATACCAAATTAATCAAGAACATGGTATAGTTCATTAGAAATATTGTCAATTGAATAAGGATGAACTACTTACGGATATGAAGAAAAGCAAAATCCATTACTTGAATTGGTCTTTTAACCTTTAGGTTCTCCTTAGCCTAGAGACTTCCCTTTTACAAACTTTAAGATTGAGCCATATTAATGCAAAGAGGATTCGAGTGCATCACTGATCCATGTGATTATCTCTTTCTTCATTAGCTCAAAGGTGTTTTCAGTTCTTTTGAAGCATTTGCACTTCCTCTCCATTCATAGGTAGAAAATGCAAGATCTAAAGGCAATTGTTGCCATTACTTTATTGCCACTTAATACATCTCTATTATTCAACAACTAGGTTAAGAAGGCAATATAACTTTGCCCTTATATGTTAATTTGACATAAACCAATAATTAACTTCCACACGGCCATTGAGATCTTGCTTTTGAATAATAAAAGATTAATGGATTTAGGCTTTTCTTTGCATAAAAATTAGTTTCTATTGATATTAAGGAAGCTCGTTCTAAGTCACACCCCCTATACGAAATCTACAATCACCCACACACATGGCAACCAATTTTCTATATATACATTCATGGCATACATTTCTGTTCAATTCCTTACATATATACATTACAAAATTTCACATCACTTAACATAGTCATTTAAAAGTAGTATTACATCTTTATATTTACATGATAATCCAAAAGAAAACATTACAATGTCCTTCATTACATGTACAATCAACTTTAACAAAAAAAGAACACATTCCAAAGGCACTTTTACTCCTAGCGGTTGGCCTTAGTCCTTACAAATGTTCCCTGTGCCTTACCCTATTAATTGGACCTATACGGATTAACACCCATGCTAATTTTGAAAGCTTAGTGGGAAAACACTTAGTTTAAATGACCACTCATAATATTCATCCGCAAACTACATACACATTCATAAATATCATAAACTCACTTAAATAATGATGACATACTTAAGAAATGTACATAATGGAAATATGCTTCAACATATTATCCATATACTAAACTGCACATTTATAAGCCAAATATTGATATTCAAAGCTCATCAATAAAATTATTCATGTTGTCATGCCATATCTCTTATTTATGGCTGTTAAATTTCTTTTTTGGTGTTAAGCCTGAGCATTCCTGTGGGTATGGATAACAAGAGCTGTAGATATTTGAAAATATCAAATTGTAGATACCCGAAGGCATCGAACTATAGATACCTGAAGGTATCGAAATGTGGATATCAAAGGTATCGTACCGTGGATACTCGAAATTATCGAATTGTGGTGACATTACATTCTCAAAACGAAGACACCAATGGTGTCAAACTATAACAGTTGCATTTTAACCCTATAGGCATGCCTATCTATCCATCGGCAAGACAATGAAGCAAATACTATAACATTTTCCTTTAATCATTTACTAATTTCATGATTAATATATTGACAAGTCATACGATATTCATTTGAAATCATAAAAATTGTATGTAAACTTGTATTGTCATACTAAGTAATAAATAGGCATATAAATCATTAATATACATGTAAATTTCCTTTAGCATGTTTTATGTTCAATCTTAAATTTTAAGGTTTAATCACCCCATTCGCATATGGTAAGTAATATTTCATTTATTTTTAGTTGTTTGAAAATTTTCATAAACATTAGAAAAGGTTCCGATATAATTCGGTAAAAAAGGGAAGCGAAACACTCAAAATAGTGCAAATTATGCTAAGCATACTGTGGGTCTAAAAATAGGCAAACAAATCAGTCCAGAAGCAAATCACATGACAATCTCCACTTGTTTCGTAATTTTCATATAGAAAAAATTAAAATTACATTTGAGGTTCCAAATATATGTTCCCCGATGTCTTTAATTTCCATACCATCAAAGATTAGGCCATTGGGATAAGCACCAAACATCAAAAGCTACTCCAATACAGGGGCATGTTTGGTTATCATTTTCGATCTCAATTTCTAATATCAGAAAGCCAAAATTAGATCCTAATCTCTTCTAGGTATTTTTAGTTCCATGTTTTAAGTTTCACCTACAATTAGAATCACCCATTTTGGAGGTCTATATACCAAGTTATGGCCAAAACAATAGGACTGGTTTAAGTAAATTGAGAACCTAAGACAAAATTTCACTAAACATTACTCTCTCTTGTCATATTCAACCAATTCCATGCAAAGTAACACCAATACATCATTCTAGAAACCATTTCGTATTGAAATCAAACTTTATACACATTCAAATATGCACACATATAGAAATTAGCTAAGTGTAGTCTCAAACTTTGAAAGATGTTAGTTAGCTCTTCTTCTAGTACCTTTCCTTCTCTTCCCCTTTAGCTTTGCTTGCTTCACCAACTAAAAACACCACAAATACATATATCAATCCCAATCCCAACCTTATAATTTGAACTCTTCATGAGAAAAGCAAGAAAAGATGAAGATGAGAAGAAAGCTACTAACTTTTACCTTGATTTTTGTTAGGCCCCGAATATTTTAGTAAGCATGAATTAAATGATTTTAGTGATTTTGCTGGATAAATTATATTCTTCTATTGGAGTTAATTAATTAAGTCAAGTTTAAGAGGATTATTTCATGTATTACATGGAAATTGGAAGAGTAAGTTTAAGAATTAAGAATGCATAAGGGTAGAGTGGGAA
>JANZXR010000172.1:27302834-27321531 GCA_027575705.1 Erythroxylum echinodendron | reverse complement strand
TTTGTGAATTACATTTACTGGTTATTATTCTTTTAATGTATGCGATGCCATGTGGAGTTCCATAGTAATTGTACGTAACGCTCCCTTATCTTAGGATATGTGTCGGAATGACCTACGGGCGTCCCGATGCGTACCCTAGGGTAATGGGGTGCTACAACAATAATAATTCAAATTATACTTCTTGCTCCCTTCCCGTCTATCCTCTCCTCTCGGTTCTCTCTGACTTGTGGAGTAAGCAGCTGCTCAAAAGGTAGCTATCGTACCAGAAGTTGCCTGAAATTGTAACAAAATTTTGAAAGGATGAAGCTTAATGGTGGGAATTAACTAAAAAAGGAAGTAAAAGTTTTGGTCAACAAAAGAGGCTAGTTAATGACACGAGACGGCAATAAGAGAATTAAGAATTTTCTCACTTATCCCCTGATAATCAACACTCCTGAATTTATAGTTATTTTAACTTATGCAAAATGTCTATTTTAAATTTATTAATATTCCTATAATGTTGTACTAATTGTTTCTTATCAAAATTATAAACATTTTGAATTATTTATTTAATTTAATTTATCATATATTATGATTAATATTTTGCATATAATATTTTATTAAATATTATTTTTAGTTCGAAATAACTTTATATTATTTTATATCTGAAAAAGGTTGAATAAATTATTTATATTTTATATAACTATCAAATTTTTTAAAAAATATGTGTTAGAATTAAATTTAAATGTGTCAATACAAATGTAAATATTCAACTAAAATTTAATTATATTAATTTAACTTGTCTCACATACACATATCATCATCATAAAAGTTATGTTGCTTGCATGTCTAATTATTAAAAAAAAACTGTTTTGCTCACCCCTAGAATCCTTTATTGTTTTTCATAACATAAGCAAAATCAGGAAAAAAAAAATTTCTTTAACACTCTCTCGCTCTCTCTTCTATATTTTTCTAACAGAGACACTCGTGACATTCCCATTAATTCAAGTAACATTTTAATATTATTAAATACTGATACATATGTTTTTAAAGTTTAAATTTAATTTGATAAATATGATTTTAGAAACATATATATAATGTTCAACTTATAACTTCCTTTGACGTATTAGTAAAATAAATAATTCATATTATTTCTAATTTTAATCTATCGATAAATAAGATTTTTAAAATCTAATTATAATTTCATTTGCTTTTTAAACTTCAAAAGAAATAATTTTGTACCACTTTATCACAATTGTTTCACATACAAATACAACTTTCGATAATAAACAGCACACGATTTATTACAACTGCAAACCCGATCATTTTGGAAACGATAAAACTCGCAAATACATCTCCATTTTTGGGAAATTATTCTTCGACGTTTAAGAAATACGTAAATGGGGGAGACTGGCTCAATCGGAGTGTGCTGGTAGTTGATCGCTCTTTAAGATGTCTTTGTCCAACTTTTTCTTGGCCTTCCTGACATGCTTATGTCCTGGCCTCTGTTCAAAGTTGTCAGCAATATCCATATGAACACCAGGATCATTGGTCTTGTACATGCTTTGAAGCATTATGGAGTTGTTCACGGACTGAAAGTTACTGTTGACGTATGTGTCCATAGCATCAGGCTCAGAATCATCAAGCGAAATCCCAGTACGATTGCTTTGTTTCTCATCCAGCTCCGTGCGCATTGTGGCTCCCGTGTTAGTTCCAGCAAGAGTCAGAATTCTTATACCATTTTCATCCTCACCCATCTCATGGAGGTGGGGACTTTGGCCTGAGTCACCGGCCCTGTTTATACCAGCAACATGCTGTGTGATGGAGTTGACCATATCTTTGATTTCGCGATCGATGTCTTTTTGCCATTCAATTCCCTCGGACTCTGAGACGGATTGGTGGGTTGGCCTTGTTTGAGGAAACATTTGATTTGATTTGTTGTTTTTTTTAGTTTTACCTGAGAGAGGCTGGGAGAGTTTGTAGTAGTTGTGAACTGGGAGTTCCAATGCCGAGTGAATTTAAGAGAAGAAAGGACATCAGAATTTAAAGGAAGAGAATAACTTCAATGGTGATGAAAGGACATCAGAATAATTATGGATTGCTTGGCATGGAGTTTTCCCTTTCTTCTGCGCCGTTTTTTCTCCGATTGTCTTTAGTTTGTAAAAGCTTTGTGTGCGTTGGAGGGAAAGAATTAAAAGAATCCTCGTGAAATTGATCTCCTTTGCGAAGACTATGCTTCTTGGCAAGGTCAGGTTTTTTCGCGATCTCCTTTGCGAAGACTAGGCTTCTTGGCAAGGTCAGGTTATTGTTGGCCCACTTGGACCATGATCATCTTGCATCACCTTCTGCCTGCCTAAGGTTATATGGTATATGCAGCCTTGTGTTTCCCAAGTCTGAAACTCTTTTCTAACATAGCTTTATATAAGGTAGGCATGTTAATAGGCTGGACTCGGCAAGAAGCCACAGTGGCCTGTGATCCAATGGGTCAGAATGGGCTAGCCCACAGCTAGGCCCTCCAGAGGATTGACCGGCCCGTGGTTCAGACTATAACCTACCAGACCACGGGCCGACTCGACCCGCCTTTTTTTTGTTAAAGGGAAAAAATTCAAAATGACATCATTTTGGATAAAATGATGTCGTTTCTAGAAAAATTGATGGGCTACAGGCCGGGCTATTATTGTCATCTTTAATATAAGGGCCTCTCAAAAGCCTAGTTGATTCTAGTTTACTTTAGTTGTCTATGTCTTTTAAGGCTGTGTAGTGACAAGCAGAGTAGTAGGAGGTCCAACACATACGTTAGGCATATGAAATTGTTGAGAGAATTGGCTCTAGTGGATCTCATCTGATGAAAAAATAAGATATTTTCTCTTTCAAAGAGATCTCAATTCTAGCATAGTTTCATTAGATATGTTACAATTAGAATGCCTCTTTTTTCCGATCAAATTCTTCCACCATTACAAACCTCAGTTAGATTCAAACATGATACACATTTTAGTTATTGGAAGAACCCAATACTCTCTTTCGAATCCAGAAAAAAAACTCTCAAAGATCCTTTTGCTTTTGGAAGTACAAGAGTGAAACAATCATCCTGTTGATATTGGAAGACCGAAAGGATTCTTCCAATCTATCATTTCTAGGTCCAATAGAATTCTTAGGTATAGGAAGAAGCCCAGTCAAATAGATTTTTTCTTTCGACCATCTTTCAATTATTAATACAATATATAAGGACCACTACTACAAATAGTACTACACCCTTGATCATGAAATATCGAGTGCTTCTTGAACTCTGTGAATTGCGTGAAAGTAGGATGCTCCAAATTTGAGAGTCCAATAGTCTATTTTGCAACTTTTCTCTTCTTCCTTTGTTTCTTAACATATCGTGTAATTTAATATAAATTTTATTTGTATTTTGACTAGAATAATTTTCAGACTTTTAAATGTCATTTGATTAAATGGATATAGACAATCATATACATATAAAGATTGAAATTAGTATGGAAGAATAATATTGACGATTTTATTTCCATTGTTCAAGTTTATGAAAACAAATGTGTAATGATAAATTAGGAACACCCTAAAATGATATATTACATAAAAAGCTTAAACTTTTTCGAATCTTAATTGGAAGTAATAGGAAAAGTCTTTTTGAAAGATGGAAATTGTATGACTGAGACTAAGTATGCTAGGCTAGTTCTTTACAACCATAAGCTTTAGACATGAGCTCATAAAGTACCAATAATCAACTATGGAAATAAACAACTTCTAAGCTAAGAATAATGAACTATGGAAATAAAAACTTCTTCAATAAAGAAAACTCTAGTTTCAAGTTTTGGTTCTCTAGTATTGGATATTGTTACAAGCATAGCTTCTTGGAGAACTTGGTTCTGATTGTTTAATTCAAGCTAGCTTTTAATTCATATGAGTCTATGATTCATTATAATAACATTTTTACTACAAATTAGTTGTATATCATCAGTAATTAACTATCTCCTTGTCTAATTGACAATCTTATGAAGTACTTGATGATTTAACTTTCGTTCTAATTTGTTTCCCTCCAAATGTTATAAATGTAGCTTCTAAATGTTATTTCTTATGTTAAGAGATCATGCTTGTTCATAGAGCCTCCTAACCTTAGTTATATATAATATGAGAATGTGTAGTAAAAGAAAAAATGATTTAAGGAATTGGGTTGTTGCTTACATAAATTGCAACATTGAGGAAAGCTATTGTTTCCCCTTAACGTGTCCAAAGTTATTAGTCTTTATCTTACCACAAGCCATCTAATGAAAGAGATTCTATAAAGAGTTTGCTCGAGCAAAATTGTTCTTAACTAACTCACTTTATGAGCTTGAATCTTGAAGCGGTTTTTGTATCTATTTATGAACAATGATGAGAGTGTTTCAAATAGATTATTGAGTCTTCTTTACTTGCATTTAGGGCTATAGTTACAAACAGTCAACATTATTGCTGATAATTCATTAATATTGTAGCACCATTAATTGTCTTTTATTAGCTCCTTGGTCTTGGCATTCTCTTAAATGAAGTCTTTTAAACTAGAAATCCCATTAATTTGGTGTAACGCTTCTACTTTGTTCTAATAGTCATACCAAATCCAAGAGTTATTGACATTTTCTATTTTTTAAAAACTAAAATAAGAATTTATTAATTTTTAGTAAAAGTTATTGCATCACTATAACATAGGACCATTCACAAAGTAAAATTTAGTATAAATTATAAGAAAAGTTACAAATTAAAGGTTCCATATGAGCTTTATGTCTAGAGTAAGATTGCTTTTTGTTCTTTGTTCTATCATGATCTCTTAGATCCAGTTAAGAATGTTATTAACAAGCTGGTGCTTTTCATTAGATTTCTTTATATATAATCTATTGTTTCTTTCTCTCTATATTGCATAAATAGTTGAGACGAAAACCATTTTAAGTAGGGCACCATTTTGCTTGAGCCCCTTAGTCTTTTTGATAACCCATACCATTACTCTATTCCATTCATATGCTTGACATTATTCCTTTAAAAGATGCAACTATTCCAAATTACTTTAAGGAACATGCATTGAAAAACAAATAATTCATATCTTCCTCTTCTTTTTGGCATAATGCACAAATAGGATCGAAGGAGCCAAACCACCTATCCTTAGTTTTAATCCTATTTTTGATAACCAACTAGCTAATTAAGGAGGTTTAGGATTTAAGGTTTGTTTCCATAATATCTCATACCATGGAACCTCCTTCAGGTTTGTATATTATGTAGCAAAAGTCATTAGTAAAATATACTTTTATGATTACTAACCAAATAATTTTTTCTTCACTATACAATTGATTAAGCTAAAGAAAATAAATAAAAAGTGACGACGAACATCTAAAGTTAGAGTGTCATTCTCTATTATATATATAAGTGAATCAACTTTAACATCAAAAGGAATTCTATTCCTTAAATGCATAAGATCAATTATCAAGTGTAAAGGGTTATGTTCATTCCATTTGTTTTGCAAGAATAAAGTTCTTTCATCATTTCCCAACTTATGTTTGATCCAAAGATAAAAAAAGGCTTCTAAATTACAGCATATGTGAAAAAAACCTAAGAATGATCCCTATTTATATCTAGTTGCCAGAAGTTCTAGTTTTTCAGGTAATATTCATTGACCCATTTTATCCAAAGTGCTCCTTTGTCAATATGTAATCTCCATATCCTTTTTCTTAGCAGGACTGCATAAGAGAAATGTGAATGATTCCTAATCCCTCATCCTCATGGGACAAAATCTCCTCCCATTTAACTTTATCATCTTTTAAGTTTTTAGTACCTTTTGAGTTTTTAGCTTTACCAGACTATAGGAAAGATTTAATACACCTCTCAATCTCCATGATGACTCTCTTGGATTGAACTAAGTGAGCACTGCAATGCATATAGAGGCTATTCAAGACTGAATTAAATATGATGCGTTTGGTAGTAAAGGAGAGAAACTTATTTTGACAAGCATTGATTCTAGCCTTATATGATTCAATCGGAGGAATGCAGTCTTAAAATTTTACTAAATAGCTATGATAGGAATGATAAGATATCTGAAAGGTAAAGTTTGAATGCAAACTCCAGTTACCATGCTTATTTCAGTTTGATTCCTAACATCAGAAGAAATGAACAAGTTGCTTTTGTTATTATTTACCCCTAAAGTAAAATGGGTTTTAGTAGAATGAATGTCATTTACACATAATAAGATAAATATCATCAACAAATATCAAGTGTGTGATCCTCAGTTGGCTAAATTTATAATGGTAATGAAATAGACCAACGTAGGAAATGAGTTTGTTGAGCATCCTAGATAGAGCTTCCATAGCTAGTGTAAATAGGTAAAGGGAAAATGGATTCCCTTGACTTATTTTATTAGAATTTCTAAAGATTGGGGTAGGAGTACCACTAATAAGGATGATAAATGATGTTGTTGTGATGCACTCCATTATCCATTTAGTAAACATCTCTAG
Source organism: Erythroxylum echinodendron (assembly GCA_027575705.1). Taxonomy (NCBI): domain Eukaryota; kingdom Viridiplantae; phylum Streptophyta; class Magnoliopsida; order Malpighiales; family Erythroxylaceae; genus Erythroxylum; species Erythroxylum echinodendron. Next base: position 27,315,061 of record JANZXR010000172.1, on the reverse strand, counting down.
AAATCCAAATGCTAGCAAGTAAGATTCAATATACTTCCATCTTATAGTATCAAAAGCTTTATAGAAGTCAAAGTTTGACGAATAACTTATAATAGCTTTACCTGAGGTTTAATCTTTCATTAAATCCTATATAAACTATATGTTAACTCTAGTTGGTCTTTAAGTAATGAAAGCTCCTTACGCAGGATCAATGACATACTTCAAAGCTAGCTACATTTTGTTTATTAGGATCTTTGTAATGACTTTATAGAGAGTATTACAGTAGCAAATAGGTCTGAAGTCCACCATGGAAGAAGGGTTATGCTTCTTAGGAATAAGAAAAATATAGGTTTGATTCATTTCCTTTAACATAATGGAAGAAACAAAAAATTGTTGGACAACTTCAATGAAATTCAACATGTGGTATGGCACATGTCCTAAAGAAGCAAACAGGATATCCATCAATTCCTAGAGCTTTAGATGGATGTAAGCCAAGAAGAACATCTTTAATCTCCTATTATATGATAGGTGACACCAATACTCCTTCATTTCCTAAATGGTAGCTCCTTTATACAATCTACCAATTTTCAAATCCATATACATACAGTTATCTTCAGATCCCATCAAAATAATGATGAAATCTAGGGCAATTTCTTTGGAACTTCTCTTAATCACTATGTAGAATCCCATTTTTACCTACAATTTTAGATATCTTGCTTCTATTTCTTCTTTATAGGATAGAAGAATGAAAGAATTTGGTGTTGGCATTATCATCTCTAGTCCAATTGATCTTTGTTTTATGCTTTAAAATGGAATTGTGTAAGGATAAAGCCTCCTAGTACTCCTTTAATCTTTGATTTTCTAATTCTCTCATAGCATTGTTTTGAAGGTATTTATAGCTATTCTCCTAAGTCAATGTCAAATTATTTTTTCCTTTTCAAATCCCTCCAGTCTACTTTTTAATAAACTATTTCATAGAGGCTGATCGTGGTTTTTTCAATGTATGTAAGTTTTAATTAATTAACCTCGATAATCAACAAGCGTAAGAGTTACTCACGTAGTGACTATGGTGTTGATCCCATGAGGAGGGATAATCTGGTCCTAAAATTTAAGGCCAATACAATTTGCAGAAATTAAAAAGATAGAAAAATTAAAACAAGAATTCAATTCAATCATGCAATTCAATATAAGAACGAATTATGAAAATATTAAAAATTTAGCTATTGCAACACACTTCAAGAGTTAACCTAAAAATATCAATTGAGAAAAAGGGGAATTTACCTATCCTTAATGCTAACCTAATCAATTAGGACTTACTGGATTATCGATTCTAGACGATCCTAGGGTTGATTACTCTTTCTCGAGTTATAACCATTTTGATTACTCTCTCTCGAGTTATAGCCATTAACCCTAAATAATAAACCCTAATTTGATTATGTAAAATTGCAAATTTTTAGTTAACAACCTATCCAAAAGCATAATTAGATCTGAAGTTGTCAAATAAACTATCAGGAACCCATGCGAGATCTCTCTTTACACAATTACCAATTTGATTAATTTCTCATTCTTATTAAATCACCTAACTTTCATTAGCCCAATTTAACAATTTTTCATTCGATTCATCCTCTCATTTTATTACTGAATTATGCAATCATAGAAATCGATCACAATAAATCCAATAAACATAAAAACAATTAGATTTCATTAACTCAAAGATAAAAAGAACCGAAGGTGAGTTTAGAACATCTCAACATGCATAAATCTTATCATTAAACTGCTATTCTCAATTTTATACAATAATAAAAATGGAAAAAACAGGAAATATGATATTGGATGGGGACAGGAGATAACGATGTCAGAAACTCCTAATTCGGGAAGTACGTCGATGTCGGCTTCTTCTCAACTTCTCTCTTCCTTCTTCTCTTTCTCAATCTCTCAATAATTCTCTCTAGGGATTCTCTCCAAAAGTGGTTGATGCAAAAGCTCCTCCTCCTCTTTGTCTTATTTTTTAAATACCTCTTATATTTTGTTTTGGGGTCTAAAAGGTAAAAGGAATCCCTTAAAACTTGACGTTATTGAGTGCCTGTGAGTTTGCCCAATGCAGACCGCGATCTTGGGCTACATCCGAGCCTTTTATCACAATCGTGGCAAACAAGCCACAATCATGGGCCATGTCTTGGGATTCTGTCACGATCATGGCACATGGGATGACTCCAGTGCTTTTGTCACAAACGTGGCTTGTTGTGCCATGATCATGGGCCTCGTCCTAAGCTTTTATCATGATTGTGGCATATGGGTCATGATTGTGGGCTGACTCCAGTGCTTCTGCCACGATCGTGGCCTGTTCTGCCATGATCATGGGCTATTGTTTCAGCCCAAGTGTCTCCGAAATTTCTTCGTTCTTTGACGTTGACCCTAAAATACTAACAAACACATCAAGATACCTCAAAAACATAATAATTAAGTTCAAATACTTGTACTACCCCATAAAAACACTTAAACAAAAATAATTAACAAATAAACACAATTCTAAACTAAACACATACTAAATGATTGAATTAACAATTAAATACATATCGAATTAAGCCCTAAAATATGATGCAATTCACACTTATCAACATCCTCACACTTAAATTTTTGCTTGTCCTCAAGCAAACAAAACAACAAATACACAAAATCACATAAAATACAATGCAGTAATGAGACAATGTCTTCAACTTCATGAAATAAATTTAATTTTAAAATCATTCAAGTTATATCAACTCATTAATATGTAAAATTCGTGTCTTGCGGCTTTGAACTAAATATACATATTAATCTAGACTCTAGTGTTAAATTGTTTACCTTTTTTAATTGCACACACACATTAATAATTCTTTGGTCATTCAAACTCTGTAACTACTCCTAAGTACGTTTTCATGAAAAGTCAAGCTATTACAAGCTCGGTAGGTTTTTATTAGAAAATACACAAATTTTTTATTTACTTTTTGTGAATATGGACTTAGTCTTTTTACGCATAGGCAAACATTAGTAATGAATGTCAATCCGGTTACTCACCTAAGTTATGTTTTTTATTAAGTTGATTAGTTGGAATGTGATTATAGCCTTTTGATGCGAAGGCACACATTTGTGATGCATGTCGATCTAGTTACTCAGCTACATCACATTCTCAACAGGCTACTGGTTCTATTAATAACCCGGAGGCTAGCATAATTGTAACATACCATACCCATAGTGCATATGACTGAACATATCCACAGATAGTTGAGAATATACTCTACAGAAATGGTATATTAGAATAATCACATTAATACATTCTGAGGCATCAATAAAACTTAAGCATTCCAAATTCAAGTAGACTATACATAAAATTTTTGAACTCAATCCCAATACATCATACAGTATAAAAATTGCACACTAAAGACAATATGTGTCATAATATGGAATGCCAATACAAAAGACATCTATCTAGACTTCACAGGTATTAATTGACAAGACCTTTGAGCCATTCTTGTTCCTGAAATAACAGTATTAGAATTCTATTAGATCTCTTTAGAAGCTAGATCTCCCTTGAACCTGAAAATTAATGTTGCAATTTGATGAGTTTGCGAACTCAGTGAGTGAACCATTGTTGATGTGCTCACTTAAGTTAGAACTCTAAAATAAATTACATAACTCAATTCAGCAATTATATTACAAAATCTAGTATCAAATAACACATCAAATTTTGTCATATTTTAACAAGTATTGTATACTAACATTGCATATCACAATTTAAGAACAATTCAATAATTTCATCACAGTCATTCTTATGATACATGTATGATTGTATATGCAAATGCACATATGATTTCTTTCTTGTTTTGCTTTATTGTGACCAAGCGCCTATCAACCCATTTTATTATCCCATATCTGTTGTAGATATCGGGCTCATTTTATATACTGTCCCATATTCGTTATGGATACTAGGCTCATTTTTATCTGAGCCTATGGCTTTTTGTACACAATCTTAAGCTTAAAGCTCCTTTTCATAAATTGGCTACTCCAGTCACAGCTCCCTTATTTGATCATGCATTTTAATGTAATGAGATGCATCAATTCACATATTATGCTTTCAGTATTTTTATTCAATGTGCTCATGTCATATATCAAATTCTTAGGATCTAAGTCCAGCATTCATAATTCAATTATTCATACATTCCACAATACACATACAATTCAAACGAAAGCGCATATAATTGAATTTACACATCTAGGTTAACTCACAGTATGCTCTAGAATAACTAATGCCTTGATGATCTGGCCATGCCTGGATGTTGGCAATCAATTTGTGTATCTATAGTTAAACAATATACACATAGTTCACAATCACTAATTCGTTCAATCGTATGAATGTACAATCACGCAAATGTATATGTGTCATGTTTAATACATGCTCAATTGACCTTTTCAAGTATGTATTCCTAATCATAATTCTTGAGGGTTCAATTATTATAGCTTGTATATTACCACTTTGCATTCAGGTTTATATCTTGAGTAAGTTTGATTACTCTAAATTCACCAATATACATTCATCAACCTTTCCTAGCAATATACATTCACACAATTTCCTAATTCTCATATATTCATACCTAATATACCTTACTCATATCCTTTGGATCATACTTGCATTCATAAAAACACCTTTATTACTTTAACAACTCAAAAATTTCAGATTTAAATACATTGATGTCAAGATAATCCATTCCTTAAGTAATGACATCAATTAACCTAAACTTGTCGGACCATTAACCAATGAATCAAGCAACAATCTAGGTTCATTTCAAGCCATGACCAATTCCAAATACACCAATGTAGAGTGACTTATCCTCCTTTGGTTCAACAAATTCACAAAACTGAAATTGTCATTTCAAAGCTTTGGCCACAATCATATACACTGTCCAATTTCCCTCAATTCTCCATGAATTTCATCTACTTAGGATCATCATTAACACTTCAAAATTTCCTGAATTTATACTCTAAAAAGCTACTTCAATTCATGTTAATATAGCTTCCATGTTGTTTAAATTAAAGCTCTCTAAACTATATTCATTTATGTCACTAACAATCATTCTTACATATACATTAACATCCCCTTTTTTTTAGATTCAAAAGAAAACTCTTTAATACCAAATTCAAAACACCTTTATAACAGTCCATTAATTATATCTCAATTATACCTTAATTATACCTCAATTTCTCATCAATTTCATCTCAATTTCCAGCTCAAAATCATTCATTCAATAGCTCATAAACTATTGTTTTTCATACATGCTAAACAGAGCAGAAACTACCATTTATGCATCATTTCCCAGGACATATTTAACACCAATACTTTAATCAATCAATCCCCAATTTAGTCATCACCAAGTTCTATTATTTTATATCACAATTGATCAGTATTTTAGCTTCTTAATCAGCCCAAATACCTCCACAATTATCAAGCTAACCTAGCCTTCTATGTATGAAAACACAATTCCAAGAACAAGATGGGAGTGGAATGATTTCAACAGTAACAAAAAAACAACAATATAATCTATCTATCTTTATGAAGAATTTGACAAAGGTTTTGAGGTGGAAATGGATATAATTAAAGCAAAACTTTAAAGCTATGAGGGTGTGTGCATGTGTTTCAGTGATGAGAAGGAAAAGGAAGAAATAAGATAGCAGAAATAATTTATGCATTAACTTAATTCATTAGGTGCTAAGTGTCACTATTTTACAATGACATTTGTCACTTATGTATGCAATCCACTTATCCTATATATAAGCTGCCAAATGTCATCAAAATCCTAGGCCATTTGTCACTTAATCACTACTCCCATTTTTCACTTAATTTTCTATACCAAATATTACTCATTTTATAGGTTTAGTCATCTTAATTTTTCTTATGTCAACTTATCTTGCCACTTGAGATTTTTCTTACACTAAATGTACATTTTAATTCATCAATTTTCTAATTGTAACAATTAACTCTAAATCACTAATTATAATCCATTAAACCAAAATTCAAGACATAAATAATACATAATCATTTTAAAACTTTCATACCCCCGAAATATGTTAATTGAGTGCATATACAATCTTTGCAATGTTTTCCAAATCAACATTCTTACGTGTATATATGCTCATGTTATGCATGTGAATGAAATGCACCTCATTAATTCTAAAATGATATAACTCAAAAGTCTAACATTCTAACCTCAGTAAGTTTTGGAAACTGGCTATTACAGGAATAGTTATATATTTAAAATTAACAAATATGTTTTAAATAAATACTAGCAAAGCTACTTGTTTCTATGAAAAAATACTAGCAAAGCTACTTAACTCGAAAGGCCTTAAATTATGAATGAATGTGACAATTTAGAGGATGACAAACTAACATTAAATCCTAATTAGGTTGCATGTCTAGCCAAATACCCCAATTCACTAATTTTACGAGCTAATGATTCTTCACAACCTAATAGACTATGTTCAAAATTAAATCAATTTCAACCCATCTAAGCCATTGACACATTCATACGATTCACAAAATGCAGCCTAACAAACTATCATATAATATATGCAACTCACATTCAAAACAAAACATATAACCCTCCCCACACTTGAACAACTCATTGTCCTTAATGTGAGAAGGGGAAAAACAAACGCATATGGAAAAAAGAAACATAAATTAGAATAAAATAAAAATAAACTAAAGACTAAATTTAAAAAGAACAGGGTTAGAACAAAGCCTCACGGTGATGGAGGCGGGGATGGTGTTGGAGGTAGCAATTGGATGCTCTGAGCCTCAAAATAATGATGGATGTGAAGTATGTCCTGACTTTGTCGTCGTTGTGTTCGGGCCATCTCCTTCATTCTTTTAAATTTCTCCGCAAATGTATCTGTAATTATCTTGGTGTTTGTAGAGATTATATCAAGCACTTTCTTCAATCTCAGTTCTTCTGTTTCTTCTTCCTCCTCGGACTCTTCACTAGTCAAGTCCTCTTTTGCCTGTTGAAACGGCACTGTACTCGAACTCACCTGACTAGCCATGATCTTCACATACATCTTTTGGTTGACATGCCAGAGTCCCATGTTATAGGACTTAGGGATTTCAAAACGCCATAGATGATGATGATTTAGGAAGTCTGGGAGATGGATAGTTAAACCACTACAGTATATGCCATAACACTTAGCAATAGCAGAAACTAAGTACCTCATACCTAAATTGTTGCTCCTCTTACACAGAGTTACAAAAATAGCATTCAGTACATGTGTGGAGATGCACACTGGAATGCTATGGTCCATACACCACATTATGAAGAGTTTCTTTGTTGAACACTTATTGGTTTCTGATTTATCAAAAACCAGTTAGCACATGAATTTTTGCAATAACAAGTGCTTATGGGTCCTTATGATGATGTTGTGGGCATTTTTAGCATCGAATTGCTCTAAAGTATTAAGTTCATTCCAATAGTGAGAAGCATGAAAATCATCGTGCTGATCGATAATAGAAGACTCAGGGAACCCACACGTATCACTAATGATTTCGATGTTCAATTCATAAAATCGTCCCCATAACTTAAACCATATTTATTTAGGGTTCCTAGGTTCGTAGGAAAGGGAAGTAAAGAATTCTACAGTGAGCTCCTAGTAGACAGGAAATTGGAAGTGTATGAATTTCACCTACTAAATTCTTTCTGCTAAGTTTTCTACACTATCGCGCAATTCTAGCCTATCCAGCATATCAATATCAAAATATTTTGGGACTACAATTTGTTTAGCATTAAGGGATTAGAAACAAATACTGTTCTCCTCTCTATAGATAAGAAATGGTGCTCTAAAGTCTACTGTCCTGTTCCTTCTCCCTCATCCTAAGACTTGGTTTCGTCCCGATGATTGATTCCGCTTTGCTGATTACTTAATGTGTGGCATACTGGCTTGTAAGTAGGTAGAAGTTGGAAAATACTGGAGGTTTGAAATTTAGGTAGAGAAAAGTAAGAGTGTTTAAAGGTTATAAACTTAGAGAGATAAAGTAAAAATAAAAGTGAGTGAAAAAGTGAAGTTAGAAATGAATATATAGGTAGATAGAGGGTAAAATAGTAAAAATGAAGCTGAAATTCGCATGTCCCCTTTTTGTCCTGCTATAGGCCACAATCGTGGCCTAAAATTTTTTCAACAATTTTTAATTTTTCTCTTCTTTTATCCTTTTCCACTTTTCTAAAGTCAATTCTTAACTTTTTGTGGCCTTTTTACCTCTCTTTGTTTACTTCCTCGATCGTCAAATTTACGTCGAAGTCCACTGCCTTCTCCATTTTATTTGGAAATGAAACAACCTAACTATAAAATTCAAAATAGCTAAAAATCAAAGGAAATAACATCAAATTAACATTCCATGGGTTGCCTCCATGCAACCTTCTTTTAACGTCAGTAGCTCAGTGTTTTATCCTTGGAAACTCAATCGAGATCAACTATGAGTGGCTTGCTTCCATATTTTTCATTCAACATAGGTTTTGTAGCCTGTAAGTAAGCTACAAAATGTAAAATAATCAAAATGACAATATTTATAATGTTGTGAAAACCAATTAAGCTTAATAATGTCCTTTTCTGAGTGAATTGTCAATATAATAGGAAATAACACTCCCTGAATTTTCCATTGAATCTAACAATTTGTCTTGGACGAAGGTGAGTTGCTCTTTTTCTTCCTTAATCACCTTCATCTCCTCTACTTCTTCCGCTTCACCAACAGAGACTTTCATAGCTTCTTCAAAATTAATGTCCTTTGTCAACTGTTCTTTGTCCTCATGCTCCTCTGAAGATTCGACATCATTAACTCTTATGAATGGTATTCTCAGTGGGTAAAGTAGAGGAGGAACATAGAGAGGGTTCTCATTCTTTTCTTCGTCCTTTTTCTACTTCTCTTGGTCTTCTACAAAGTAAGTTTCAACTAGTCTATCTATTAGTTCTCCTAACTCTTTCCCACTCCTAAATGTGATAGCCTTAACTTACTCTCTTAGATATACTTCCTTGTTACTCAAAAGACTTCCCACACTTTTTATAGATAACATATTGGCAATCTGTTCCACTTGAACCTCAAAGCTGAGAATAGAAGAGGCATGAGTCCTTATTATTTCAAATTGTTCTTCTAACATCTTTTGGGCCTCATCCATACTTATGAGCTTGTCCACAATCTTGTCCAGTTTGGAATCATAGTTAACATATTTATCCTGTTGATATCCATGTGACACTTGATTTCTAAATTAAATATCAGTATTGTTAGACCAATGAATTAATCACAATCTACGAGGGAAATAAGGAAATCGCCAGGATTCCTAGAGTGTTGGAAAGATGCCATTATTGAGGAGTTAGACACTATTTAAAGAAAACCATACATAGGACCTCATTCCTCTACCACCAGGGAAACAACTCATTGGCAGCAAGCGGTTTGTGCTCCATTAAAGTTGAATTACTAATATTGTTGTTTTCCCCTTAGAAGCAATCAGCTGTGATATAGCTCTCTTATAAATATGAATCATATTCGTGTTGCATTGTTGTGATTGGAGAGGAAGAGGTGGCTTTCAGGCTATTCAATTGCTTGGATAGGTTGTCAATCTTAGCTTGCAATGTTGTCATCGAATTTACAGTAACAATCACCCCTCCAGGGTCCCAAAAGGTTGACTTCTTTCTACTTTGTTCTGATTTCTAAAGACAACTAGTGTATTCCATGTCTTCTAACAAATCATATGCTGCTTCAACTGCTTTCCCCATGAATGATCCTCCAGTAATTGCATCAATGGTGCTCGTTGTGGGTGGATTAACTCTAGTGTTGAAGGTTTGCAATAGCAATTGTTGGGTAGGTTATGATGAGGGCAACTCCTTTGCAACTCCTTATGTAGCTCCCACGCTTCATATAAAGACTCCCCATCATTTGTTGGAAGTTGATAATTTCCTTTACTAGTCTTGTTGTCTTGTTTAAATGAAATACTTATGTAGAAAAACTCACACCAACTACTCCCAAGTTGTGATGTTGGAAGGCTGGGGAAAATTTAACCAGGCCTTGGCTCAGTCCTTAAGTGTAAAGGGAAAGAACCTCATCCTAATAACACCCTCAAACATCCTAATATGTCATAAAGTCTCACAAATTTCTAAGAAATTAGCTAAATTAGCATTGGGATCCTCATTGGCTAACTCGTAGAATTGCATATTGGTTTGCAACATGTTTAGCAGTGATGGCTTAATCTCGAACATATTCCCATGCACTGGTGGTCACGTAATACCTTAACAATGGGCATTGAACTATGGCCTCATGATATCCATAAGGTTTCGTCACTCTCTATGATGTATTTCCTCCACCATTGTTCTTTCCATCTCTTTTTACCATTCAACTTTTAGAATCCTCATTATTATCTGGTGATATCTAAGTTAATGTATCATCAACTTTATGCCCAGCTTTTTTTTTTTTTTTCACGAAGAAGGTGAAAAAACCTTAGACTACTAGAATTAGACTAATCTACCCATCCCTGACAACTGCACCAAAAACTTGATCTTAGTTTTCTTGAAATATGTAAGTTTTAAGTAGTTAACCTTGATAATCCGCAAGCACATAGGTTGTTTACGTAGTACCTTAGTGTCGATCCTATGAGGAGGGATAATCTAGTCCTAAAACCTATGGCCAATATAATTCGTAGAAATTGAACAAGAATTCAATTGAATCACATAATTCAATCCAAGAAAAAATTACAAAAATATCAACAATTTAGCTATTGCAACATAATCAAGAATTAACCTTTAAAAACTATCAGTTCAGAGAAAGGAGAATTTACCTATCTTTAATGCCAACTTAATCGATTATGACTTACTGGATTATTGGTTATAGAAGATCCTAGGGTTGATTACTCTCTCTCTAGTTATAACCATTAACCCTAAACTATAAGCCCTAAACAGATTATAGAAAATTGCAATTTCTCAATTAACAACCTATCCAAAACCCTAATTAGATCGGAAGTTATCCGACAAACTTCACACAATTATTGATTTGATTAATTTCTCGATCTTATTAAATCACCTAACTCTTGTTAGCCCAATTTAATAATATTTCATTTGATTCACCCTCTCAGTTTATTACCGAATTATACAATCACATTATTCAATCACAATAAATCCAATAAACATAAAAAAAAGATTTCATTAAATCAAAGATTAAAAACTCGAAGGTGAATTTAGAACATCTCAACATGAATAAATCCTATCATCAAACTGTTATTCCCAATTCTTTATAATAATAAAATTGGAAAATAACAGGAAATACGATCTTGGATGGAGATAGGAGGTAGCAACATCGGAAACTCCTAATTCGGGAAATACGTCGATGTCAGCTTCTTCTCCACTTCTCTTTTCCTTCTTCTTTTTCTTAATCTCTCAAAAATTCTCTCTAGGGTTTGTTGCCAAAAGTGTCTAATGCAAAAGCTCCTCCTCCTCTTTGCTTATTCTTTAAATACCTCTTATGTTCTGAGCAACCCTAGGGTTTTCTCAAGGTCCAAAAGGTCCAAAAATCTCTCAAAACTTGACATTTTTTAATGTCCATGCATCTACCAAATGCAAGCCACCACCGTGGCCCTGTAGTACACGATCGTGGGCTACATCTGAGCCTTCTGTCACAATCATGAAAAACAGGCCATGATCGTGTGCCGTGTCCTAAACTTCTGTCAAAATCGTGGCATATAGGCCACGATCGTGGGATGACTCCAATGCTTCTGTCACGATCATGGCCTATTGTGCCATAATCGTGGGTCGTGTCTTGGGCTTCTTTCATGATCTTGACGCTTTCACTTTTACCTGTCTAACCGCAATCTATCTCACAAAAGATGTTAGTTCATTTAAACGATGTTGAATGAATGAAATGCTTACCTCATTTACTCGCTAAACATCATTACAAGTGCTTCAAAACTTCTCCGTTCTTCAATATTAACTATGAAACACTAACGAACACATCAATATACCTCAAAAATATCATAATTAAGCTCAAAGACTTGTATTAACCCATAAAAACATTTAAACACAAATAATTAACAAATAATCGCAATTCTATCCTAAACACATACTAAAGGATTGAATTAATGATTAAATACATATCAAATTAAGGGTTAAAACTGTAACACCCCAACTCCCGACTGGACCCGAACCCGACATCGACGGTGATATCCGAATCCGAGCCCCGCGAGGGTGGC
>JANZXR010000172.1:27287679-27298666 GCA_027575705.1 Erythroxylum echinodendron | reverse complement strand
CAATTTCCTCTCATGCATTTATTCCATAAGCTATTATGCTTAAGTTAATGGAAAAAAATTTCAGGGGGCCGACATAAATAAAATAAATGTGAACATTATTAACTATTTTAACTACAATTTGATTCAATGACTTTGAAATAGGTTATTTATATAATGACCCTTATTTTATATTTTTGTTGTATTTTGAATTAAAAGGTTAGTATTTTCAAGCCTTTTATAATCCCACCAAAAAATTAGCAAAAAATGTGTGAATAACGTGAGCATAAATAAATTCACCATGTTAAATTTAAATTAAGTAAAAAGGTTAAAGTTAAGAGTGAAGCCCATGGGCATTTGAAATAGTGACCTAATTATGAAATCCAGAGTATTTATTACAAGGTGTTTACTTTTGCATCAAAAGGTTAGATAACTTTTCAAGCAAGCCTTTAATGCTCTCTTGTAATATCAAAATTAAGTGTTATTTGATTATGTTAATTCAAATTATTAAAATATTTGAAGATGAAAGATTAATGTTCATTCTTATTTACTTTATATATTAGGATGATCTATGTGAATTAAGTTGATGTTTGAAATATTATTAAGTTAAACTGAATTGATTCATAAGTTCGTGCAAGTATGAATATTCTTAATTACTTGATGAATGATGCAATTGAATCGAGGATACACATACTGGTTATTTTGATTGATTTATTCATTTTATCTACAATTTCTTTTTTTTAAGTTAAAAGTGATTGAAAAAAACATAAGTGTGGAGATACTTGATGTACATATTTCTTAAATATTTTTCTTGAATTTTAAGTTTAATTACCTAGTTTTCTTAGTTTTCATATATTTTTAGTTACTTATGTATATTTAACTTTGGGATAATATTTATTAGGAATTGAAAACTATTTCAAATGAAACATACGTAGAAAATCATAATTCTTGAAGGAATATATTTGTCCCAAGCACAATTGTCAACTCTTGTCCTATATGGATCAAGTGCAATAAGTGAAACAACTTATAACACATTTAGTGGCTAAATATTTTTTATATATTTTGATAGGGAAAACCCACATGGTTAATTTTGTGTGGATATATTTAATTTGATTTATCAAATGAAACGTACTTAGATAGGCAACCTATGTTGGTAAATTCACGTCGATGTATAAATCTAATTTTAATTCAATTATGGATTATTTGAGAGCCTGATTATGTATGGAATGTGGTTTAGATGAGTGGAAAATAGGATGCTCAAATGAGATCTACATTTTCTTCTAAAAACATTTCATAAGATTTTATATATTTATACATTCAAAAGGGTGTTAGTATAGGTAGAGTTACGGGTTAACCAACTAAAGAGTAGATGGTTATAGTTTGAAAGAGTGCAGTTTTAGTATCTAGAAAGTCCTGCCGATCCATAGAATATATCCATTCTAGGATAATTAAATCATAAATTCAAAAGCGTTATATTCTCTTTAAATTAATTGTACTCATCTAGGAATATTTCTTTGATTACATTCTCTTTAAATTAATTGCACTCATCTAGGAATAACTCTTTTATTTCATTCTCTTCAAATTAATTGTATTAATATTTATTTCCATTACTGTTGATGATATCAATAGTACATCTAGTTTTATTTTATATTTCATTACTCTAAAAATCTATAAAATGATCTTTTTATTTATTATCTTTGGATTAGTTAATAGTCATAGATTTTTCCATCCATGTTGCTTCTCTTTAGGATCAACATCTTTCTTATCATTATATTACTTTCCAATGACAGGTACACTTGCCTAAGTGAATAATAGATTTTTAATAGGAAAAACATTGGTAGCAATAGAAATATATATATAGATTATATATAAGGATATTACCTCCCTACTCACCCTTTGCATGTCATCTAGACTTCATGCAAAAATGTCCAAATGTTGGAGAAAAAAATTATGAAAATCTTCTTTAAAAATTACTTCCATCCTTGACCTGATTTTAAAAGATCTAGAATCTTCAAATTTTCCTACTATGACCTCTTTAATTTCTTCTTATAACTTACCCTAAACCTTTTTCTTCAAGTCCTAAACATCCTATTGTTCCATATTCATTATGCATGAGACGTTCTTTCTTTTAGGGTTATACTATAACATTGTTTTGACATCTTTGATCCTTATAAATCTTGCATATTCCATTTAAGAATGGAAATTTAGTCACCAACTGATAAGGTGATAAGATTATTCATGCTGCCTATAAAAATGACCTACTACTTATGACATTTTATATAGAAAATCTATTTAATACATAAAATTCGTTCTTGTTTCTTACTTTAATTAAAAATTTTCTTAATTTCATGGGTAAAGCTATCTCTCCGTTTGTGTATATTTAGCTTATCCATTAGGATGCCTATCTATTTAAAGGCATCATAGGATAATAAGTCTGCGACAGTCACCATATCTACCAATAGTTTCTTAACCAAGGAGCTGACTATTAACAAACTCACAACCATGGTATCTTCATTAAAGACCCATTACCCATTCCTAATAAGTAGTCTTGGCTACACTTCTAAGAATTTTGTAGCCCTTTTAGTGTCAAGTCCTATATTCTCAATGGAAGACAATATAGGTTCTTAACCTCTTACCATTTTTTTAGCCGTATGATTTCTCTATTAGATCATTATCTAGGATATAGTCAAAATTTCTATAAAGGGATGTATTCAACCTAAGGAGAACATCATCGATCCTTCCTTTTTTTTTTCACCATTCAATCATTATATCCATTTCTTCTTCTCAAATCCTCCCTTGGTTTTCACCTTTCAATCACTATATCCATAACTTCTTCTTCTTATTAAATTTGTTAACTAAATATACGTCCCTCTTTTAATTTTTATTATGTTATTAGAAGGGCTTCTTACATTACATTTAGCATCCTCCAAATCTATGTATTATTTTTCCTTATTCTATACCTCCTTAAAACTTAGAAATTGTCTTTTCTGTATCGAGATCCATAAAGTTAACAAGAATTGAGTCCATTTGCAAAGTTGTTATTGCCATCCATACATCAAGACAAGTGATTTTTGTTGCCTCAAAATGAAACACTGTAGTTAATCTCTCAAGCTCTCTTTCAATGTTTGAGTTATTGCAAAGGGAAGAATATGTCTTCATAATTATCTAGGGTTAACATCTTAAACATGAGCAGTAATGGCTTTATTAGAACATCTGGTATCAGTGAGCTATCGATTATCATATGGCTAAATTTTAAAGAGGAAAAAAAAATGTGTAAAGTGTGTAAAACATCTAAAATTCTTCTTGAAATTAAGGTTTCACGCTTTAAATAAGTTTTAATTCCCTTGGACACAATTTAGGGTATGAGCATGAATCCACCTATTTTCTTTAGACACAATCTCTATTAGGCCCTTGCCCCAAAATCGTGGATCCTCCTATTTCTCTTATGATTTTTTTTCAACATCGCATGGTCTTTGCCTGTGCCATATTCTAGTTTGTATCTGTTCTTACATTTGATTTATATAAGAAAAGGGCTAATACACGAGTGTGAGTCAAATTGCATCCCTGTAAGGATTGTGATTTTCTTCATATTTTTGCTTGGAATAACCTATAATTCTTAACAAATCTTATCCCAAGGTGTAACATGTTCGATTATTTGAAAATATATCAAGAATTGTGTAAAATACGGTAATTTGACACGAAATCAAATAAGATACTTTGGAATATGTGCATATTTTAGGCACATCAATTGCAAAAGTGCAACTTCCATGTTTTCCTTGTAACATAGAACAAGACTATCTTATATTCCAACTTTTTCTTGTGAAGGATTTTATTTTTATGATTTAGAAGATGTTGGTGACTTTGATTACGGATTTTACTTTTATGATTTAGAAGATGTTGGTGACTTTGATTACAATCTTTTGGAGTCTGTCTTTAGAATTGAAAGTTTTTCAAGTGGGGAAGGAGAATGGATTTGCCAAATTTTTGTTAATTACGAATGTAAGTAATACTTGTTATTTGTTATCGCGGAAATGTTTTCTTGTTCGCAGGAGACTTGTCGGATGTCAGTACGTTAGCATATTAACAAGACGTCAGATAATGTTTAGTCTAATTGAAGGAATTATGTGTTTAATATATTGATTACTGTGTCAATTTAAAATTGACAGTTAATGTTTTCTTGATAGTTTTAAGATTGCAATATTAAAACTATACATAATTCCCTGATATAATTATTCCGCTGGAAATTAACTAGACATTATCCTTTCAGGCGGCGAAAGTTAGAGGCTAAGTCTTGAAGCATCTCTCTAGAAAAATGGTAGCATCTCTGGGCCTGGGATCAACAAATATTTATCCCTTTCACTCAAAGCAACCTCTCATTTTCCTTGGCTCTTCGTAATTCTGTCCTTCTCCTGCACCACTCGAACTACTGCCGAAAATTACAGGGGATAGATGATAAGTCATTGTTATGCGCATCATCCTCACAGATGCCAATGCTATTTAAATTCCATTTTCAGAGCAAAACTTAAATGGATTCTCACATCCTGTATTTATCAAGCAACCGTCTCTTGTAACGGTTAACCGTCGCTGTAATGGGTCACTCCAACGTTTTTATCTTTCTATCTCTCTCTCTCTCTCTTTTTTTTTCCCCCCCCTGCATTGTTGTCTATGAAAGAAATCAAGCTCTGACATTGGAAAAAAAAAATGATTAACCTCAAGACAAACATAATCCATTTGACATGCTCCTGGTATAAATAAATACACTGGCAATCTTTACCATCATCATAAACCCACAGCTAGAAATCCGATGGCTTCAACCATTCTAATTCAATCAATGACCACCTGTACATTGGTGATTCTCCTTCTGCTGCACCTCTCTTCCATGGCTACTGCAAAGCACAGTTACTCCAGCCGTCACCACCGACGTTCACACGGTCACTCTCTATCAAACGCAAAGCTTTACCGAGCTTATATTGCTCTTCAAGCCTGGAGACGAGTGATCTTCTCTGATCCATACAACTTCACCTCCAACTGGGATGGTCTTGATGTATGCCAATACAAAGGCATTTATTGTGCACCTTCTCTTGATGACCCTAAAATCAAAGTTGTAGCCGGAATTGACCTCAACTTTGCTGATATGGCTGGTTTCCTACCTGAAGAACTAGGCCTTCTCGCTGATGCAGCGCTCATCCACTTAAACAGCAATCGTTTTTGTGGCGTCATCCCATTATCATTAGCCAACCTTTCACTTCTATATGAACTTGATCTTAGTAACAACAGGTTTGTTGGGCCTTTCCCAACTGTTGTACTTTCTCTACCAATGCTCAACTATCTCGACCTTCGCTACAACGAATTCGAAGGGCCACTGCCGCCTCAACTCTTTCAAAAAAAACTGGACGCAATTTTTCTCAACAACAATCGCTTTAGCAATGTGATTCCAGCTTTTCTAGGTGGAACTTCAGCTACAGTGGTGGTAATTGCAAATAACAACTTTAATGGCTGCCTGCCTCCAAGTATAGCCAACTTCGCAGATACTCTAGAAGAACTACTAATGATCAACACAAACTTGACAGGTTGCTTGCCACCAGAAGTTGGCTATCTCTATAAACTTAGAGTTTTGGATGTGAGCTATAACAAATTAGTCGGTCCTATACCTTACAGTCTTGCAGGATTGGCTCACTTGGAGCAGCTAAATTTAGCACATAATATGATGAGTGGACTTGTACCAGAGGGCGTCTGTATACTCCCAAACTTGGCTAACTTCACATTTTCATACAACTTCTTCTGTGAGGAGCAAGGTATTTGCATGAATCTGACATCTAAAGGCATCAAATTCGATGATCGTCGCAATTGTTTGCCTGAAAAGCGATTTCAGAGGAACCAGAAAGAATGTAATATGGTGTCTGAGCATCCAATCGACTGTTTTGAGCAACGAGGTAATGTTTTTGGAGCACCTAATTTCGGTCCTGCTATGGTACCTGTGTCTACGCCTTTGCTGTCGCCATCTACTGCACCAAGCTACACGTAAATAGGCTTGACGACAAAGCCGCAATAAGATCAAAACATTGTGAATCATGTTCATGGATATATGCATTTATAGCCCTTTTGACGTTGTGTGTTACGACCTGACTGACGACCTGTTTTTGTAGAGATTTTTTTTCCTTTTAGTTGATTGTTGTGAATAACCTGACCCGATCATTTCTTTATAAGTCTATCCTTAACTCCAATTGTGAAAGCTTTAAAATAACTAACACTTCACCCAGAATGTTACTAATGTTTTATAAGAACCGAAGAAAGAAAAAAAAAAAGATTCATATTTGTCTACTTTTGTTCTTTATAATTCTTTATAATTGTTAAGAGTTAAGTACATATAAAAAATAAAATGAGGCTAAATAGAGACGGGTTAAAAGTGGGCCTTAAATAAGTATCCTTTTTGTCCTTGCTTCTGAGGGCCAGGCCCGACTTCATCTTAAGTAAGATTTAAAACTAAGTGTTAGGAGTAATAAATGTAATTTCAATCATATATTCCTAAAAGCGGATCATAGCTAAAAGTATTGATTTTAAGTTTTTAGTGGATATCCCACAGTCAATTATTTAATTATAATTTTATGGCATAATTATTTAAAGATATTTTTATTTTATACATATTTATTTAATTACCTAACGTATCAGAAAAAGTTTGTGGAATAAATTTATATTGCAAATGAAATTATGATAAGATCATAATGATGAAATTCATATTATATTTATGTATTATTTCTAAATTATTCTTCGAAATTGCTATATTGCAATTAGGTATTAATAGAATATAAAATGTCTAACATCATGTTATGTTTATTCCTTAAAAAGGACGTAATTGATATAATATACTGAAGTATAGAGTTAAACAAACATGTAGTGATTGTTAGAGAAGAAGTTCACTAAATTAAGATTTGTTAGAGAATAAGTTTATTAAAATAACCCAATATGAGGATTCCATTTGCAACATACTTGTATGTTTATGAAAATTTGATTGTGATAATTTTATAAGTGACTCTTTAACTTAAGATATCTAAAATATCTTATATAGAGATTGCTATTTTTTTATACTACTTATGGTCTATCCTTATCAAAGATAACTCAATTGGTAGGTCATTGGATATAGTATAGAATACATGGAGGTAGTTAAGTGATCAATATAGGATTTATCAACCTAAAGTAATTAGTGATAATAATCTATTTTTCTAATTAATATTAACTCGAGAAATATTTGGCTAAGGTACAATGACAAATTGAAAATAGTTTTCAAATGTCATTAATAGAATCAATTACTAACATTTGAAGACTAATATTGTTGAACTCAAATAGAATAGGTATTAATTTCATATTCTATCTAACTGAAACATTATGCGATGAAATGAATGAATCATACAAAAAAAATCATACAAGAAAATTTGAATCAAAACTACCTTAATATTCCTAATATTTAACTGATCATGATGCATTGCTAAATGTCAACATTAATCTATAACCATAAATTATTTAATTTGATAATTAAATATAAATTAAAGAGATTAATTTACCAAGTCTTAAACAAATGTAAGGTTACAATTTATATTCTTTGCCAAAGCATTTAGGAACCTACTAGATCACACACAATGAATGGTTGATGAGGAGAAGTTAAATAAATCATGATGGACTTGTTTGTAAAGTTTGAGAATTTTTATGATTGAATATGAAATTTTGGAATTTTGGTTCCATTGTTAATTAATTAAAATTATATATATTTATATAAAATTAGAATTATATTTGAATTGAATTATTAAAAGAATTAAAAACCTTATTATTCGCAAGGTTACACATGCTAAGTTTTAAAATTTATTAACCTTGGTAAATTCCGCAAGCGCACTGGTCGTTCATGTAATACTTAAGGTATCGATCCCACGAGGAGAGCTAAGCTAGTTCTAAAATCTAAGGTCGTACTAAACTACAATAATTCAAAATAAATAACTAATGCAGAAAGTAAACCAATTAAATAATTAATTTCAAGAATTGAATTGTAGAAATCTAAACAAGATAACAAGTCACACAAATCAATCCCAAAACCAACCTAGAAAGGGGTTTTAATATGAAATTAACGAAAACCTAATCAATTATGCAATTATCGAATTAATGGGTCTAGATAGTTCTAGGGTGAATTACTCTCTCTCAGGTTATAATTCTTAACCTTAATTGATAATCCCTAATTTAAATTATGGAATTGTGATCTCTCGATTCACAATTAATCCAAAACCTAAATTAGTTATAAATTGTTTAATAACCTATCGGGAACCTATGCTCGATCTCTCGTTATACGATTCTATCGGTTTGATTCAATTCTTTACCTATTAAATCATCTAACTCTTGTTAGCCTAATTTGATTATTTTCACTTGGTTCACCCTCTCAGTCTATTGCCAAGTTATTAATAGCATAATTAAATCACAATTAAATCAATAACAAAACATAATTAATCAAACTTTATTAATCTCAAAAATCAAAATCCCAAAGGTGAGTATAAACAAAAACTCAACATTCAATACAACTTATTCTCAACATCTATTTCAATTCTATACATGAATAAAATTGAAATAATCAAAAAATACATTAGGAACGAAATTGAGGAGGCAACGATAGCGAGAAACCACCTATTTCGGGAAGTATGTCGCGTCAAGCTTCTTCTTCGTGTTTCTCTTCCTTTAACTCCTTTCTCAATCTCTCGATTTCTCTCTAGGTTTTTTGGAATTGGCTGACGTGAAGGCTCTCTTTTTCAGACTCTCCAACTTTCTTGCATTTGTCTCATAATAATGTATTTATACTTTGGACACTCTAGGTTAAAGTCAGGGTCGAAATAGTCCGAAAAATCTTGCGAAATTTGAGTTTTTGCTTCATCTTGACGCAGGTCACGATCGTGACCAGCGCCTAAACCTTTTTATCACAATCGTGGCCCAGAGTACACAATCGTGGCCTGGATCTAAGCTCTCTTTCATGACCGTGCCCAAAGTGCACGATCGTAGCCTGGCTGCCCTAGCTCGTCCCTCTCTGTCACGATAGTGGCCTATTGTGTCACGATCGTGGCCTATATTTTTAGCCCGAAACTCTTCACAACTTCTCCATTCTTTTCCGTTTACCTTGAATCACTAACAAACACATCATGGTAACTCAAAAATATAACAATTAAGCTCAAAGACTCATACTAACCCATAAAAATACTTAAATATATAAACTAACACAATCAAACCATAAATACACACTCAACACTCAAATTCATACTAAATACATAACAATTAAACCCTAAAATGTAATGCAAATGACAACTATCGGTTATTATAAATACATATAGTCTTTAAAGGAGTTAACACTTCTTGCTTACTCCTTTCTACATACTTGTAGCGTTTTTTCAAATTGTTCGTATGGATATTGCTATAGGTCAAACACGTGTGTGGCTATAATGGTTACGATGAACATGTTCATATACGATTTGAGAAAATTTTAAAGAAAAATAATTAAGCTAAATAATAAAGTACAATTTACCTTTATGCTTTGTTCTTTTCATGTATCAATCATATTATAAAATTTAAAATGATCTTGACTTTATAAAAAAAAATTAAAAAGTTTCTTTCTTATTTTGCTCAATATAAGGTCAGATCCCACTTGATTTCTTAATAATGGCATTAGAGTTATCTTTTCATTATACGACTTGATTAAAGGTATTAGATTGTCATTGATCATTATTTAAGAATTGAAATTAAAAACTTTAAGACTAGGATTGATTTAGATTCAACTTAAATGTGAAAGAATTCAAATGAATGCCTTTGAATCCCTAAGTTATCCAATTAGTTTTGATTTGTTATGAATGTTGAAAAGTCTTGACCAATGAGATCTATAACTTGCTCATAAATGCAGATTTTAGAAATCCAAATGTTTAAGGTGCCGCTTATCAGGACACTAAACTCATATGGTGCCCTCCAGCTTAAGTACCCAAGTTTTCCAAACCTTAGTTAGAATCATTGATAGCTGGCTTTGAGATTGCAATATATTTTACGTAAAATAATATTATTTTGAGTTGGAAATGCTTTAATGTAGTATTAATTGTCAATAAGTATAATACAAATTTCATTTAGTGAAAATGATTATTTGGATCAAGAAATTCTTTAATGAACTTAGTATAGTTGTTAAAATAGTAATGTACTATAGAACATATTAGGCATATGAGAGGAAGTAAAGTCTTATCAAAGATCAATATATATTCAGGCAATTTCTCTTAATTATAATAATTGAAACAAAAGTTGTAAGATTTAAATAGGTGCTTATTATAAAGAATCTTATAGAATTCTTTCGCAAAACCAAAGTCCTAATAGTAGTATGATTTTCATATGGGATATGGTATAAGATCTGTAATGATTTGTTTGGTAGAAGTACGAGATTGTTGGTTTATACCTCATAGTTGTAATTTTATGACATAATAATTTAAAAGCATTCTTTATCTTATGAATATTTATTTAATTAGCTTATGTATAAGACAAAATGCATGATATAAATGTATATTACAAATAAATTATAATGAGTTCACAAATATAATATTCATATTAAATTTATATAATATTCTTAAATAGTTCCTAGTCATGGGTGCTTATTAGAAAACATGTTTGATTTTTTTTAACTTGATATTCAAAAGTATCTCATATAGGAATTGTTATATTTAGAGTTGTCAATTTGGCCCCGGCCCGACCCATGGGTCGGTCAACAATTTTTGGCTTGGTTTGACCGGCCCATAGGCTGGGACACAGGACAAATATGTATGGCCCGCGGGCCAGCGGGTCGGGTCACAGGCCAAGGGCGGACTAGTCCCACCGATGGCCCGTCGCCCGCCCACCACAAAATTTTTTTGATTATTTATTAAAATAATTAATAAATAATTTAAGTTAAAAATTTTTAATTAATGTAGTTCATAATTTTAACAATAACTTTTAACTTGTTAACTTATTAACTTTTCAT
>JANZXR010000172.1:27262802-27287579 GCA_027575705.1 Erythroxylum echinodendron | reverse complement strand
AAATCTTCTAATATTAGAATTTAGATAGAAAAAAATTATGAATCTAATTTATATAAATTTAGATTAATTAGAATAAAGTGATTATAGAAACAAAGTAAAAAAACTATTTTTGATTTAATGAAATAAATATTTTATAGAAACAAATCAAAACTCAAAAGAATTTATAAATTGAATTCTAATTTTAATAAAATAATAGCTATTTTCAATGTAATAAACTCTAATTATTTATTTTTATAACTAAATTACTTGTATATTATTTTGAAATTGATACATTAGGATTAGTAAAGTGATTAACTCATTTTAAGATTAATATACATATATATATATGCATAATGTATATATTATGTAAATATGAAAAATAAAATAAAAAATTCTAAAAAGCATAAATACATATATGCATAATATACATATGTTGTAAATATGAAAAATAAAATAAAAACTTTATAATTTATTAATTTTAAAAAATAAAACAATAATTTTTTAAATTTATTTTTAAAAATTAAAAAATTTATTAAAATTCGGGCTAAAAACGGCCCTCTGGCAACCCGTGGTTTTGGCGGGCTAGGCGGGCCGAGCCATGGGCCTCTTCGTGGGCCTCCCATCGGTCGGCCGGAAACAGCCCACGGGCCGTTTAGGCCCGCTTGAGCTTGGCCACAGGTCGGCTTTCTGCGGTCCACGCGGGCCGTGGGCCGAAATGCCCCGATGCAATTTTTTGACGAGCCTACCTGTTGACATCCATAGTTATATTTTGGTACTACTATACTCTTAATAATAGTTGTAGTACAAGTGATTTTTTAACTTGATCTACAAAAATATCTCATATAAGAATTATTATATTTTGATACCATTATATTCTCAGTAAGTAATCGGAAAATATAATATAAACTATATGGAAATAATTGAGTGATTAATATATTAGTTATATAATGGTGAAGAACTAATATTATGCTTGACTTAAAATTTGAAAAACTTTAATATTAAATATTAAAATATTAGTTCTTATTTAAATTCAATTAATATTTAATTTAACTA
Source organism: Erythroxylum echinodendron (assembly GCA_027575705.1). NCBI lineage: Eukaryota > Viridiplantae > Streptophyta > Magnoliopsida > Malpighiales > Erythroxylaceae > Erythroxylum > Erythroxylum echinodendron. Next base: position 27,286,547 of record JANZXR010000172.1, on the reverse strand, counting down.
AATTTATATTTAATTGAATCACAAAAACTTCTAAAATCTTATTATGAATAAATAAGAACTCTCACTCCATGATTATTTCTTTCTACACCATTTATAGAGTTTTATCAACTTGTTTGTCTTAATAATAGATTTCGGTACGTAAACTAATTATAAAAATATATCGTAGGAAATTTTAAGAAAAATGGTCAAAATATACAATAAGATGTAATTTATGTTTATATTTTCATGTGTTCATGTATTAATCATATGACATAATTTAAATTTTATACGATAAGAGCAAACATTATCATCACCTGCATTCACCAAAATTAATATACTAAAATAGCTGGAAGTTCGGACATTAATCCATTTTCAATACATAGGATCTAAAATTCATCGTGAGTAATACTCTCTAGAAAGAACATGCTTCATTAATCAAATGGGTGAATCTTACAGACAATAATCCAAAGATTGTAAAATTAACATGTAGCTTCACATGGGACTCCGCAATACTTCTTGGTGAATATACATAAAGGTTAGCTTAACGTATTCGTAAAGACAATTAGAACTTACAGTACAGTGTGAAAACAGTGAAATCAAATTAATTGCATTGCTGAACTTTCTACGGTATTGCAAAGGGTACACGACGCAGTTGATTAATGATATTTCCAATACAAACTACTGAGCGCTCCAAGGTGCTTAAGCCTCTACCTCTTTTCTTTTCTCAAGATATACCCAACCAAAATATGGGTATCGCCCACCTGAAATTAGATAATACTATGCGTGAAGGAATCTAAAATCGTTGTGCAAAGCACAAGATGAAAAAGGAGTGCTTATCTCGCGCAAGCATTCGATAACACTAGACCCCACAGATTAATGCAATGACAAACTAAAAGTTCTCACTTTTTTCTTCTATATGGAACTATAACTTTTTAGTCAGTCAATTTTGGGAGGAAGAATCCAAAAAACTGAAAATCTAAATTATCCAAGTTCAGGTTTCTTACCATTATTATCAATCTGGGACAATGTCAATCAATCAAGTGTAATCAACAGATGTGATTAATTTCCCTAGGCTGGTGGTAGTGGACGCCGGCAAGTTGGACATTCCATCTTGATATCCATCCACCTTTGTAAGCAACCAGGATGAAAGAAATGATCGCATGGTGTTACCTGCACATAAATTCAGTTAAAGGTCTAATTTATTTTGTAACTAAATGCAGAGTAACAAAAACAAATTACCATGCAATCGTTAGGCTGATGTGTAAGATCAATCGCTGTCATGCAGATGACGCAATCCATTCCATGATTCATATCCTGCTCAAACCTTCTATAATAGCTGTATTTCTCCGGTAGGATCTGCAGACAACTGGGAAACAGTGATCCCTCCATCGTGACAAGCAATCAAAATTTTATCAAGAAACCCTTGCCTTGACAATGCCTCCTAAAGGCAAGGCCTGCAACTGCCATTAAGAAGCAGTAGCAACTAATAAAAAGCACATGCAACCAAAAATGTAGTCATGTATATTCATATACAAGGTAATTCCACATTTAAAGAGAACAAACACCATAAACTCAGATTCTAGTCCAGAACTCATTTGCAAACATCACTAAAATTAGTGCTATGAGCTACATTTAACCTATTAATATGAACTTTATATTTTAACCAGAAGATAATAGAAGCATAGTTAAGAACATAGTAAACATATGAATTTATTGCAATTTAATCTTGTAATATGCTGAGTACTAAGATGTTAAATACCATCAACAAAGCCATCCAATTAGTTTAAATAATCAAATATATGAGTTCATATACTTCGTTTAAACAAACCGATGGAGTTTCTAGGTAGCCTAGAGATAAAAGGATGTTATGTCCTTCAACTGAGTCTAACCTGTATTCTACTAGAAATCTACGAACTAAATGGACTTTAAAGCAATTCTTACAATTGTACATTATGGCTGTCAATGAATTTTAAGGAGCCCATACCAAGTCAAAATCCCTAAGTCTGCCTGTTGCATGAAGACCTGAAAATCGATGCCGTCAAGGAGGCCATATTTTTGCAATTAAACATTTTCTACAAATAACCCTGTGAAACTTCTTTAGGTTGCCTCATTATACATATGTTTTGTTATGAGAAGTAACCTATCTACATAATTTTGGGCAGTAGATTAGATTGTCCATAGATATTTAACTTTTTAGAGCTGTAACATTAAGGGCAGCTGAAACTAAGGCTATGTTTGGTTGGAGGTTTTATAATGGAATAGAATGAAATGAAATATTATTCCATCATTTGAGAGGAAGTTTTATAATGAAATGAGATGGAAGATGAGGGTTTCATATTACATCTCATTCCATCCTAAATAGTAAAAATGAAAAACCTCCGATTTGGAGGGTTTAGGATGGAATGTAAAATGATAATCAACTTTACACTATGTTATATAATAAAACTTTCATCCAAACAACATTTCACTATATTACATTATGAACCCTTTCATCCCTCCCAAACAACAACTTTCTAATATTACATCCATTTACGTTCCATTCCATTCTAAACTATTCCATTCCATTCTATTTTATTCTATTCTATTAAAAACTTAATGTCCAACCAAGCATTGCCTAAATATGACAATATAAAGAAATATAATACATCTAGATATCTCTACAACAGATTTTTTGATATTTTGATGGTGAAAATAGACTGTTGGTGGTTGGAAGGTGGTGTTCAGACAAGCTGGGATTGTTCAATACTTGGGCACAGTGACTTAAGTGAGAACAAAACCATGGTTGTTTGGATTGCTGGCTTTGGGTTTCTGTGGGAGTTCAAAGTAGTGCCTACTTCATTTACAAAAAAATGATTCGTCCACTAGTCCTTTGATGAAGTATAGATGGAGGATTTGATTTGGCTATTCCTAGCGGCTCAAAAGAATGATGAATATGACCCATTCTGTAATGATACAAGAGCTCTCCTCTACAGATCGTGCATAACGCTAAACGGTTAGCCTCACTCCTTTGCGTGTTTTATTGATGTACACATGAGGATTGGTAAATCACACAGCATAATCTCATTCTGGAAGAAGCATGGTCAAACAATTCACCACTACCAATCAAGTTAAAAGCATCTCACAAATTAACTCTAAGTACAACTGAGACAGTGATTTGCCATCCCACATGCATATATATGCTACATGCATAGCACTAACCATTAGGCAATTGCAAAACTACAGAAACTATCACTTGCAGCTTAGGTTCTCCGAATATTAAAGGTGATTATGCAACAGACAATTTAGCATTCATTAATTCTTAATTCCTGGTTGTTTTAGTTTGTTTATTTCTAAACATTGTTGTACTTCATTGGATTTCTCTAATAAATTTCATTTATTTAACCCAAAAAAAAATGTAGTACTACTCATTTCCTATGTTGGCTTTCCATTCCGGGGGACATAAATTCAATGAAGCTAGTGCAGGTCCTGTTAGCCCCTTCATCAACTTAATGCTGATGATGCATTCCTTCATACAGTGACTTATTAAAAGGAAGTTTAGATGGAGCAACCATCAACACTTATTGATCAAGGAGAGTTAAGGAAAGCATAAAAACTACAAAATTACAATTGACCCATGCCTAGTTTGAACCCGGTTGAAGTGTAATGATCATACGTTTGTAATGCATTGTATGTCCCATAATAGGTCTCATTCTTCCACCCTTCCCAGCAGTCAATGGCTATTCATAGCTATTACCTTGACACCAAAGAAGAGTTCGACCCAATGCTTTATTTCCGGCCTAGTTGATCCTGATTCGACATTAAAAGTATATTGATTTTCCCCAATAGCCAAATACTTTTGTCTGTAAATACTGCATATTTAATTCCATCCATAAATCTATTTTCTTCCCTATGAGATATAGTCAAAAACAATTGACCCATGCCTAGTTTGGGAGATTTAGTGATGTGATTGAATTTTGTCTTACAAATAAGTGCATACGATCACTCAATATTCTCCGAAGTATCTATGGATATATTTGCTTAGTTGTATATAATGATGATATAGCAATTACTAGTTCTTATAATATTGGTATCGGTATGTCAAAAACTTTTCTCGGCATGAGGTTTCAAACAAAGGAGATGTCCCTCGAAATATTTCATAGGTGTTAAAGTGACTGTTTCACCACACAAGCTTAAGCTATTATGTGAGGCCAACTTAATTGGTTTTATATATTCACTAATACACCCCTTCAAGTGAAAGCCCTTTCGGTTTGAAACTTGCACAGGCTCACTCTATCTTGTTTGAGGCCAACTTAATTGGTTTTTATACATTCACTAACACACACCCTCAAGTGAAAGCCTTTGGGCTTGAAACTTGCACAGGCTCATTCTACGTTGCGCTAAATAATAGGTGAGTGGTAGGACTTAAACTCACGACGTGGGCAAACCCAGGCTGCGATCTAGTGGTATTGTCTACTTTGGGCCTTGGCCCAGCCAAGCCCTCATGGTTTTGTTTTTCCCACTCCCGGAAAAACACGTCTTTGATGGAGAGATATCCATACCCTTATAAGGCATACTTCGTTCTCCTCTCCAACCGATATAGGAATCTCACAATCCACCCCGCTTTAGGGCTCAGCGTCCTCGTTGACATACCGGTCCAGGTACTAGCTCTGATACCATGTTAAGTGACTGTTTCACCACAACAACTTAAAGCTATTATGTGAGGACAACTTAATTGGTTTTATAGATTCACTAACAACAGGGATTGAGATCTCTTGAAGTAGTAAATAGGTATCTTTGTATCCTAGATAGTTTACATTCTAAACATGCTAATGAAACAAGTTTAGCTGAAGCAAAACCATACGATGCCCTATAATGTCAAATGTGAAGTTAGGAGTTGAATGGGATATCTTTATTGATTAAGAAAGATTAGAAAAATGTAGTTTGATAATTGAACTATAAAAGATAACTCGTCCACATATCACCTTGTTAGTAAGTGCTTCATTCAATTTGTGTCATTTCCCAATATTTTAAATGATTTAATCAATTTTTGTCATCTCCCAAGATTTGACGTCGCAATTCATTCAAAACTCTTCAAAGCAGCTCTAACGTGTGGAATCTTGAGATCATAATCATTATGGAATTGATGGTTTTCGGATGTTGATTAGGCAAGTTCTAATGTAAATAGGCAGTGGACTATAGCATGCTGTGACTTGTTGGAGATAATCTTATCACTTGTAAAAGTAAGAAAAAAAGTGTTGTATCTCAACCAAGTGTAGAATCTAAATGTCATGCAATGACATAAGTAACTTACGAACTTATGTGGCCACATCATTTACTTGGAGAGATTGGAATGTATAAGTCCCAACTTATGAGTTTCTAGCGTAATAATCAAGCAACTATTCTTATTGCCAGTAACGTAATACTTTATATGCGAACAAATAATACAAGGTAGATTGCCACTTTGTCCTCGAGGTGTTGCAGCAAGAGTTGATTTCTACTAAATTTTAGCTGGGTGCCAAGTAAATGGCATTTGTGCCAAGCTAGCATGTTTGATATATTTCTCCAATTTAAAGGAGAGTGCTAAGAGCTATTATAAAGTTGTATACATGATTTTAGGTATTAGATTGGAGATATATATGGTGTACATCTCATATTCATGGAAAGATATATATGTTGTACATCTCATATATATATGTATATATATATATCAAAATCACGCTTCAGATTCTAATTAACTGTCAGTTTCCTCTTTCCTTTCTCATATCAGACACAAAGGGCACGATATCAATGTGATAAAGCATAATCTATGTATAGGAAAATTGACAACTTTATGCAAAAGGTCTAGAAAATATTTCTCATTGGCTAAGAAACAGAAGAATATATATGCTGCTATGTGTGTCACTACTAAAAGACCAATGACAAAAGGTGGAAAGGTTTAGCAAAAAGAAAATGGACAAATATAAAATCAAACCTGGCGAGGTATGAACCACCGAGACCCCAGATAGTGTTGAAGAAGAAGGATTGATGCTTGCAGTCCAATGAATACAATCAAACATGTACACCAGCTCTTCTCAGGCTCAATGCGCATGAAGTTGTTAGGGCATCCAAAAATATACAATGGGATTGCTAGCCGAGTAATAGTCATGCCTACTATGTAATGAGGATGCAAAGATTTTCTTGAGTCACGAATGATATTGTTAACTATTTGTGGTATCCAAAAGGAGTACATTAGGAGCAGAATAGGTCGAAGAAATTTACGCAACTCGTACATGAGTAAAATGCCTCCCAAAAGAATCCCATCTGACAAAAGTTTTACACGTTAATCAAATTACTTTAAGAGTATAAAATTAACCATATTAACTTAACTCTTCTAGCTGGTATCAGGCTGGGTAGGAAATCAATTCATGAGCACAAGTATGTACATTGCAATCATGAAAAAATCAAAGAGCACCATGATAGACTTGATAATTCATAGATTTTAGTAGTTGTTCACACAATAATACATTATCACATGAGTTCACCAACATCTTTTCATTACTTCAACAAAACCTGTAGCCAAACTATAAATAGTACAAAAATTGAACTTACAGAAACGACTGTATAAAACTGAGAGTTCACGTCTCATTGTCTCCCAACCTTCACTGTTATTCATAGGCCTGCTTGCCTTCCATATAGCAAGAAGAAATCTCATTTCAAAAATTGAGAAGACAACAAACTTGAAAAATGCGGCAGTGGCAAAAGCATTGAACAAGGATTCTGTCCAGAATGAGGTAAGCATATTAACTTTTTGGGGATAGAAACAACTTATCAGAACTGTATAAAAGTATAAAAATTTCCTGACAAACAGAAGAAAAGAAGTAAATATTTTCACAGTGAACTATACACATATCAGAAAATAATGGTCGATTAATGAAGCCTCAGATCAGTCGTCTAGACTTGACAAAATTTGCTCCAATTTCTGGATGATACATCAACCTGATTTTATTTTGTTCAGGGTGGACCCATTTTGTTTATGCTGCCTCCCTCAGGACAGTCACCTTGTTTTGTTTTGATGTGGGGTTCACGTAACAATTGTTCCCTGAGCTGCTTGATTGTCAACATGCTTGTAATTATTTTTCCTTTTTATTGATTTAATTTGATCTTGCTTACCCAAAGAAAAAGTACTTATCCTGTGGATTGTGATAAATGTTCGCACGTTGTAGTTCATAAATAAGCAATCCTTGATTATTTAATACCCTAAGTATTCATCAAAAGAAAGCTTTACTTCTATTTGTACAACTGGCAAACTAATGACTCTATTATAGCACGTAAATTTCATGTGCATAAGGAGAGGAAAAGAATTTGTCAGTGTTTATCACTTCATAAGTTCCTTGATAATATACACAAAAAGCACAGAAAGTTCACAAAGCAAACAGACTATAGCTATGTAACGTAAGTGTCCTACATTAGAACAGTTGATGAAATAGAGATTTGTAATTATTCTTAGGTTAAACACACCATTTTCCTCTATGGTTACAAAGCTTTTTTAGTTTGCTTTGTGTTTTAAAATTTACATTCCAGCAGTCAAAATTTACCTACTAGTATTCCAGCAGTCAAATGTAAAAGGCAAAGATAAGCATCCATGATAGCTTGCTGACCAATCATCACAATTGAAACTTTAGCAGCTCCCTGACACACGCAAATCAGCAGTCAATTTATTGGAATGGTACAATATCCACAGCACATGACCATTTATTTATTCACAAGTACCAGACAGTTCAACAGTCAAATGAAAAAATCTGTCTCAAACTAGTTGCTTGCAACTGATGATAAGTAAAACTCTTACTGATTGAGTGTTGCTATGTTCCATTTGTCGAATCAATAGAAGTACTTGGAGGAAGGAGACCTGATGTCAGATATTAAGGAATCGACTGGATAACAGAAAATAGAATCTTTTACTGTGAAATGAAATATAGATTACAATATGTAAAGGATACAAAAGTGACCATCAATGTATAGTTTACAGCTTTATTATAGTAGACCTCAATGTTTACAGAGGTCGCATTCAGTAGTAAAGGTAAGAAGCAATCCCCATCATCATCCACAGAAGCACTTTCCATTAACCCTTCTACATGATAACGATCATGACCATGATCTAGGAAAACATATATAACTTGGTAAATCATTCTCCACACATTTTCACTATTATGAAGATTAATGAAAAATTAACATTAAACCATCAGAGTCATGTTAGAGATCAAATTAGAGGACGATTGTAGTGAAATAGATATGGGTTGAAAGTAGACAAATCAGTTTTCAAATGTTCTCAAGGCTATTATCCTGCTCTATATGGCAAGTGGACCATTTGTTTGGTTATCTGCTGATTTCTTCCCAGTTTAAATAAAATGATGAAATGAATTAAAGGTCCATGCTCACATCTATCATGAAATAATCACAAAAAGCATTTTAACGAAAACACATACCCAGACACACAACACCTATTGCTCTGGAAATGGTGAAACATTGACATATACGAGGCATAATATCAAAGAAAATTAGAATTACTTCAAGGAAACTAAGATTTTTGCCTTTGAAGCATCATTTTGTCCAACAGAAAACACATAAGAATTTAAAATCCTTATCAAAACTGTTGACATATGTAACTTAAAAAAAAAACACTGTTAACATATATAATATTAACTAATTACTAAAGTAATTCTCATTGCTATTCATCAGGATTATGGTAATTCGATTATACAATGAACTCATCAATAATTCAAGAATTAGGGTGGACAGGTCAGTAACACACATAACAAAACATACAAATCAAATGAACTCATCAATAATTAAAGAATTTGGGTGGACAGGTCAGTAACACACGTAACAATAAAACATACAAAATACAATGAGAGCTACTGGTTTCATATAAACACAAATCTTCAGAGAATTCAGGTACCATTCTGGGGAGACAAGATGCGTGTAATTTGTGCCCCAATTTCGATATTACAATTCTTTTCCATCTCATGAATTGGTGCTGCTACAACATGAAGTAAACATCACTGCACTAATACATTAATTGAACTCAAAATTAAACAGAATGTACGTGAACATACAACTTTTTCTCCTCCATATTTTATCTCGTGGAGAATCTTGGAACACCTGGGATGAAAAAACTCCAAGCTGTCCAATGAAGTAACAAATAAATTCTGTAAGCCAAAATCATAGACCACTACGAGTCCGTGGAGACGATAAATCAATAATTTTCAGTTTCCTCTGGCTACTAAACTTTTGAAGGTTCATGCACAAAATCTATGGAAATACAGAAAATTTAGCATGCCAACCTAAAACCATATAAGGTATGCATCAATATAGATTTCAAATACATTTTAAGCGGATAGGTTACCATGTGATATGGATTGGATAATATATAATCTTCATCCTGGCTCAGCTCTCCATCTTTTCCACTGCCATAATGCATTAAGAGAACATAAGGTTTGGTCAAAATAATTTGAATAAAACAGCATAAAAAATATTCGGAATGAATAAAGATAGACAAGAAAATTCATGTGTTACCAGAACTAAGAAACAGAAGTAAAACTTATATCATTTCTATGCAAAAGTTTTTCAAGCTATGTCCAGGCTTTGGCAAATACAACTTGCAGTTCAGGATGTATGCTTCTTACTCTACCCAAGAAAAGGATTCATAATGAACCAGAAAGCCGGTATTTAACAGTTGAATGAAAATGCACTAAAAACTTGAAATCAACAGTTAATATTACTGGCAGGTCAGAGATTTACCTGTTAGCTACCAACCGAAGCTGTTTAAATGGCCATATGTATACACCTTCAATCCTTATTTGGGCACCACCAACATTTTGTTCATTGTCAAAAACATCATTGAATATAATTATACCCTGTTGTCAGCACCATAACTAACAAAATAAGATGTTTTCTACCATATGATAGGTACACAATATTAAGAAACAAAAATCAAGCAACAATGTGAATAGATTATATTAATAGTCCAAAAATGTTTATATAAGTACATTTAAAAAGTTTTCTAACTTATAATGGCTGATCTTTCATAGGAAATGAGCAGAAACCATCAGTAGCTATAGTTCACATCTGTGACAGTAATCCATGAATACCAATGGCATGAACATGAAATGAAGTCACTTGAGCTGCTAAAACATTTTAAAAATCATCCACCAATGCAGTAAAATAAAGTTTCACATGATAAATTTTAGTCTAGTTCCCAGTAGTGGATACGGATGGTCACATATGCAAGAAATTAGTTCACAGTTAAGGTTAAACAAGTCAAGCCCCACATGGAATTTGTTGAAAAAGACGTGGAAGCTGTTGGATAAGTCATGGATTCTCAAGAATAATAGAATAAATATCCACTTTAACCATGTTTCCCTAATTGTTAGCAATTAGTTTCTTTGTGTTGTGTAGATAATACGCTTTGGTTATTTGGGCGATAATTGGTATAAATATATGTAACGGGTCTTTTAATGGGTGTGATTGATTTTGAGAATTAATTTGTACTGGGGAGTTTTGTCCACTCAATATGGACCAGTTTATTGATTATAATTGTGTTAAGATTCTTGCACTCTTATCATCAATAAAAATATTTTTATCTTCCAGCACAATTAGTTGTCTTTTTTTATTTATCAGCAACTATCACTATTCAATAAAAGGTAGGTTGTATTCAACAAATAGCTGACTGCTACAAACACTAATTGTACAAAATGATAATGAAACTAAATTCTGATTACGTGATTCTTTTAAACAAAATACTTTATACAGATTAAAGAAAAGACGTCACCTGGACATAATGCACACCAGTTATTTTTGTTGGTGTGCTCATTAACTCAATAATAGAATCACCACTAGCCTTCCTAGAATTTGGAAACCTGGAAGAGCTATTTGCAGAGTCTAGAAATTTCCAAGTTCCTGCAAATCATGTGTCTAAAAATGTGTTAAGGGATGTGAATGGAAGATGAAACACCATTGAACATATTGGTAAAATTGAAAACTGAAACTATAAAGCATCCAACTGAAATGTGTAGCAAGTACGATTTAAAGTTTCTTCATAAGATTATATATTAAATTGAAACAACAAAAGAACTAACAACAAGCAATCAGCTGGAGCAATACCCCAAACTTCATATCCTTGCCTAAGCATCCTCAATATAAGATCCATGTCCTGAATATCTCAATATTGATTTGAACTTATAGAGACAAGAAAGGGTGCATAATGCCAAAACATCCAACCATATACATTTCCAACCCAAGTAGAGCTCAGACATGGACCAAACTAGATTAAGATTGCAAATAAAATATAGCTTCAATCATCTGAGAAAAAATTAGAAGATATTTGATAATAAAACTTTTGACATGGTAAGCAATATATAAGAGATCATCGCAACTCCGTTTCTACCACTCCAGTGTATGGATAGATTTTAACAAAACAAAGTGCAACTTGAGGAGTCTGCAGCTTTCAGTACGAAAGGAACTAAGATGAAGTAGAAGCATAACATGTCCATGATATTATCTAAGTTATTGGCCAAGCCAATCTGTGACTAAAATTATATAAATAAAGAAAAAGGTCTCTTTGGATTGCAAGATGATCACAACACGAAATTTGGAGATGTTAAAACTCTGAAGAAAAAAACTGCTCATAAATGATACGTTTTCTCCCAGTTATATCCTCTCAAGTTATGTATTTGGATAATTGTATTTAAAAACACAACTCTTTTAAATTATTGAATATTTTAAAGTGAGGATAAATATTTTACATCAAAGGAAGACACAACAGTTCAAAATCACAAGAAATAAGCACCATACTGTCATCAATATGGTAGTTACAACTATTTACTTCCGTACAAAAGCCATGCAGACTATTAATACATGACCGTAGGTCACAAACCTCGGTAAGTTCCTGTTATATTCCATGGAGAAAATGCACCCAAATCATTTTCCTCCTTGTGAACAAACAGCCACTGCAAGAGGCGACACCGTAACAAAATAGTTAGGGGTAATCACATCACTTTTGGAATTATGCCAGTGAATCTTATGCACCAAGTATAAAATATATCCTCATCCTTACAATAGTGAAACTTCACGTTAGAAAATATAACAAGTACTCCAGCTAAGAGATTGAGAGAATTATCGGCTGATCATTACACTAAGTATAATTGCCAAATACAAATATCATTCTTGAACAACTTGTTTTCCTAATGACTAGTACTATATTAGAGAGAGATGAAAGATATTTCTTATTCTTTTTCACCTTTTCTAACAGTATTCAGAATGAGTTCCGTCCAGTTCATAAGCAACACTTGCAAGCATTAACTACAAAGATATTCAGTGATAAAAGCTTACTTCAGTTTTCAATTTTCAATTATCCACTTTAGACTTTGAAGCTTCTTAATGATCAATGCATGGTGCTCTGATATGTCAGCTACTTAACATGGCATCGTCTATATTCTCATTACCAAAAGTCAAGCTTTATTTCGTTTTTCCATTTTCTCAAATAACAAAAGTCAAAGCCTATAATTGACAAAGATCAACTTGAATCCAAGTGTATGTATAATCTTCGCTTTTCTTACCAAAAAAAGAAAAAAAAAAGTCGAATCCTGTCAAAGTTTCGGTTAAGAAACAATACTGATCTCAAAATTGGTATTACCAGTATAAAGACCGCTGATAAAAACCCAAAAAGAATTTCAGATTACATAAAAACAATCCAAGTGACAATACTTAGTTCATTCAGAATCCACGACAAAATTCATACTAACCTCATCACCCCATGACCGATTCCGCTCTCTAAGCGGTCTAAGCCCGACCACTGGGGGCAGAACCAAAGACCCAAACCAGAGCAAGAAAACAGTGGAGAACAACAACCCCAACTCTTTCCCTCTCCTGTTGTGGGAGCACAAAGCTCCAAGATTACCACAAGGAACCATATCAAAGGCACCACTAAGTCCACCCCTCAAAAAAGTACAATCAAAACTGTTTATTGAGAAAACAATAATGAAGGAGACAAGAAGAAAATGAATGAAAAGAAAAAGAGCCCATGAAGAAAAAGAAAAATATGAGTGAGTATGTGTATTAAGAGAGAGTGGGTTTTGCTTCAAGCGGAGTCAAACATTAGCAACTAACAAACCAGAAGAGAAAGGGAGCGCCCAACAAACACAATGGAAGTTGGGACGTAACAAAACAAAAATCAAATATTTATTTTACCTTCCACAAACGAAAAGACATACTCAACAAAACTACGCGTGCTTATGTATAACTATACAGCCTTGCCTATATAAAAAGATAATTGAATGGATTTTGTCGATGGGATGGCATACTGTACAGGTCCAGATATCTACCCCGTTTTCCGCGTTGTGTATGTTTATTTATTTAATGAAAATGGGGAATGGATGCGTACATGTACGCGCCAAAAGCAGTCGAGAAATACTCTAAATACATTAAATTAGGGGATCAAAGAATGAAATAGATAAAGAATAAAAGTTATTTTTAGGAATAGAATAAAATGAGTATTATTTAGTTTGGTTCAAAGAATATAATAAATAAAGAATTTATATGTTAGTGTTTGGTTTAAAAATATAAACTTAGATAAAAAATTAAAAATAATCTTATTATTATTATTCATTAATTATTACTATTATTAATTTTTACTTATTATTATTTATTTTATATTATTAAATCCTTCCACGTTAGTTTACATCTTTGGCCTACTTGCACTTTAATACTAGCCGTGTCAAAGATAAGAAAGTCAAGCACCTTCATCAAGAATTTAGTTAAACTATACCTTAATACTTATTAAAATAGATTACACCAGAGTTCCAGACAATATAAGCTATTGCAAACACGACTGTGCTGATGAAGACAAATGGGAAGGCAATAATAAACAGATCATAACCCCCCCCCCCCCCCCTGGAATTGAAATGTCCAACCATTCTTAGGCAATCCTCGCTTGCTATCATCAAACAAATTTGTGGGGGCTTCAAGGAGTGTAGATCTTTTCTTCACCTTATCACTTACTTTCAGAGCAGCCAATTTATTATGCAATCTATTCAGGCAGCTTTACATATCAACATTTTAGTTTTTCCTTCAAAGAAGAGAAAAATCCAACCTTGGAAAAGTTTTGGGTTTTAAATGTGTAGAAAACAGAACCAAAAAAATATGAATACATAGGATAAAACCTTTTCATAATCCGATAAAGATGGTGTTCCATTTGATTCTAAAGGTACTCCATCTTTGCAAGGTCGTGAAAACTTCCAGAGACATTATGCGTGCAGTCAATTTGCTTAAAAGTTGAAAACCTTCAACAGCCACGTAATACATGCTTCCTTTGATTTCCTTACACCATTCTATATCTATGCTGTCCAGTGACTTGAGCAATAACATCTGTTTAAATGAGTTCAAAAGGCAATAAAATAAACATACCAATAAAATATGGTAAGAAATCTTGTAAAGAAATTGGTGCAGCACCTGATTTAAGGATGAAGCAAACTGAAGTGCAAAATCATCAGGCTTAGCACGGATAGCTCCTATGTGATTGATGATTAGATAATGTCTCTGATAAGTAAGATATGTTAAGGCTTCAATGACAATAAAATAGACAAAAATTAGGCATTCATATGTACAGACTTTTATAAAGAACCCAAAGAAGAGCCCACCCCTTTCATTCTTATTATTATTCATTGTTAGATAATTCCTAGTTAATTTTCTTGATGTAATCATTAAGCTAGAAGAAGAGTGAAGATTCAAAAACTTTTTCTCCATGAATAGCTGCTTATAATGTACATATCTATCAAAACCATTCATACAGAAAACCTCATATTCAAGTATATTAGTGTCATCAGGAAAAGGATTTAAGTGCATGGAAGGTGAATATTAAAAAGCTTTACCAAAATTTCATGGTAGATAATCTCCAACATTTCATGGTAGGCAACCAAAAGTTACAAAATGTCCCATAGTGGTAATAACAAACAAAAGACTCAATACAACGTTCAAAATGTGTCCCGTAATTGTACAAACAGTGCCATTATATCAATGGGAACCACTTGGAATGACTGATCAAACATTGTAGGTCACATTTGTACAACAGTAACATTGCATACCTAGATCCTATATTGAAACAAGATAAGAAAGATAAGGAAAAAATAATTGCAATAAGTGAGCAAGGTGTGGAACTTAGGAAATTTTGTGTGCACATTGTAGCTATGACAATAACAAATCTAGAGAAATCAAAAGGAAGCAAAAAGAAGATGATTATTCCAATGGATATTGCCAACGATAATTATAAAAAAAGAACAAAAAGCAATCCAGCCAGATAAAAGTACTTTTTCATTTGTGAATGATCTAGTAAAAGTTTCAAAGACAAAAAGGATGTACTCTTCTGTGTCATTTATGAAATACATAAAGTAAAGGAAGATTAACATAAGGATATTCTTGTGCTTCCTTGGGTGGGAGTTCATGAGGTGATGGCAAGGTAAGAAGACGAGTTTTGAAGAGAACTTTTGAAAGTAAATAGACAATTCGTTCAGAATTGTAGCAGGGGAAAGATGAAGATATGAAAATGTAAGAATCATAGGATCATTCTACCACCAAAGGATATACTTATGCAATTTTAGAGCCAACTTTCGAAAACTATAAAAGACAAGAATACAAAAATATCCAAACCTTACAAATATTGATTAATTTTGATTTTGACCCTCTTGTCTAATGATTCACTATCCTTTTTTGAAGATGTTGCTAAGGCAACAAGAATAGGTAAAACTCGTAAAATAATGTGCCTTTCCAGAAATATAAGTGCAAAATCCAGCTCCAAAGATTCAACAGTAAAAACTATGAGAACTTGAATAATGTCTTTTACACTGTTTTGAGTTAAGGACCTCCAATGGAAATGAAAATAAGGAAACATCAACTGAAGCTTCCGTTAGAAAGCAAAAGGCATTAAGTCAACACAAATAATACAACACACCTCTGGACAACTTAATTAAGCCTACTCTTCTCTCAGCTGCTGCTTAGATTTCAATATAACCACCCAAACACTGCCCTCATATTTTACTCTCAGAAGTGCATTCATTTATTTTTATTCATTTATGATGTTTACGAAATGCACTATACTGTTTAGATTTTAGCTGCAAACTTCCATCAGATATGTTATATTCTAATTTCCTAAAGGTGGATTGCTTTTTCAAGTGAGAAGACAACATCATTTGAAACTTTTGTATGCAGGGCAATATTTGATGGCCAGAAAAAAAGCACACTGGTTTTTCTACATGAATGTAAATGATCTAATATAAAATGTCAGGATACTTGTTCACACGAAACATCTCAAGATATAAGTTCAATAAGATCACTCACCTTATTGCGTAAGAAGATCTGTAGAACAATTTAGTTACAGAAGAGCATATGTCAAATAAAAATAATGTCCCACACAAAATGACACTTAAGCAAACAGAAAGAAATTTGATGTGGAGAAATGATAAAGTTGAAAAATACATTAGTCACGACACTAAAATGCTATTCATATGAAAAAAGGGCACAATCACACACCTGCTAAAGCACGCTAACCCCATCTGACACGCACACGTACAGTCTTCAAATGCATGTGTACATGCCAGACAGAAATGACGCTCTAACTATTACCTTTTTACTATATAGCATGGAATCATAACTACTTCATAATTAACACAATGTTTAAAACCCAAAAATTTCCTCATATCATTTCGTAAACCATATTTGCAATGTAGCATTACAACCATCATCCATGCTTGTACAATATCAGCCTATCAGAGTCACAACTCTGTCTATAAAATATGCTACATGCATGATGAATTAAACAAAAATTTTACTAATCCTTCAGTCCCAACTGACCAAACTTTGAGTCATATCCTCTATCCAATAGCTATACAAAATCTCTTCTAAACAGTTTTAGAAGTTAGGTTGTTGCTCTCTCAAACCTGAAAATATCAACATTGCAATTTGGTTGAGTTTTGTGAACTTAGTTGAGTAACCATCCTCGATGGTTCAATCTTGTCATGCAATACACAATTTATGTCATCACATAATTCATATCATCTCAATTTTCATTATGTAATTTCAGGAAACTCTTTATTCACATAGAACATATTTCAGAATCCATACAATTCATCATTCCATTGCAATTATGCAGATTATAATCATCGATAATCAATCACACATATCGTACAATAAAAGTCCTCGAAACATTGCAATCATTCATTTTATTCATATCATATATATATGCAATACTTATGAGACTCCACTTCAGTTAATTACGTTGTTATGACCGAGTGCCTTTTTCACTGTCCCGTATCCGTTGTGGATACCAGGCTCTATCATACTGTCCCTTACCCGTTGGGGATACAAGGCTCTTTATACACATTGAGCTATAGGCACTTACCATAGATGTTTGAGCTTTAAGCTCTTTTTCACTTACGACTTCGGTCACAATTGCCTTTGTATTTCATTCATTCATGTAATGAAATGCACCATGTGTATTTATTTTGTCACATTCGCATTCTTTCTCATTCACATTTGTCATCAGACTTTTAGTCCAGCAGTCAACATAATAGTTGAGAATCATTTATTCAATCACATTCACATTCAAGTAGCACTTCTAATATTCTATTCATGCATCAAAACGCCTCGGACATTGAATATCTGGAATTCAGTACATACACATCACAATAATTCAGTACATAATTTAACAAACAATCAAGGTGACACCATCTTAGGTTACTCACTATTGCTCCTTTCAGCTTATTGCCTTGAAGTCTTGGCAATGTCTGGAAGCGATCGCTGAATTTGTTCTTCTATAAAATGCAATCATATACAAAATTTACACATTCAGATAAATAGTCAATCATAAGCACATTCATGAATGTATCATGTATTATGCATGTTCAATGAAAAATTTTCGGGTATGTTTCCTTAATACACTTTATAAGCAATTACAACACCTTCCAAGCATTCTTTAATCTCTAATACTCTTTACCCACTTTAATCCCCTCATTCAATATCAACTACATTCATTTAAGTTCTCATTTAAACCTACATACCTCATATGGTAACATCCTTACTTGAATTAGGTTGAAAAACATCCAAACAATCACCCTTTGATATAGCCTTACAGGTCACGATCGTGCAGGTGCACGATTATGAATTTCATCAAAAGTCACCATCGTGCAGAAGCTCGATCATGATTCTCCTCCAACCTGCAATATTTTCTTCCTTCTTTCTTGCCGTTTTTGACTTAGAAATAGAAGTTTTTAGGCAAAACTTTCTTCTAATCAAATGTTCCTCTATGTCTTACGTTTCTAATGACATCAAATTCATACATTTTGGTTCAGTATTATATAAGTTTTAACCAAAATACTCCATACTATTCTCATACCTCGATAGAACACAATTCTCAACTTCAAGCCAAATTTCAAGATTCTTAAGGACATAATTCAATTCTATTCCTTCATGAAAAATGTAGCCATATGTCTCTAGTTTACTCTAGATCAAAATTCATCATTCAATTTGGATATTCACAGATCAAGTTATGGCCAAAATACAGATGTATTTTCAGTAAAGCGCTGCATATAACATACTCCAGCACAAGTCATTGTCAATGTTCTATTACTTCTCTATCATTTCTCTATCCTTTCAAGTTGATGATTCAATTATACCTCAATTTTCAGTTTAGTAATCTTTATACACAATTCACAAGTTCATGAATAATCACTACAGAAAAACAGAACCTAATTCATACTTTTACATATCACATTTTCTGCACTTTACTAATCTTCATTTAACTTCAATTATCACAATCCTTTATACACTTTTTGCACATTTTCTACTGATTTAACTCCTTCACCACTTTACTTATATCTTAGAAATCGCTTCTTCCTAAACTACTCACTTATGCATCCATTCATTTTGCTACACCATTCACGCATGCATCCATTTTCAAAAATGAAAACATCATCAAAAGTCATTTACACTACCATAAAACTCAAACCACAACTTAATTTACACTTTAAATTCTTCAGTAAAATTCCAGAAATGAGGAGAGAAAATGAGAGGCTTCGGTGGATGAAACAAAGATAAGAATAGAGAAAAACAAAACAAGATATGGGCTGGAATGTTTTCTTTACAAGGAGTAATATGGGTAAGTCAATAACACAAAAATATCCAGCTAGGTGTTTCGGTGACGTAGAGTAAGGAGAAAGTTTTGGTGTTTCGGTGAACAAGCCAAAAGAATTGCAAAAATCTCCTGACCAAAAACATGACTTAGGTGTCCCTATTAGGTCTTGACATATGTCTCCAATGCATGTGTTACATTTGTCCACTAGTTATGCTACCATTTGTTCCTTAGCTATTGGTCCTCATGTCACACATTAATGGGTCCATTTGTCACTCTATAATTAGTCCATTTGTCAATGACTTACTAATCTAATTGTCACATTTCCATTTGTCTCTTATCTCTATACTTTTCTTAGTCTAAAATACTCCAAATATTTAGAAATTTCTGAAATGTCCAAAATGTCACCAAAAATACTAAATCAATTTTACTACACACCAATTCAATTTTCAAGACATTTAATCCACAATTTTCATTTTAATCACATTAAAATCATCTATACCCGGAAAATGTCAATGAATGCATTTACAATTATTTAATGAGAGACAACATTATTCACGTGCCTGTGTATGCTATATGATGCATGAAATGCACTTCTAAATTCTTAGTAAACTCTCATATATAGCATTATAGGGTTCTAACCCTACTCACGGGATAACGGTATGTTAAACCTGCAAATCATCCAACTCATCTCTCATTGAATCAATATCTTGCCAAAGAACACTGACTTGTGTGAATGTTTTAATAAATGGTTAGAAGTATAAGAGAAGTAATAATCTTATCTGCTTGAAAAAAATGAATTAAGAAGCAAATTTATACCAGTTGATTGACAGCTTTTGTGTCTTCCGATAGTGATAAGTGGTATGCAAAAACATCGGTATATACTGCATAATAAGTAAATTCCATTTATCCAATGGGACATTATCTAAAATGTTTATGTTTGAGTGTAGGTACATGTGTATGTGTTGAACAAATAGAGTAGAAAGAGGGTAAAGTTAGTAAATATTATCATTCAAATTGACTCCCTCCTTTAACCTCTCGTTCATTATGCCACCCCAGTGCAAGATGTAACTTCAAATGGAATACAAGTCTTCCAAGTGGATTTCCATGGAAAATAGAAACATAAGTGCTAGAAAATATGATGAAAAAGAAAAACAAGTCCTTTCAAGTTTATAAAGAAACGAAAAATAATGTATAAAAGAATTCAGATGATGTAGAACAAGGAAAGGAAATGAAATTCAACTTCTTTAGTTTAGATTAGTAGCCTGAAAATAATGTTCATACCTGTTTATGTTAAAAGGAAAAAGAAGAATATAACAATCACTGATAGGATTGAATTTTCTTATATTTTCTTATGTTTTACATGTGATTTCAATCCTATTTTTATGATAAAATGGTCAATTTGTGTTGACTGTTAGGTTGGATTTATTGATATATTTTTTTGACAAAAAATTAAAAATTAATTTTATTATGCTGCGTAAAACGCAGCAACGCATGCGTTAAATGCATACGCTAACGCTGCTCAACGCAGCATTCTATACAATACACAGCATACTAAGCATTTTTTGGAGGGAAAGCGCTGATAACGCCTTCGGGTGTTATATAAAGGAGAACGCTACAGGGTTTTGGAGACTTAACTTGGTTTTGATTTTCTTTTGGCAGGGCGGCAGTAACGACGACTATTGTGGGAGAGTTTTATTATTTGTTTTGGCAATGACAGTGCCGTCATAGGAAGGAGAAGAAAACAAAGAACGCAGACGCAAAGCAGAAGAGCAAGGCAGGTGTGGAAGCTAAGCAGAAGAAAAAAATATGGAAGAGATGGTAAATACGCATAGCATAAAATTAGATATGAAAGGCTAGGTTCCCGACATCGGTTCAACGGAGATATAGACACCGAGTCATGGTTAAGCTATTTTTGTCGTTTTAAAGTTGTGATTTCTTTTCAGATTGTTATGTTGCTGGTATTGATTTGGATGGTTTTAGGATAAATAATCTTAATATTTTATTTTGATTGTTTATTTTGAGCCTATTGCTAAAATATCAATTTTAATCTGTAATTGTTACTTTTGATGTTTGAAGTAGCGTCTAACGATCGTTAATTGTTAGAAACAACATAACTTAGGTTTGATAGCCCGAACGTGTGAGGTTACTGCCTATATTGATTGTTTTTCAGTTCGTAATGCGATTGCCAAATTGAATCTAGAGATCGTATCCTAGGTTATTCGACAGTTAGGTTTAATTAATGATCGTATCTTGATTAAATTCAACCTAAGGGAAAACCGAGATTTGTGGAGCGTTCTATTAGTCTCAAATCAATAGTTCGAAAAGAATTGTAAAGACTTTAGGATGAAGGAATATGCTTGATTGTGATTAGGCCGAGATTGACCTTAGAACCGGACTTTACTCATAGTCAACACTTTTTGCATTTTCGATTAATTGTTTTAATTTATTTTCGGCAGTTTACCTTTACTTTAATTTTCTAAATTGTTTGAAACCAAAAATCCCCCATTTTCTTTCCTTGCATCAATTAATTTCATTACGAAAATTAACTGAACATTCCCTATGGATTCGATCGCAACTTACCACAACTATAAATTTTAGTGTGCAGAGTTAGGTAAATTTTGCAGTGCACTAGTCACGCGCTGTCAAATTTTGGGGCCGTTGCCTGGGACTGTGGTAGTTTAATATTTGAATTTGATTTTAGTTGGTGTTTTGTGAAAATATTTGTTTTTAATCATTCTTTTTGTTACCTGTTAATTTTTAATTGTCCATTAGTTTTGGTGCAAGGTAATGACCAGGTCTCCTCGTAGAGAAAATAAGCAACTTGATCCGGAAATCGAGAAAACACTGCGGAGATTGCATAAGGAAGCAAGCTCGACTTTGGTTAACTAATTGGAAGCAGAATCTGAAGACACAATGACAAACCCGAGAACTTTAAGGGAGTTGGCTGCACCCGATTTAACTCATAGACCATTATGTATAACATTTCTGAATTTAGCTGAACATGTTACCTTTGAGTTAAAATCTGGATTAATTCATTTATTGCCTAACTTTCGTGGCCTTGCAGGTGAGGACGCATATAATCATCTTAAGGAACTCGATGTGGTGTGTTTGAGCATGAAGCCTCACGGGGTGACAGACGAGTAGATCATGTTGAGAGCTTTCCCATTTTCCCTCAAAGATGCAGCAAAGGATTGGCTATTTGATTTACCTGCAGAAAGTGTGAGCACTTGGTTGGAAATGAAAAGATTGTTTTTGGAAAAATATTTTCCGGCCTCAAAGATAACAAGTATTTGAAAGGAGATATGCAGTATTAAGCAACACATTGGGGAGTCTCTTTACGAATACTGGGAGCGATTTAAAAAGTTATGTGCCAGTTGCCCACATCACAACATACCAGATCAACTTCTCATCCAATATTTTTATGAAGGATTACTGCCAATGGAGAGGAGTTTGGTTAATGCGGTGAGTAGTGGGGCACTTTGTGAGAAGACTCCCATTGAAGCTAGGATATTACTTGAGCGGATGGCTACTAACACCTAACAATTTAGCACTCGTAATGATGTTCAACGAGTAAATGAGATAAGCACTTCATCCATCGAACATCATTTAGATGAACTAACATCTTTTGTGAGACAGATTGCAGTTAGATAGGCACAAGTGAAGGCGTGCGGGATATGTTCAAACACAAGTCATCCAACTGATGAGTGCCTAGCTTTACAAGAAGGGAGTATGGAGCACGTGAATGTTGCAGGAGGGAACTTCCCCAATCAATACAACCTATACTCATAGACGTATAGCCCAGGTTGGAGGGATCACCCTAACTTGAGTTATCGAGGGAATCGACAACAAAATCACTTCTAGAATCAGTCGCAAGGGCCACCCAGATTTCAACCAAGGCAATAAGGAGCACAAGGAGCTTCTTCTTCAAGTTCAAGTGCATCCTTAGAAGAACTTATTAACAAACTTGTTGCTAATAATTTGCAATTTCAGCAGGATATGAAAGCAAGCCAACAGAACCTGGAATATCAAATGAGTCAAATGGCAGTACAGCTCAATCGCCTAGAATCAAAAGGTGGAGGCAAATTGCCATCGCAACCTGAGGTGAACCTAAAGAATGTTAGTGCCATAACCCTGAGGGGCAGAAAGGAGATTGAAGGTCCCAAAAGAACCCCAGCAAGGATTGCTACCGAGGAAGAGATTGAGAAGGAATTGGAAAAGGAAGAAAATTTTTCATCAAGTACAAAGGTAAATGTCGAAAGTCCCAATATTGTTAAAACTAACCCTCCACCTTTTCCAAGCAGATTGACAGGGTCAAACAAGGAGGACAAGGATAAAGAGATATTGGAGACTTTCCGAAAGGTAGAAGTCAACATACCTTCGCTCGAAGCAATCAAGCAAGTGCCAAGGTATGCCAAATTCCTCAAAGAACTATGTACGCATAAGAGGAAATTGAGGGGTGATGAGAAAGTAATGATGGGTGAAAATGTGTCGGCAGTATTTAGAAAGAAGATGCCTCCAAAATGCTGAGACCCAGGTATGTTTACTATTCCTTGGAAAATTGGTAATACTGTGATCAGTAGAGCAATGTTGGATTTGGGTGCTTCTATTAATGTGATGCCTCATTCGATTTA
>JANZXR010000172.1:27246379-27262702 GCA_027575705.1 Erythroxylum echinodendron | reverse complement strand
TCCTAATCTCTCCGATTGCTCTCCCGTGTGCCAATTTCCATGATTCGACCCCTTTGTATGGAAACGGGATATTACATGTATTTTGCTACATGATTGAGGATTGCTCTGCTGGGTGAGTGACAAATTTTGTGGGTTGATGGTACGAGGGGCTAGCTTGTCCAAGAGAAAGAGAAGGTATGAGGAATAGGTAAAGACAGGGGAGAGGTTTCTTTGGAATATTTAGTTCATTCTTAATTGACCATAAAATTCATACTAACCTCATCACCCCATGATCGATTCCGCTCTCTAAGCGGTCTAAATCAGACCATTAGCGGAAGAACCAAAGACCCGAACTAGAGCAAGAAAATAGTGGAGAACAACAATCCTAACTCTTTCCCTCTCCTGTTATGGGAGCACAAAGCTCCAAGATTACCACAAGCAACCATATCAAAGGCACCACTAAGTCCACCACTAAAAAAAGTACAATAAAAAATGTTTATTGAGAAAATAATAATGAAGAAGACAAAAAGAAAATGAATGAAAAGAGCCCATGAAGAAAAAGAAAAAGATGAGTGAGTATGTGTATTAAGAAAGAGTGGGTTTTACTTCAAGTGGAGTCAAACATTAACAACTAACAAACCAGAAGAGAAAGGGAGCGTCCAAAAAACACAATGGAAGTTGGGACGTAACAGAACAAAAATCAAATATTTATTTTGCCTTCCGCAAATGAAAAGACATACTCAACAAAACTACGCGTGTTTATGTATACACCCTTGCCTATATAAAAAAGATAATTGAATGGATTTTGTCGATGGGATGCTATATTTTACAGGTCCAGATGTCTAACCTATTTTTCGTGTTATGTATGTTTATTTATTTAATGAAAATGGAGAAAGGGTGCATACATGTACGTGCCAAAAGCAGTTGAGAAAATACTCTCAATGCATGCAGGGTTGATTATACGTCTTTCATTATTCGAGATCAATTTTTTTAATAAAAATGAAATTGTATTACGCCAATAAAAGCAAATCAAATTAAGATTATTAATAACTCTTAAATTAAGAGTTCCATAATCAAATGTAAAATACTATGATATTGAACAATTAATAGTTGTTATAGAGCAAAGTGTTTAGCATCCTATATATAAGTACATTTTGGATCTAAGGATAACTTGTTACAAAAGGTATCGATCGAATGGCATTAGCTAGGTCTTTTGGGAAATGGTAAAAACTTCATTCTTTTTTTTTTCCTGATAATGTGCTTATTTCTCTCATCCTATATGCATAGCACCAAGAAAGAAGGATCAATGTAAAAACACCATTTGATGTCTTTGCTAATATGATATAAATTCAGACTCCAGCTAACAATTTGTTGCCATTCATTTGAGGGATTAAAAATGGAACATTTGTGAAGAACTAATTTCTATACTCCTTTAATGAAGTTTCATTTGACGAATAAATTTAAGGTATTTTCTATTTGGCATTTACAGATATTGCACTAGTTTGTCGAGTTGTTAAACTTACTCAATCTTTCAGTGGTGGGTAATATGGCTCTAATGGCTCTTCACAAAGTTATTGCAGCTTTAGGAAACATCAAGTAGCTATTTGAGAATTGTGGGAGCTGCTATAGACTTTCTAAACTTCCAATTTTTTCCCCTGATGAGATTATCACCCTATTGCTTGTTACTCTATCTAAACAAATTTCCTTTAAATGCCACATTAAAAATTTTAAAATCTAATAGACACTGTCTTAAATCCAAATAAGGAGTCTTAGTGTCATAAAATCCTTCTATTCCTTCTGGAATTATGATGGAATTGAAATCTCGTGTAAGTAACCTTATTGTATGAGCATTATCGTAGAGTTTCCTAATCATATCCTGAAGCTAATCTTAGTGTCATAAAATCCTTCTATTTCTTCTAGAATTATGATGGAATTGAAATCTCATGTAAGTAACCATATTGTATGAACATTGCTAGAGAGTTTCCTAATCATATCCCGAAGCTAACTTCTCTGATAAACATTGTTATGAGCATATAAGAAAGAAATCTAGAAATTTGTTCTTATGGTTTTACAAAAGACATTAATGTGTATTATTTAATCTGTAATGCAACATGAAAAACTTTCAATGGAGTTCCTATTAATGTAAACAAGAATTTTACCATTAAGGCACTGATCATAGTTTGTAACTTCTCTCCAATTGCTTCCAAGCATTTTCAAAAGATCACGGTTCTCTACTTTGGTTCTAGATTCCAAAATAGCCATAATATCATGTTTATTCTCAATAATAAAATATTTAATAAGTAGTTTCTTAGTAGGAGCATTTGGTTCTTTAATGTTCCAATAAGCTATCTTCATGTTATGTTTTTTTAAGTAGGTGGGTTCTTCTTCACACTCAATTTCCTTCTCAGTATAGTTTCAAACTCTTTCTTAGGGATGCTTTTATCACACATTTTTCCTATTTCCTTGGTAACAACCTATTTCTTATGCTTTTCTAGCCTTGGACTGGTCCAGCTTTCTTTATTTATGCTTTGTCTAACTAGTTGAGTTTCTTGCTCCACTATTTATTTCTAAATTGTTAAGAAACCTCTTCGATTTTTATAGAGTTCTCTTGAGTTTTATCTACTTCAAGGTTTATTTTACTGGATTGATCAAGAACTTTTGTCACATCTAACTCCTTCATATCTCTATATAATCTTGTTGTGAACTTCTGCATGTAGGAATCCATTGCATTTTATAGTTCTCAACATTATGCTTTCATTCATAAGTTACTCTCAAACTATCCTCTATGGCTTCAAGTTACTCATTCAACCTTACAATGGGAATCACATCATACAAATGAGTCATTAAGCCTACCAAAACTTAGAACCTTGAAAAATTGATTATGGAGATCTCAATTATTGCTTGCTCTATACAAATAGGTATACCAATGTAGCTTTCAGGATAAGTTAAACCATTGGTTGTCCAATACTTCAAAGGTACTCTATGAATGCTAATCTATATGGGTATATTGATTTCTTTAATTCTAAGCCTTAGTCTCCATGTCTACATAAGAAGTGGATTGTTTGAACATGCTAGGGATCTGTGTTGAGTTCATTGTTTTTAGCTTCCTTTCATAAGAATTTAAAGAAGAATGTACCATCATTATTAACTAAGATGTCCATCAAAGCATGTTACTTCCAATTTGTAAATGCCCATTGCTTCATCACTGAAAATGCCACCCATTGTTATCACTTCTAACAGAGGAGAGATCATTTGTTATTCTTCAATTATACTTAGAGGAAAGTATCTCAACCTAGCATCAGGGATATTTTCACTAGCCTTTTGCATAAAAGTTTTCTTGATTATTGAGGATCTGATAATATCAAGAGGTGGTTAAGGTGGAGCTTGGAAAGTATGTTAGAAGGAAGCATTTGGTGTTCATGTAAAACTAAGATGAGAGAAAAATTTGAAGTGTCCATTGTGTATTAGATAAAATCAAGACACAACAGATAAAGAAAATAGGTGTCAATGAAGATGAAAGAATAGTGCACACATGAAGTAGATTCTAACAAGAGTAGTAAGCAGTTGAATTTGAGAAGATGGTACCAGGACTAAGGAAGGTAATAGGAAGGTGAGTAATTAAAGTGGTTTAAGGGTGTCAAGGGAGAAATCATAAATACAGGAAAGAAGATAAATAGAGGACAAGCTGAGTTTAGGAACTAGAGAGGAAGACAAATTGTTGAGGGTTGTGAAGCACATGAATATCGATAGATTTCATATAGTGAAAGATGGATATTCCAGAGAGAAGAATGTCGTTCCTTCAGCTACATAGGGACTCTCTATTAGGGTTACTATTTTAAAAACAAATTAGTTTATATTTTGGAATACATAAATGTAAAGAGATATAAAAAAAGTGAAAGGAAGTACTAGCATAAGAATTTTGTTATAAATAATCTTGTGCCATGCTACACTATGCCCCTTTATTTTAATCATATCTCTATGGAATTTGTTTGAAAGCTGGTTTATAGGTAAGTTATGTAAGAAGTAACAATCTTGAAGAGCCAGACTAAGATAGTTATTTGGAACTAAATGACCAATTTTAGAAGGGAACTCAATCCATTGTCTGCCAGCTATGAAGGAGCAAACTCTAGTTAGATCAACAAAAATTCCCAGCATCACCACTGCCTCTTGGTGATGAGTGAGAAGTCCAAACCCTATCTAATCATCATAAATATGCATCTTTCTAATCCCAAACACTACTTGTAGTGTTTAGTTCTACCATTTCACTTAGCTTAAATCATTAAGATTGGAAGCAAGAATAGGATGCTTTCCTAGAGATTGCCCAAATAATTTTGTTTTTGAGGAAATAACTATCTAATCACCTTAACCATAAGGTCCTCTTATCATCCAGTACCCTCTAAAATATCTTCAACCATTGCTTCAACCACCATGGTTGCTAATTTGAACCAAATTGTAGTCTTTCTCACAGTCAATTTTGTCTTTCTTAGTATGCTTTTCCTCGACTATCTCAAATTATCTTGCTCCAACTACTGTCATCATACTTTGTCCCTACTCACCTATTATTCCTTAACTCTTATCATCCCATCTCCTGAGTTGCTTCACGTCAGCTTTTAAGCAAAAGACTTCTACTTTATCCATTAGCCCTTATCAATTCCTTATAGATGCTAAAATTTCCCACCTTTATGCTCAAAGTCTTCACTGCTATAACCAAACCTTTCTTCCTCCAAGATGTCCCCCACTCTTGTCTCCATCTCCTTTCAGTATACTGACAACTTTGAGCACCCTATTAGGAAATATTACGTTATTGAGACTTTAGACCTAAAATAAAGCTCAACGTTTGCTGTCCTTATGAACACTTTGAGTATATAATTATTTATCCTCTTTTGGAATTTATTATTTTAGGAGCTAACAAATGGAAATTCATTCTATTTAAATTTTTCCTAGATGAAAGGATGACATTCCCTGTTGTGACACAATAGGCTCTTAATAATTGTAAATAACATAGATTATAACATGTATTGATCAATAATAAGGATGTTTTCCTCTTCAAATTCTTTGGTCCTAAAGATGCAAAGAAAATATTACAAGTTGGACTATGGCACACGAATGACAAACCTCTGTTGCTCTGATTATGGTGCTATAACTTAAATATAGAGGAGATCAAATAAGAGCACATTCCCATATAGATCTTCCTTTTTGATGTTCCACTTAAGTACTAGACCATAAGTGGTCTTAGCCATTTATTAACTTCATTAGTAAGCCTATTTGGATGGACAAAGCCATTGTTGAAGTTAAAAGAATAAACTTTGCTAGAATATGGATCTTAGTCATCTTCGTCGCTAATTTACTTAAATTTATTCTCATCATTCAACTTGATGAAAACATGGATCCAGTTAAAGATCAATTAAAAGTATCTTATGCATGGAAACCATAGCCTGATAGCAATAAAATCATTAGTATAACTTGTAACATTGAAAATAATCAAGTTGATACACAAACTACTATAACCCTTTCTGTAGAGAGAATAGATAAATCCAATCATAATGACACTCTCTTACTAGAACTCCCAACAAGATTGCTAAAGATTTGGATAAAACTTAACAAGGATTTGAACATGTAATTAGGAGATGATCGAAAAGTGAAAAGAAGATTCCATTTGTGGAGTCAAACTCATAAAGATTCTAATATGGAATATTAGATGAACCAGTGCTCCTTATAAGAAACTTTTAATCAAAAGCATGATTTCTTAGAACAAAGTTGTGATTGATGGAATTTTGGAATGCCATGTGAAATAAGGGAATTGCATTCTTCTTGAAGTTCTTCCTAGTTAGTAGAGGGATATCACAAACCATAATCACCATCCTAATTGCAGAAATTTGGTCTTTTATAACCCTTATATAATGAATATGTATAATGAATATGTCTATAAAGTTCATTTCATATTAGATCATTCACCTAGAGGTGTCATTCAAGAACTTAGGCCAATTGTTACTCATCTCATTCATATATGCTCAAAATAGTTCTTATCAAAGAGTCTTATTATGGAAAAAAATAACAACTTTGGCTGTCAATAATTTAATACCTTGACTTTTATTTGGTGATTTCAACTTAATCCTTAAATTTGGAGAAGTAGAAGGCCCTAGATTCATAAGAAATCTATGTCCTGATCTAAGGAATTTTTTAGCTGAAGCCTAGCTATCTTATCTTTCTTATGGATGGAATTTTTCTCACCTGGAGCAATAATCAACATAGAGTCAGTTACATACGAAAAAAATTGGATCATAACCATGCTAATTAGCAATGGTTCTTATCCTTCCTAAATAGCTTCTTTATGTTCACAAACAGTAGCCTTTCTGTCACTTAGCCATTATCACTCACTTAACTTTTGTAAGTTGTAAAACACCTTTTAGATTCAACAATTTCTTAATTGATTTAGTAGGAATTAAGGATGGAATCTAGAATGCTTTAAGAGCAAGAATAAAATGATCCAAATAATTCATATATGCTAAGAAAAATTAATTTATTAAGCATAGGATGAAACTACTGTTCTTAAAAATCATTGGAAACACTTATCATCTCTTAAACACTAATAGGGATGATTTTGGTAAAATTAAGTAGGACCTTTATAACAATCCCTTTTCTGCCCAACTTCAAGAGATGGAAAAGGTTGCCATGTAAAATTTCTCTAAGACTTTAAGTTATGATTCTCTCTTATGAAGCAAAGACCTTATAATAAATGATTGAAAAGTGGAGACATGAACACTTCTTTCTATCATAGGGCTGTGATATCTAGAAGAAATGATAATAAAATATTCCTTTAAAGAATGTTAATCACAGGATGGAATCTCAACATCAATTGCTAAATGGAGCATTCAACCACTTCTTAACCATTATGAATATGAAAACCAATGCACACTTATCCAGCTCTCTCCTCAGAGGTCATACAGTGTTGCTTTACCTCTCAAAAAGTAGAAACATTAAGCAAACATGTTTCCATACATGAAATTAAAGATATATTGGGATATTTGAATCCCCAAAAGGCTTATGGACCTCATGGCTTCAATATGAACTTTTTTTAATCAAAACATGGCCTTTAATAAGGAATATGGTAATTGATGTTTTATTGGAATTCTTCAACAAGAGCTCCCTACTCACTGAACTCGACAAAACTTTTATGACCCCCATTCTAAAAGTCGGTGAGTGAAAACAATTTTCAAATTTTGGTCTTATAGCTTATTGCAACTCTATATGCAATATTATTTCCAAAATCTTGGCTATTAAAGAAAATTCTCTAGAACTATGTTGATCACATTTAAGGTTATTATATTCCAAAAGGAATCATTGGTGATAAAATTTTACAATACAAGAATTGGTGAAAACCTATTCCGAAAGAAGAGGAATATTGAATTGCTTATTCAAGATTGATTAGAAGAAAGATTATAGTAACATGGATTAGAAATTCATAATCAGCATTCTCAGTACTTTGGACTTTCTAGAATCTTTCATTTAATGGATCAGACAATGTATTAACTCTCCTTCATTTAATATCCTTGGACAACCTAACAAATCTTTCAGAAGCTAAAAGGAATATGATAGGGGTGACCAATTTCACCCTATTTCCTTGTTATAGTGATGGAATTGTTCAACATACTTCTTAAAAGAGTACTAGAAAGAACCAAGCTTTTCAAACTCTATTCAAGATGTAGGAAAATACAAATCCTAAATTTGAGCTTTATTGATGACCTCATACTCCTCTCTAAAGTTGACTTCATTTTTATTTCATCCTTATGAAAGCTCTAAGGATGTTTAACAAAATTTATGGTCTAGAAGTCAACTGCTCCAAGAATGGTTTATTTCTTTTTAAGAGTGCTATGAGCCAATGGTAGAATTTGAAGACTATCACTAGCTTCAATCCCAATCTTCTCCTTATGCTCTATCTTTCTATTCTAGAGGATGCTTCCTAGTTAATAATAAGAGATTACAACATTCTGATTGACAAGATTAACAATATAATTTCCACTTAGGCACTGAGAATCTTTCAACTACAAGAAAAGCTCAACTCAATGCATTTATTTTAAACTTTATTAATGTTTTCTAGGCTACCCATATTTCTTTCACCATTGCTATCATCAAAACCATTGATAATATATTCAATAAATCCCTTTGTTCAGTATTGATGCATGTCAAATGCACCATAAAATAAACTTAACTTATCATAAAAAAAATTTATAGCAGTGGTGAGTAGGGATCGTATTTATAAAGAGTTTATGTAAAGCTTTTGTAATGAGAAGAATTAATGTTGGATATGGGGGTTTGACTAGTTTCAAATAAAAAAATAAAATAAAATTAAAATGTTGAAAGCAAATCAAATTAAAAAGCATAAAAATAAGAAAATTGATAAATGATTATGGAATCCAGTTTTAGGTTCAATCTCAGCCTACATACAATTAAACATACTTCAGTGATTATTGTTTTCACACCTCTCTTAGACACTCGTAAGCATAGATTAAAAACAAACTTTGCTAACCCTAGTTTTCCCTTAGGTTATGTTTAGTTAAAACAAACTCTTTAACTAAAGAATAACTTAGAATAAGCTCTCTAGATTTAATAGGATAGCCATATTTACAGGTTAGCGATAGGTGCTTAATTGATTATAAAATTATTCCATAACACATAGCGATTATTGACATGAAACTGTTTAAGATACTCACTTTGACTTGTATGTAATTTTAGGTACAATTCGGAAGCAAAGAAGTTAAAGTGAATCGAAGCTCTATATTTTGACCATTTTCAAACATTAATTTTTACTTATCTTCATGGATTAAGAAGAAGAAAATTAGAAAACAAGAAGAAGAAGAAAAAACATAAATAAGAAAACTTCAAGTTGTTCTCGGTAAAAGAGTAAAAAAATTGTGGAATACATACAATTTACGTGAATTAATGGCAACACAGTAGGAAAAGAAAAGAAGAATAAAAGCTTAAGGGAAGCTGCAACAATATGGCAACATGTGGCAGATGGAAAAGACCAAAAAATGACATAGCAGTAGGTGGATAAAGGAATGAAGCAAAACGACATTAGACGCAGGAGAGCATGTCTGTGTTTAATGCAGAAGTAGGTAGCTTTTTTTGCTTAAAATGCACAATAGCAGATGAGGGCGTAAACACTATAGATGGACCAAGAAATAAATGAGTTAATTTATAGAATAGTAGTGGTAGTATGGAATAGAGAGGAGGCATAGTAGAGAGGCGATAAGAGGGTCTTTGACAGGGGGTTATTTTAACGGGGCTAAAGCATTTTTGGGAAAGATCCATGAAGGGCTTGATCGCAGGTTTACGTACGCTAAGTTTTACTATTTAAACCTCAATAACACTGCAAGCGCACTGGTCATTCGCTTAGTACCTATGGTATCGATCCCACCAGGAGGGTTAATCTAGTCCTAAAATCTAAGGTTAAACTAATTCGTAACAATCTAAAATAAACAACCAATACATAAAATTAATCAAT
This sequence comes from Erythroxylum echinodendron, assembly GCA_027575705.1. Classification (NCBI taxonomy): domain Eukaryota; kingdom Viridiplantae; phylum Streptophyta; class Magnoliopsida; order Malpighiales; family Erythroxylaceae; genus Erythroxylum; species Erythroxylum echinodendron. The sequence continues at coordinate 27,253,218 of JANZXR010000172.1, read as the reverse complement.
TAACAATCAATTATAAGAATTAAATTTGAGAAATATAAACAAAATAACTAATCACACTACCTAATCCAAAATCAACCTAGAAACTACCAATTGATAGAAAGGGGGATTTTAATCTGAAATTAATGAAAATTACGTAATTATCAAATTATTGGGATTAGAAGATTCTAGGGTGGATTACTCTCTCTCGAGTTATAATCTTTAATTAATAATCCCTAATTTAAATTATGGAATTGTTATCTCTCAATTCACAATTTACCCAAGACCTAAATTAGTTCTAAAATTGTCTAATAACCTACCAGAAACATATGCTCTAGCTCTCGTTACACGATTTCACTAGTTTGATTTAATTCCTATCTATCAAATTACCTAACTTTCTTTAGCCCAATTTGATGATATTCACTTGGCGCACCCTCTCAGTTTATTGTCGAATGATTATGAACAGATGTTGAATCATAAATAACTTAAATAAAACACAAAAAATCAAACTTTATTAATCTCAAGAATCAAAATCGAAGGTGAGTTTAGACAAAAATTGACATTTGACATAACCTATTCTTAACCATTATGTCAATTTCATACATCAATAAAACTGAAATAAATTGGAAAATACGCTCGAAACGGATTAATGGAGACAGTGACGACAAGAAACCATTTATTCTAGGAAGTACTTCGCGTCAAGTTTCATCCCCATGTCTCTTTTCCACTATCTCCTTAATCAAATCACTCAATAGCTCTCTAGGGTTTCTGAATTTAGGCTGATGTGAAAGCTCTCCAAAGGCTCTTTCTTCTATCTTGTAATGTTCTATTTATATCTTGGAAGCCCTAGGTTAATTCAGGGTTAAAACGGTCTAAAAAATCTCAAAAAATTTGAGTTTATGTATCAGTCCGACGTAGGCCACGATCATGGCCATTGCCAAATCGTGGCCCAAAGTTCACGATCGTGGCCTAGCACCGAGCTCTCTATCATGATTGTGGCCCAAAGTGAACAATCGTGGCCTAGGTTCAGTTGGCCTCTTTCTGTCACGATAGTGCCCTATTGTGCCACGATCGTAGACCGTGTTTTTAGCTCGAAACTCTTCGAAACTTCTCTGTTCTTTACCGTTTACCCTAAAACACTAACAAACACATCAAGGTACCTAAAAAATATAACATTTAAGCTCAAAGACTCATACTAACCCATAAAAACATTTAAACACATAAACTGACACAATTAAAACCTAAATACACACTAAACACTTAAATTAACACTAAATACTTAACAAATTAGACTCTAAAACACAATGCAAATCACAACTATCAACATCCCCACACTTAAACGTTTGCTTATCTTCAAGCAAACAAAACAACAAACAGACAACACAATGCAATAATGAGCTAATGACTTTAACTTCATGAAATAAATTTAATCTTAAACACAGTCCTACAAGTTATATCTAATCATTAATAAGCAAAATCTATATAAGGGCTTTGAACTAAATATACAATTTAATCGAGATCTAATTGTTAAATTATTTACCCTTTTCAATTGTACACCATATTAATAATTCTTCGGTCCTTTAGACTCTGTAACTAATGCTAAGTAAATTTTCATGAAAAGTCAAGCTTACTACAAGCCCGATAGGTTTATTAATGAAACACAACTTTTTATTTATTTTATTTTATTTTATTTTTGAACATAGACTTTGTCTTTTTACGCAGAGGCAAACATTGGTAATGAATGTTGTTCTGGTTACTCAACTAAGTCATATTTTTATTACACAGCTTGGTTGAATCATCAGTATAGCTTTTTGATGCGAAGGCACACATTTGTGATATGTGTCGATCCAGTTACTCTGCTATATCACATTTTCAACTAGCTACTAGCTCTATTCATAACTCGAAGGCTAGTAAAATAGTGATTTATTTAACAAAAACAAAATTTTTTAATTACTAGCCTGCTTTGTTGTTTAAGCTACTCATTTCTATAAAAAATACTAGTTAAGCTACTTAAGTTGAAAGGCTTCAAATTATGAATGAATGTGACAACCTATAGGGTGCTAAATTTACACTAAATCCTAATTAAACTGTATATTTATCCAAAGACTCCTAATTCACTAATTTGCAGCTAATGATTATTTATAACCTAATAGACTATGTTAAAAACTAAATAAATTTCACTCCATCTAAGCCATTGACACATTCATACAGTCCACAAAATACAACCTACTAACTATAGTAAAATATGCAAAATCACATTTAAAAGCAAAACATTTAACCCTCCCCACACTTGAACAACATATTGTCCTCAATTTGAGAAGGGTACATAAACATACCCGGGGGAAATAAACACAATATACAAAAAACATAAGAAGAAAATCCTAACAAAAATGAAAAGAAAAGGGTTAGAATACAAAATCGTCATATTAACTGAGGTGCTGATGGTGGTGGAGATCACTTGTGCTTGATGCCCATGATTACCACCATATCTTATACTTGCTTCAAAAAAAAGTAAGAGAGTTAGAACTCCAAAACATTCCAAAATGTTAAGAATTTATTTTGAATGCCTATGATTACTGCCCTATCTTATACTTGCTTCAAAAAAAAGTAAGATAGTTAGCACTCCAAAACATTCCAAAATATTAAGAATTTGTTTTGAAATTTAAAACAAATCTAACTACATAATAATTTAAACCTAATTACTATACGTGCTAATTTATGGTCATTAGCTTGACTTTAATCCTTTAAAACTTATCCAGGATCAATTATGAGTAGCTTGCTTCCACCCTTCTCGTTTACATTAGTTTTGTAGCCTATGAGTAAGCTACAAATTGCAAAATGATTAGAAGGACAATATTAATAAAGTTGGGAAAACCAATTAAACTCAGTAATGTCCTTTTTTCTGACAAACTGTTAATGAAATAGGGAATAACAAAACTCCCTGAATCTGCAGTCGAATCCAACAGTTTGTGTTATAAGAAGGTGAGTTGTTCTCTTTCTTCCTTAATCACCTTCGTCTCCTTTGCTTCTTCTACTTTATGAGCAGAGAATTTCATCGCTTCTTCAAACTCTATATTTTTTGTAATATGTTGTTCGTCCTCTTGTTCTTCAGAAGATTCGAACACATCAATTATCCTGAATGAGCTACTAACCTTTGGATTCTTAAATACATCATTTATGTTGAATGTCTCTTCATCATCATCAATCTACAGGGTGGGTTTTTGGTCTTCTATAACGTTAGGATTAGTTTTATTTCTTACTGGTTCTTCTGGCTCTACCCTACTCCTAAGTTTGATAGATTGACATGGCTCTATTGCATTTACTTTCATGCTGCCCAAATAGTTTTGGACACTTTGCTTACAAAATTCCTTGGAAATCTAGCCTATTTGAACCTCTAGATTGTGAATAGAAGATGCATGATCTTCCGTTACTTGTTCAAACTTCTTTTCCAAGCTTTTATGGTTATCTTCCATATTTGTGAGCTTATCCATGATTTTTTCCAGCTTAGAATACCATGAACTGGATTCACCATTTAAAATTTAACTAGGTCTTGATGTCCTAAATGATTCCCTACATTATTAGACAAATAGAATTCCCACCCCGAAGTGTATGGGTTTATATAAGGATGATGATTTCCCCAACCAAATCGAGGCTAATTGAATTCTGCAAGAGTCCTTTACTCCCTATAATATACATCCTCCACGATCGTTCTTTTTATTGCTTTTTAGAATTTAGCTCTTTAGATGTCTCATTCTCATTCTAAGATATCTTGATGTGTCTCTGCTCTATGCCCAAATTTTTTAATTAAAAAAAACCAAAGTTAGTGGAAAAGCCTTAGACTAAACAACTAAACTATCTCCTTCCGAACAATGGGGCCAAAAACTTGATTAGACGTTTACTTATGCTAAGTTTTACTATTTTAACCTTGATAATACCGCAAGTGCACGGGGTCGTTCATGTAGTATCTAAGGTATTGATTCCATGAGGAGGGTTAATCTAGTCCTAAATTTTAAGGTTGAACTAAATCACAACAATATAAAATAAACAATCAATGCAAAAAATTAATCAATCAACAATCAATTATGAGAATTAAATTTCAGAAATACAAAATAGCCATTCACACAACCCAATCCAAAACCAATATAGAAACTACCAATTGAGAGAAAGGGAGTTTTAATATGAAATTAATGAAAATCTAATCAATTATGCAATTACCGAATTATTGGATCTAGAAGGTCTTAGGGTGGATTACTCTCTCTCGAGTTATAATCTTTAAACCCTAATTAATAATCTCTAATTTAAATTATGGAATTGTGATCTCTCGATTCACAATTTACTTAAAACCTAAATTAGTTCTAAAATTGTCTAATAACCTACTAGAAACCTATGGTTGAACTCTTGTTGCACGATTTCACCGGTTCATTTAATTCTTCTCTATCAAATTACCTAACACTTGTTAGCCCAATTTGATAATATTTACTCGGCTCACTCTCTCAGTTTATTGCCGAATTATTAAGAACATATATGGAATCACAAATAACTCAAATAAAACACAATAAATCAAACTTTATTAATCTCAAGAATCAAAATCCCAAAGGTGAGTTTAGACAAAAATCAACATTTGACATAACCTATTCTCAACAATTATCTCAATTTCATACATCAATAAAACTAAAATAAATTGGAAAATATGCTTAGAATAGTTCAATGGAGGCAGCGACAGAAGGAAACCACTGGTTTTGGGAAGTACTTCGCATCAAGCTTCATCTCCGTGTCTCTCTTCCTTTCTCTTCTTCCTCAAATCACTTAATAGCTTTCTAGGGTTTTGAATTTGGGCTAATGTGAAAGCTCTCCAAAGGCTCTATCTTCTGTCTTGTAACGTTCTATTTATATCTTGGAAGCCCTAGGGTTAATTCAGGGTCGAAACAGTTCGAAAAATCTCACAAAATTTGAGTTTTTGTATCAGCCCGACATAGGCCACGATCGTGGCCCTACCTGCCACAATCGTGGTCAGCACCAAACCCTCTCTGTCACGATCATGGCCCAAAGTACGTGATCATGGTTTGGCACGGAGCTCTCTGTCACGATCGTGGCATGGGTTTTTTCAGTTGGCCTCTTTCTGTCATGATTGTGGCTACAAGTTTTTGGCCCGAAATTCTTTAAAAATTCTCTGTTCTTCTCCATTTACCCTGAAACACTAACAAACACATCAAGGTACCTAAAAAATATAACATTTAAAATCAAAGACTCATAATAACCCATAAAAACACTTAAATACATAAACTAACACAATTAAAACCTAAAATGAACTAAATACTCAAATTAACACTAAATACTTAACAAATTAAACCCTAAAACATAATACAAATCACAACTATCAGGGATAGATGTCCTAATGCCAGTTTGGAGGTGACATCGACATCGGCAACTCGAATTAAGCATTTTTTACTGTTTTTGTTGTTTCTTTCTCTCATTAGAAATTGATTGTGTTATCCTATGTTAATTGATTTGGGTTTTGTGTATGGATAATCATACTTTTATTATTGTTCAGTTATTTGTGTATAACCCATTGGGTCTCATGAAAGGATGATTTTAATGTGTTCATTGAATCGTTTATTTGCAAACCCATTGCTAAAATTTTGATATAATTCGTAATTATTATGTTAAAATTTATGTGTAACGACTGATGAATCGTAATCATTAGGGACAACATAACTTAGGATAAAAGATGCACCGTATGTGGTTAGTGCCTTGATTAATCGATTTTTCTAATTCATAATGCTACTTCCTAATTAAATCTAGAGATCGTATCCTAGGTTATTCGGTGGTTAGGTTTAATTAATGATTATTTCTTGATTAAACAAAACTTAAGGGAAAACTCGGGTTAATTATTAACCCATAATTAATAGTTGCTAGGAGAGGTTGAGAACAACAAATTAATGAAATATGTTTAATTAGGATGTAGGCTAAGACTGAACCAAAGAACAGGGTCCGTACTAAATTCCTCACTTTTATCATTTTTGCATGTTTTCTTTAATTTGTTTTCATTAGGTTAGTTTTATTTTATTTTCTTATTTCTAAAATCAAACCCCCCTCGTTAAACCTAAACACTAGTTATTTTCATTTCAAAAACCTTACACACACTCTCTAAGTGATCGACCTAGACTCACCACTGCTATAGTAGTAGGTCTAGTTATTTTATTTGAATATTGTTACGATGCGTTGTCAATTTTGGCCCCATTGTTAAGGACTTTAGTATTTTAGTTTTTATTTATGATTTAATTGGTGTTTAGTATATATTTTTTCGTAATTGGTTTCTTTTTAGTTATTTCATGATCCTTTCATTTTTTTCTATTTCGTGTTTGTGATAGATATAAAAAAATTCATGGATGGAAGTAATTTTTTATTTAACTCTTACTCTCAATCTTATAACCATGGTTGGACTAATCAACCTAACTTTGGTTATGGATGGGATAACCATCATAATTACTTCTATGATAGTTTGCAAAACATATAACAATTCTTCTGTAGACCAGATGTTAGACCCCATTTTCGGAGTCTAACTCCTGCTTGCTCTGATGCCAAACATGTTGGACCCCGTTTCTGGAGTCCAACTCAGAGGTTATAAAACGTCAGCTTATTACCATAACGTGAGTGTAATCTAATGAAAAACACCTTAACCATTATTAATTCATTTTCATGCTTCTATACCATAACATATCTTATTCATATGTCATCACAATTCCTATTTAAAATTCATCATCTCTAATCGATTGCTTTTTCAAGTATACCTAATTTCAACTCAATCTTATCCATATGCAAATTCATATGTCCACTCAAATTCATCCATACATAATTCATAA
>JANZXR010000172.1:27227734-27242269 GCA_027575705.1 Erythroxylum echinodendron | reverse complement strand
AAAATCACCAAAGCAAAACATGAACCTATCCATACTTCTCATGTACTGCTCGAAATTTTCTAAGAAAAGTTTTAGGGGTCCAACACCAGAAGCTTCTTGTCACAACTCAGCTACATCTTTGGAAGAATTGATGAATGTTGTGAATGCTAGCAATCTCCAATTTCAACAAAACATATAACAATAATTGCAATAGTTCCAGCAGGAAATGAGAAACTAGAACTTGTTAAGCCAAATGGGTGAAATGGAAGTGAGGATCGAACACCTAGAATCACAAATAGAAGAGAAGCAGTCATATCAACCTGACGCATATCCTATGGACGTAAGTGCAAAAATCTTACAAAGTGATGAATAGCTTGAGAATCTTGAGGGTAATACTCAAGGAGTTGCTTATGTGGAAGAAGCAGAGGAGGAGATCGAAGCAGAAAAAGATACATCTTTTAGCTCAAAGGTAAACACTGAGTTCATAATTATTATTGAGATTGACTATTTACCTTTATCTAGCAAGTTAGAGGAATTAAAAGAAGAAGAAAATGCCAAAGAGACGTTTGAAATATTTTTGAGTGTATAACCTTTGTCGAGATTGAGAATCTGAGAATAGGGAAGATGCTGAAAGGGAATGATGATAAATTAAGGCCTTACCCGGAATAACCCTGCGTGGAATTGGCACTAACTATAGTACCAAAATATCATAATTTTGTCACGTGAGGAAAGTATGGAGTTGAGCCAATGACCCTAAACCAAGGCGCTGGTTGGGAGTCAACCCAAGGGAAGTAAATTTCCTTTCTTGACATTTTTCACATTTCTTTTTATATGCATGTGTGTTCTTTATTGGTTTGTTTTGTTTCTTATTTTAAGTTTTGAATCAAAATGATCGAAAGAATAAAACAAACAAAATAAACATTTTCTTGTTTTCTATTGCTTTTAGGATTATATAGTCATGAGTAGATAATGAATTGACTAGAGAATTTCATAGCAACTTTAACATGTATTTTTACTCTTATGATTGGTCGATATGCATTATCTTTAAAAGAGTAATGATTAGTGGTAAACAAAGCCGGTGAGATTTTAAGCCTTATTAGACTGACACCTTCATTTCAGTCTCATTATCTTTTGATAATGTGTGACCTTCATGATATACATCCTAATTTTTCTTTGAATTTCTATTCAAGACTACTTTTTTATCACAAGCATTAATATGGAAATTATTAGGCATTCTTTGTTTTTCCGAACTATATTAGCCAAATAGCCTACCTTACAAACATGGTTTTTCCTTTGTTAACCCCCTTTGAGATTTATATCTTTCTTTTTGTATAAAACACATTTGATGCTTTTAAACTTAGCCAACCAAGTCACAAACCTAGTAGAGCATTTATGATTGGTAAGTTTATGGATGTACAAAAGTGTAAGTGTGGGGGTGTACATATATATGGGTTGGTTAATGTTGGGATGTTTTGTTATGTATTATCATTGAAATTCTCATATTAATGTAGTTTCTTTTAATGTTAAAGAAAGGAAAAGAAAGATAGAAAAGAGAAAAGCATAAGAAAAGAAAAGAAAATAAAAGAAAAGAAAATGAAAAAAATAAAGAAAGAAAAAGAAAAAGAATGAAATTTTTTGTTTAAATAAATTTATCAAAGAGGAAGTGCATATGAGTTTGCAAAGTTATTAATAATTAATGCATCTTCATAAAGTTGTAAGGAATCTGTTATTTAAGTATGTTGAATATGAGGTAGATGTTGGCTTGGAAGGTTCACTCTTGTGGTTTCATTGTATTGTTGGCATAAATTGAATGAGTGATTCCTTTGATTAGTATATGCTTCATGTGGTTTGTGTGTGAGAGCTGAATGAGTTGTGAAATATAAGTGTTGCATTCGTCATAGCTAATAGTACCCAGTTTTGTATGAGTGTAATCTTGTGCACTTGATTTCATATTGAGTGTTGCATTTGTTTCACTAGCTTTAATGACTTTCATGTTACTTGACCCAAATACATCTCACCTTACCTTTGCCCACATTACAATCCTAAAAAGTCCCTTGATTCATGATTTTGCATGTGAACATTAATTGTGGACAAATGAAATGATATGCAAAGTTATAGAATGACATGATAATGAATGGTGTTAAGTGTACCTATGGATATATTTTAGTTAAACACGTTTTTCGAGTCTACCATTAGATTGCTCAGTTCTTAAAGATGATCAATGATGATTAATCATGAGTAAAAGCTTGAAATGTTGACTTCTTGCTATCATTTTTGAAAGTCATTTATCTTTTTATATAATATATTCTTGGAACATATGGGAATTGAGAAAATGTTTTTAGGTCTTTGAACTTAATTTTAATATTTGGCTTGAGGATGGCCAAAAGCTAAGTGTGGCAAAAATTGATAGGTGCTTAATTAATTATAAAATTATTCCATAACACTTAGCAATTGTTGACATGAAATTGCTTAAGATATTCACTTTAACTCATATGTGATTTTAGGTACAATTCGAAGCAAAGAAGTTACAGTGAGTCAAAGCTCTATATTTTAGCCATTTTTAAAAGATTAATTTTCATTTGTCTTCATGGAGTAAGAAGAAGAAAATTAAAAGACAAAAAGTAAAAAGAAAATACAAATAAGAAAATTCCAAGTTGCTTAGGGAAAAGGAGTAGAAAAACTGTGCATTGAATACATGCAATTTATATGAATTAATGTCATCATAGTAGAAGAAGTAAAGAAGAACAAAAAGCTAAGGGAAGTTGTAACAATACTGCAGCGTATGGGCAAATGGAAGAGACCAAAAATGACACAGCAACAGGTGGATAAAGGAATGATGCAAAGCAAAGTAGGACGAACGCAGACACAGGGAGCATTTTTTGCTTAAAATGCTCAATAGCATATGAGGGAAAAAACACTGTAGATGGACCAAGAAATAAAGGAGTTAACTTACATAATAGTAGCGGTAGTGTGGAATAAAGAGAAGGCTCAGTAGATAGGCAATAGGAGGGTCTTCATCTAGGGTTATTTCAACGGGGCTGAAGCAATTTTTAGGAGAGACCCATAAAGGGCTAGAGATCCCGATGCCGATTCGGAGGTGACATCGACACCGACAACCCGAGTTAAGCAATTTTTTATTATTTTTATTGTTTTTTCTCTCATTAGAAATTGATTGTGTTATCTTCTGTTAATTGATTTGAGTTTTGTGTATGGATAATCATACTTCCGTTATTGTTTGGTTATTTATGTATGAACCCATTGGTTATTATGAAAGGATGATTTTAATATGTTCATTGAATCGTTTATTTGCAAACCCATTGCTAGAATTTTGATATAATCTGTAATTTCATGTTGAAATTAATGTGTAGTGACTAATGGTTCGTAATCATTAGGGATAATATAACTTAGGTTAAATGACCCATCATATGGGGTTGTTGCCTTGATTAATCAGTTTTCCTAATTCGTAATGCTAATGCCTAATTAAATTTAGGGATCGTATCCTAGGTTAGTCAATTGTTAAGTTAATTAATGATCGTTTCTTGATTAAACATCTTGATTAAATAAAACTTAAAGGAAAATTTAGGTTAATTATTACCCACAATTAATAGTTGTTAGGAGAGGTTTGAGAACAACAAGTCAATAAAATATGTTTGATTAGGTTGTAAGCTGAGATTGCACCAAAGAACCAGGTCCCTACTGAATTCTTCACTTTTATTATTTTTTCCATGTTTTCTTTAATTTTTTTTCATTAGGTTAGTTTTATTTTATTTTCTTATTTCTATAACCGAAACCTCCTGTTAAACCTAAAGACCAGTTACTTTCATTTCATAAAATTTACACACACTCTTTATAAGATCGACCTTGACTTACCACTACTATATTAATAGGTCTAGTTATTTTATTTTGACTAATGTTATGACGTGCTGTCAATTAGGAAAATAAATTAATCAAGGCAACAACCACATAAGCTATTATTTAACCAAAGTTAAAATATCCCTAATGATTTAACACCATTAGTAGCCATAAATGAATTAAAAACATAAAGATTATATATTGTAATCAAGATTCTAGCAATGGACTTTCATAAAAATAATCTAATGAACACATTTAAATCATCTTTATATTAATACCCAAATCAATAGACATAGGAATAAACAATCAGTAAAAAAGAATGATTTAACATTAACAATGGAGAAGTGCTTGAATGTGATGCTCAGTGTCAATTTCACCCTCGTACAGGATTGAAGAAGTTTAGCCCTCTATGAGTCTCCAAAGAATGCATGCTCTGCCCTTACTCTTTATCTAAAAACAATTCATCCATTTTTAGTTGTTCAAATATGGCTTTATAAAAGAAACACCAAAATAATGCATCTTTTGAAACTGTGGATGGTCATGCATCTTCCACCACATGGTTGTTTGTTCATTTCTTGCATTTTCTTGCCCCATCCATTTTCTTCTTATTCCATAAAAACAAATGAGCTTGAAATCAAGATAAGCATCACAAGGAATGTTCTTTTGATTCATTTTCAATCTTGAACTTCCAAATTGTACCTAATACAATATATAAACTAAAATGAGTATCTTAAGCATTTCACATCAATAATCATTAATTGTTAAGGAGTGAATTTATAAAAGATTAAGCATACATCAAATTCCCCCACAATTAGCTTTTGACTGTCCTCATGCAAAACAACAAAATCAAGGTAATAAACTAAAACATTTTCAAATTTTCCTTATTTCCTAAGAATAGATAGTAATAAGAAAAGAGAAACAACTTTCAAAACCATAGAAAGAACTAAACATTAAATGATTTTGATTATGATCAATAGATAGCTATTTCCTTCAAAATATAAACAATCTAGGGGTAGACTTTGATAAAATATTTTTAAGAATAAAATATATCTATAGGTACACTTAAACACCATTCATGATCATAACATACATCTTAAACCTATAGAATAAAATATATCTATAGGTTTAAGGAAAATAAAGTGGTTAGCACAAAAAGAAAAGGCTAATAAAGCTCATACGAGCTTATCAAAAGGAAAAATCACATCGATAGGTAAGTTATTTGGCCAATGTAGCTTATGAAACAAAAAAATTATATCATTTCCATATTAACGCATGTGATAAAAATATGGTCTTGAAGAGAAAATAAAAGCAAAGTTAGGATGTATATGTCATAAAGGTCACACATAAACAAAAGACAATTAGATTGATATGGATGTGTTAATCTGTAAAGGCTTAAAATCTCAATGGCTTGTATCTCCCACTATTCACTACTCTTCTAAAGATAATGTATATAGACCAATCATAAGAGTAATGTACAAGCTCAAGTTGCCATGAATTTTCTAGTCAATTCACTATTTAATTATGACTATATAGTCCTAGAAGCAATAGAAAAAAGAACATGTTATCTTGTTTGTTTGATTTTTAACCTAAGAATAATAGATAAGCAATACACAAACTTTTAAAAAATGCATAAAAACTAAGATCCTTGCACCCATACTTAAAAACTTACATTGTCCCAATGTAACATCAAATGTAAGATATAGAGAATTTAACAAAAACAACAAATGTGAGAATGTAAATGAAAAGAAACAAACTTCTCTTAGGTTACGTCCCAAGTAGCACCTTTGGTTATTATCAATAGCTCGAATCCTTATTTTTTTTCATATGACAAAATTATAATCTTCAAGTTTCACAACTTCCATTTTCTCCATTTAAGATTCTTTAAGATAAGGCCTAAATTGATGATTACTCATGCTCATTGTCTTCCTTATCTTTAAACTATTAATCTGTACTAAATCCCAACAATCTTAAAAAATCTCTGTTATCTCTTCACCCTTTTCCTCGTTTAATTTCTCCAATTTAGTAGGTAAAGGTGAAGGGTTAGTCTTAATAACAATTAGGGACTCAGTACTCACCTTTGAGATAAATGATATATCCCTTTCTCCTTCAAGCTTCATGAAACAGAAGTATTAGAAGAATGGAAGCTGGCCATAATGATGGCTTGACTTGCCATGATCGTGACAGAGAGCATAAATAGCTATTCCAACAAATTTCAACTTTTCCAGTACATGACTCTTTTTGTAATTTTAAAATTTTGAGGATATTTTTGGAACCAAATTAAGTGTGTAAACCCTAGAAGTCTGAAGAACTATTTAAGAACATAAAACATTCAAAAAGTGTAACCAGTGTCTTCTAAGTAAAAGAGTAAGAAGGACAAGGAAGAAGAGTAATCTAGAAAATCCAGATTTCGAGGTTGAATTCAAATCAAGTTCTTTCATTCTTTCCTTTATCTATTTCATTGAACTTGATGTGTAACCTGGATTTGAATATTTTATTCACGTTTAGGATGCTTTAATTATTATATTTGGATTTGTTCTTTAGTTGTTTTATGACTTGATTGTTGTTAAGTTTAATTCAGTTGTCTGGTGTTGTGATGTATGGGTATACTAATACTTCGATAATAAATCAAGAGAGTGAGTTTGAAACCAATCCTATTAGGTTAGGTAATGGGAGTTAGTGATCTAATAAGTCTCTAAATATCAAAATGGTAATCATACGAAAAGAGATCTTGTGTGAAAACCTGATTATTTAATAAATCACTTAAGAGCTAGTTCAAAATGTTAGGTAGATTTTTTGAATCGGTAGGCTGTAAAATCTGGAATTTCTTAATCAATTAGGGTTAATTGATTAGGTCTTGAGAAAGAGTAATCAATCCCTTAGAAGATCTAGAATCAACACATAATTGAATTAATAACGGTTAGGGAGCAAAATAAAGACAGTATGAATCCTAAGCTTCATCCTTGATTTTCCTCATATATTTGTGGTAGCTCATTTGTTATTTAATTATTTTCTTAGTTTTATGTAATTGTTTTAAAATATTGATATTTTATTTTCATTCAATTCATATCCTGATACCTTAGACAAAGTTAGGTTCACTTAGTTCTAATTATTTCCTTGTGGGATTGACAACTTTGATACTACAAGTTTACGATCCGTATACTTACAGATATTGGGTTTTACTAGAAGTAAAACTTGCTAAAAAAATTTTTGGCACTGTTTTTGGGGAATTAGTTTAAGACTTTTCTAATTCCTTTGTTCTAAGGAATTTTCACCAATTCTTGTGGTTATGGTACCCAATCATAAGAGATTTTCTTAAAAAAAGTACAAAGCTGAAGACAAGCTACTGACGTTAAAAGAAGTGCTGTATAGGAGGCAACCAATGGAAAATTGCTTTCTTTGATTATTTGTGTTAGAATGTTTGAATTCTGTAGTTAAGATTACTTTTGTTTCTAAATAAAATCAAGAAGGAATAAGACTTTAAGATAAAGTGGATGATTGATCAAAGAAGAAGAAGAGCATGGTTGGAAGGAAGTTCTGGATGCAATCATTGAAACCAATAGAACACTTGCTAAGATGGCACGCATATAACAACTCCAGAGTTGAGATATCCGATGGATCCATCAGTATTTCGAGTCTTAGGTTGTTCAATTAGCACCTCCGATACCATCACCATCTCCGTCCCCTTAGGATTTCTGTCTAACCTAAATTTAATTTTTTTCTTTTCCAAATTAGCTTTCAGTTATATTTTGTTTCTATTTTTATTTTTATTTTTATTGCTATTTTATCGTTAATTTTTTATGTTCCTTATTACTTTAATTTTTTTCTTTACCCTTCGTTCATGTGTTTGTGTGTATTTCCTTTTCATATTGAGGATAATGTGTTGCTCAAGTGTGGGGAGGGATTGTGTGTTTTGCTTTTATATGTGATTTTTGCATACTGTATCATAGTTATTAGGTTACATTATTTGAAGTACGTGAATGTGTCAATGGCTTACACTAAGTGAAATTCACTTAATTTTAGACATAGCCTATTAGGTTGTGAACGATCAGTAGCCTACGAAATGAGTGAATTAGGGGGCCTTTGGATAAATATATAGCCTAATTAGGAAATAGTGTAAATTTAGCACCCTCTAGATTGCCACATTCATTCATAATTTGAGGTCTTTTAACTTAAGTAGCTTAACTAGTATTTTTTCATAAAAATGAATAGCTAAAAGCAACAAGGTAGGCAATAAAAAAGAATTTTGTTAATAAATTATTATTCCACTATCCTTTGGGTTATAAATAGAGCTAATATCCAATTGAAAACATGATAATAGCTAAGTAACTAGATCGATATGCATCGCAAATGTGTGCCTTCATATCAAAAGTCTATAATGACATTTCAACCAAGCTGTTTAGTAAAATGACTTAGTCGAGTAACTGGATCGATATTCATCACAAATGTTTTCCTCCGAGTAAAAGACTAAGTGTGGGTTTAAATAATAAAAAAAGTTTGTTTTCTTAATAAAAACCTACAAGACTTTTAATAAGCTTGAATTTGTATGAAAATGTACTTAAGAAAAGTTACAAAGTCTGAGGAACCCAAAAAAATTATTAATGTGTGTGTACAATTGAAAAGGGTAAATAAGTTGACACTTAGGTCTCGATTGAGTTGTATATTTAGTTCAAAGCCCCTAGGTGCATATGTTGCATGTTCATGTTTTGACATAACTGAATGATTATGTTTAACATTAAATTCATTTCATAAAGATCAAAGTCATTGCCTCATTATTGCATTGCTTATTTTGTGTTTGTTGTCTGTTGTTTTGTTTGCTTGAGGACAAGCAAATGTTTAAGTGTGAGGATGTTGATAATTGTCAATTGCATGATTTTTTAGGGTTTAATTTGTTATGTATTTAGTGTGAATTTGAGTGTTGAGTATGCATTTAGGGTTTAATTATGTTAGTTTGAGCATTTTATAGGTTAGATTAAGTCTTTGAGATTAAATGTTATATTTTTGAGGTGCCGTGATGCGTTTGTTAATATTTCAGGGTAAATGGTGAAGAACAGAGAAGATTCAAGGAGTTTTGGGCCAAAGCCATAGGTCACAATCATACATAGTAGGGCCATGATCGTGACAGACAAGGAAGAGCTAGATCAGTCAGGCCACGATCGTTCGCATAAGGGCACGATCGTGACAGAGAGCAAACATCCAGGCCACGATCGTGTATATGAGGCCACGATCGTGAAAAAAAGGAAAGAAACTAGCCACAATCGTGGTAGGCAGGGCCACGATTGTGGCTTGCATCGGGTTGACAGAAAAACTCAAGTTTTGTATGATTTTTTTAGACCGTTACGACCTCGACTTTGACCTAGAGCCTCCAAAGTATAAATAGAATAGTACAAGTTAGAGGTAGCAGGTGTGGAGAGTTTGAAAGAGAGAGCTCTCACGCATCCTAATTCTTAAAAATCCTAGATAGAAATCGAACGATTGAGGAAGGAGACAAAGGAAGAGAGACATAGAGAAGAGCTTGACGTGATGTACTTCCCGGAACAGGTGGTTTCTGCTGTCGTCATCTCCCTGATTCCATTCCCAACATATTTTCCATTTATTTTAGTTTTATTTGTGTTGAAATAGGTGTTGAGAATATATTGTATTGAATGTTAAGTTGTGTGTATACTCACCTTTGGATCTTGATTTTTGAGATTAATGAAATTGTGATTAATTGGGTTTTTATTGATTTATTTGTGATTTAATTCCTATTCTTAATAATTTGACAGTAGATTGAGAGGTTGAGCTAAGCAAAAATAGTCTATTTGGGCTAATAAGAGTTACGTAAATTGATAGATAAAAGATTAAATCAAACCGGTAGAATCGTGTAACGAGAGATCGAGCATAGGTTCTCAGTAGGTTAGTAGACAATTTTAAAACTAATTTAGGTTTTGGGCCAATTACAAATCGAGAGATTGCAATTTCCATAATTTACAGGAGGGATTATCAATTAGGGTTAAGGATTATATCTCAAGAGAGAGTAATTCACCCTAGGATGGTCTATAACTATTAAATCAATAATTTCGCAATTAATTAGGCTTTCGTGAACTTCAGAACAAAATGCCCTTTCTCTCACTCAGTAATTTCTAAATATGGTTTGGATTGGTTTGTGTGATTTATTTCTTAATTAGATTTCTGAAACTCAATTCTTGAAATTAATTGTTTAATTGATATATTTATGCACTATTTTATTTCTTTTGAATTATTTTAGTTTAGTACGACCTTAGATTTTAGGGCTAGAATTCCCTAATTATGGGATCGATACCTTAGGTACTATGCGAACGACCCGTGCACTTGCAAAATTTACCAAGATCATAAATATTAAAACTTAGCATATGTAACCTTGCGAACAGTTAGATACATTTATAATTATAAGTCAATTGAATATGTGAGGATCAATAGTAGTCTTTCATATAGATGATTGATTAAAAGAAATGAGGTAGGTTATATGAAATGAAAGAAAATTTTGTGTATATCCATTTAAGGAATAACTTTTCCCTGACCCTTTTGAAAAAAATATTGGGTTATAAATAGAGCTAGTAGCTAGTTGAAAACGTGGTATGGTTAAGTAAACAAGGGTATTCCCGATAAAATGTATGTCTTTATGCAAAAGACTAGAATGATATTCCAACTAAGCTAGTTAATAAAATGTGGCCTAGTTGAGTAACCAGAGAACATTCATAATAAGGTGTTTGCCGTCACATCAAAAGATTAGGTTAACATTAAAGAAAACAAAAAACTTAGGTTTTTGATAAAAAATTTTACTGATATTTGAAAATAGCAAAAATTTTCATGAAGGGATACTTAGTGATAGTTGCAATTTTGTTTGATTACTAATTATCAATGTATGTATATATGTGCTTTTGGTGAATGAATATGATGTTAATGTCTTGATTAGTATATATATTCAATCCCAGGTGCTTAGCCACAAATTACGTAGGTTAATATATTGGAACAAATTGAATGACTTTTGTTTGAGGTTGAATTAATTTTATCAAGTTAGATGCCATTGTATCGTTAGTGCATGTTACATGAATGTATGTGTTATTGTTTGGTTTGTTTAAGTTTGTGTTTTGTTTAGGGTAAAAAAAATTTAACTGTGAGGATGTTGATAGGTGTAAATTATACTATGTTTTGATAGATGTTTACGTGTGCTTTTGAGTATTTCTCAGATAATTATCATGTATATAGGCTTATAATTATGTTATGATTAGTGTTTATTTATATTTTGAGTGCTTGTATGGTTTTGAGCATGATTTAGACTTTCATTTTATGCTTCAAAAGGTTTTTGATGTGTCTTTGAGTGTACAGAAAAAATAAGTTGAAGAAAAGAGAAGAATTGGAAATATGGAGGCTGGCCATGATCATGACAGAGAGCACAAACAGTTATTCCAACAAATTTAAGCTTTTCCAACATATGACTCTTTTTGTAATTTTAACTTTTTGGAGATATTTTTTGAAAAAAATTAAGTGGGTAAACCCTAGAAGCCTCAAGAACTATTTAAGAACAAAAAACACTCAAAAAGAGCAACCATCGTCTTCCAAAGTGAGAGAGCGAGAAAGAGGAGCAAGAAGAGCAATCCAGAAATTCTAGATTTCAAGTTTGAGTTCAAATCAAGTTTTTTTATTTCCTTTGTTTATTTCATTAAATTTGATGTGTGAATTGGATTTTAATATGTTATTCACATTTAGGATGCTCTAATTATCATATTTGGATTTGTTCTTGAGTTGTTTTGTGACTTGATTGTTGTTGATTCAATTCAATGTTTTGGTTTTTTGATGTTTGAGTATGCTAATAATTCAATAATAAATCGAGAGAGTGAGTCAAAAGTAATCCAATTAGGTTGTAATGAGAGTTAGTGACCTAATAAGTCTCCCAAATATCAAATTGGTAACCATATGAATAGAGATCTTATTTGAAAACTTGATTATTCTATAGATCATTTAAGAACGAGTTAAAAATGTAAGGATAGATTTTGTGAATCGAAAGGTTGCTGAATATGGAATTTCATAATCAATTATGGTTAATTAAATAGGTCTTGAAAAAGATTAGTCAATCCCTTGGATGATCTATAATCAACACATAATTAAATCAATAGTGATTAGGGATCAAAATAACGATATAATAAATCCTAAGCTACATCTTTGATGCTCCTCACATATTTGTGGAAACTCATTTGTTATTTGATTATTAGCTTAGTTTTATTTAATTGTTTTAAAATTTGATATTTTCTTTTTATTAAATTACTATCTTGATGCCTTAGAAAAAGTTAGGTTCACTTAGTTCTTACTATTTTCTCATGAGATCGACACCTTTAATACTATAAGTTTACAATCTGCATACTTGTAGATAATGAGGGTTTTATTAGAAGTAAAACTTGCTCAACACCCTTTATCCACTTCTTCTTCACTAGTAACCCTTAAGTAGTCTTCTCAAGATTTTTAAGCTCCTTTCCACTCTGTATGGTTTTTACACTATTATTCCTTGGATTCACCTTACGTTGAGATGGATGCATCTCTTCACTTTGTGATTCTGAGATGGAATAAGAGGCTTCTGGTCTATGTGGGAATTGTTGTAAATCTTACAAGCCATCTAGGAAGTAGTTTTGCTAGTTATCCCCTCCATAACTAAAGTTCATATGATTGCTTGAAACATGGTTACAGAATTAAGAATATGATTTATAGGAAAAGTTTCCATTAATAGTGTTAACAAAATCCAGTAGTGACATACCACCTTCACTGTGCCCTTTTTATACACAAAGATAAACAAACATGAAAAGATAAAGGAATAAATTTAAAATCTAGTTAGAAACAAATATATACAAAAGCCCAATTAAAATTAAGAATAAAAAACTAAAGCACCACACTTCCCGACAATGACGTTAAAATTGTTAATACGTGTCGAATGCACCGTAAAATAAACCTAACTCTGTATAACTAATTTTATAGCATTGGTGAATATGGATTATAGCCACATAGGGTATGTGTAAATCTTTTTTAATGAGAAGAACTGATGTTTAAGACATAGGGGTTTGATTGTTTCAAATAAAAATATAAAGTAAAACTGAATTAATGAAAGCAAATCAAACTAAAAAAGCTTAAAAATGAGAAATTTGATTAATGATTTTGGAATTCAGTTCTAGGTTCAATCTTAATCTACATATAACTAAGCATACTTTATTAAATTGTTATTTTCACACCTCTACACTATTAATCGCATATTAACAACAAGCTTTGTTAACCTTTGTTTCCTTTTAGGTTATGTTTAATTAAAACAAACTCTTTAACTAAACCTATCTATCAAAAAACCTAGAACATGCTCTTTAGATTTAATAGGACAACCACATTAAAGGTTAGGGAAACAAATTAATTAAGGCAACAACTAGATAAGCTCGGGTTATTTAACTAAGATTATATTATCCCTAATGATTCGACACCATTAGTTGCCATAAATGAATTGAAAACAAAATGATTATATATTATATTCAAGATTTTAACAATAAGTTTTCATAAAAATAATCAAATGAATGCAGTCAGATCATCTTTATACAAGTACCCAAAGCAGTAGAGATAGGATAACACAAACAATCCCTAACAAGAGAATCATTCAACATTACATAATAAAGAAGTGCTAGAATGTCCGGCCCCTGAAATTTTTTTCCATTAACTTAAACATAACAGCTTATAGAATACATGCATGAGAGGAAATTGAGGGTATTTTCGGTATATAACTTAAGAACCAAGGGTAAAGTGGACTTTTGGGAGAGGCATGGTGGACTTGTCTTCTTAGCAGAATGGCAGCATGAATAAAAACAAAAACAGAAGAAGAAGAGAGGCTTCGGAAGAGAGTGGAAAGAAGAGAGTTGTGAGCTAAGTTGCCATTTCTGTAAAGCTTAAAGAGAGAATCCGAGTGCATGCAAGAGGAGAAAAAGAAAGAAGGAGGAAGGAGCTTTGGTTGGAGTTAAGAATCTCATTACTTGGTGAAGATTTACAGTAAGACATTTTGGTGAATGTACATTATGAGTTAGTTGAATCTGGATATTTTGGTTAAATAGGAGTTGTGTTTCTTTTATAAAGGAAATCAAGGAGAGGTTCAAGAGAGGCAAGGAAATCAAGAGGAAAGGCATCTATAAGTCAAATACAGAACCAAGCAAGGATCTTAAGGTGGGTTACAATTTTACAATGAAGCAATAAGCTAAAAAAAGTTTGTTTTCAATGATTTTGTTTTCTGCATAAATGTGCATTTGTTTGTTCTGCTTTGCTATGGCACAAAGTGTTATAAATGTGTTGCATGTTGCATACAAAACTGTTTTTGGCAAAAAGTTGCATACTTTATGAAACTAAGTTTCTAATATGAAAAGCAAGAATTTCAAGAACTGCGATTTTGGGTAGTAAGCTTTCAAGAACATGAAAATTCTATGTTATGTGGATTTGTGGTAGTCCCCTAAGTTATGATGGTGTACTTGTCTAAAGGCTTCTCCCGCCTACCTACTAGTGGCATGGAGCTCCTTTAAGGACTCCCAAAAGTTCACGGCTATGCAAGACCACAAAATGGAATTGCGCTAGTAAATTCTGTTCACTGCTACATAGGACCCTTAAGGGAAATGTGTAGTACGTTCTGTTTTGGATCCACCCGAATCATTCTGATGTGCTTAAGTCCTTATGAATTGT
>JANZXR010000172.1:27207754-27224173 GCA_027575705.1 Erythroxylum echinodendron | reverse complement strand
AGGATTTAAGAGTATAAGCATCGTCTGTGATGACATCAGAACACAGAGGACACGTCATCACCAAGACGATACAACATAAAGGAAAGGATGGATGAAGAGTATGAAGAATTAGTAGAGAAAAACATAGAAGATAGAACATAGAGGACATGTATCGTCTGTGTTATTGTTCACAGACGAATGGACTTCGTCTTTGTTATTGATAGAGCTATCGTCTGTGTTACTGTTTACAGACAAATTTAAAACACAGAGTACACGTATCATCTGTATTACTGTTCACAGACGAAGTAAAATACAAAGGACACGTATCATCTGTGTTACTGTTTACAAACGACTTAAAACATAGAGGACACGTATAGTCTGTGTTACTATTCACAAATGAATTAAAACACAGAGGACACGTATTGGCTGTGATACTGTTCACAGACTAATGAACTTCATCTGTGTTATTGATAGTGCTATCGTCTGTGTCACTGTTCACAGACTTTGTCTGTGTTACTGTTTACAGATTTTAGACAATAGATTCTTAGTCGATAGAGGGTCAACCCAGAAGATAAAAGTCAACCACAGGGGATAAATTAAGGACTAAGGATTATAAGGAGTTAAGAAGTACTGAAGGGAAGCGCATCTTTTGTGTTCCTATTCATCTTGTATCTTCTGTCCCAATGTTGAATCCTCAAGAGTTAGAATTGACCTTCGAGGTCTTCATGGAAGTTATGGAACTTGAAATCATCTTTCCAACCATATAAAGAATACCCCAAACTGATTCCCGTAGAGAGAGATATGATGCTTGAAAGATATCGTCTGTGTTTCCCAGACTTCGTCTATGACACTGTTCACGCTATCCTCTGGATTACTGTTCACGTATATCTTCTGTCCCATTGTTTACCCTCAGAAGATAGAGTTGATCTTGGGGTCTTTAGGGAGGTTGTAGACCTTGGAATCATGTTTCAAACCATATGGAAAATACCTCGAACTGATTACGTTAGAGAAAGTTATGAAGTTTGTAAGATATCGTCTGTGTTACTGTTCACAGACTTCGAGATAGACAGAAATCAGACAATAGAAATGAGACGAAGGGAAGCCAAAAATGAGACCCAAGGAATGAGACGATAAAAATAATAGACCCTTCAGAAGATAAAGAAGACCTTCGAGGTCTTTATGAAAGTTGTAGAGATTGAAGTGCTCTTTAACTCTATCCAAAGAAACTCTAGATTGGATAACCATTGGAAAAGTTATACCAATAGCCCCGAAGTAGGGAGATGTGTGAAGTGAGGACTCAACCACGCGGATGACTAAAGGATTCAGGATGAAAGGTAGGAATGGACTAGTCGACTGTTCTAAGAGCTGAGCTGAGATTAATAAAGGAGAGTTTGAGAAGATAATCCGAAAGTGATCAAGGTGTTATCTTTGGAAGATAACTTACGTAGTAAGATATTCTGCATGCATGAAACTAACAGATGTGGTATCAGAGCATGAAAGCAAGTCTGAGTCAGACTCCGAAAGTGGGTCCGAAAGATATGGTATCAGATCAAGTATGAATAATCATGTAAGTACGAGTTGGACTTCGATAACGGGGTCTCACAGAGTTGGTATCTGAGCATAAACCATGAAGGGAGTGGGACTTCAGAATCGGAGCCCGACATAGAATGTGATGCTAGGCCTCGATTTCACCCTCGAACTTAATTGAGGAAGCTTAGCCCTCTATGAGTCTCCAAAGAATGGTGCTTTGCCACTCCTCTTTGTCCCCAAATGATTCATCCATGTTTTAGCTGCTCAAATTTTGTTTTATAAAAGAAATTAGGATTTTAGGAGGATGCACGATTGGGTGCATGGTTATGAATCCAACCGTGCATCATCAAAATAATGTATCTTTCAAAATTGTGCATGGACATAAAATTGTGCTTACCCCATCTTCACTCTAATCCATTTTCTTCTTGTGCCACAAAGATAAAAGAGCTCAAAATTAAGATAAGCATCTCAAGGAATATGCTTTTAATTCATTTTGTCTCTTAAACTTCCAAATTGTACCTAATACCAAATATGAAATAAAATGAGTATCTTAACCTTTTCACAACAATAATCATTAAGTGTTAAGGAGTGAATGTATAAACAATTAAACACACATCAGTTAGGCAGTAAAGAAATCTATAAGAAAGCTAAAATGAAATGTGTTATACCTGCATTCCAAAAGTTAAAGGTGGTCTTCGCATATTCACATTCATGCTCACTAAGAGATTATAGAGACTACTAGTCTTTAGTACTAACACTAGGAGAGTAAGAAAAGTATCACTTTTGAATACTTTAGAAAACAATATGGCATTTAAACTAGAATTAAGGAGATTCCATAGGAGGTCCTAATTGGATTTAGGCAGGTGAGTGAATTAACTAGGGAGGAATTAGTGAGAGAAGTTTTAAGGGAGGAGATAAGGGGAGCTATCTTCTCTTATAATCCTAACAAAGGCCTAAGTCCAAATGGATACAATTGATGTTTCTTCCGAAAGAATAGGGATATCTTGGGATATGTACTGGTCGAAGTAGTCCAAGAGTTCTTTTAGCATAAAACTCTCTTAAAGGATTGGAATAAAACTTTTGTGTGTCTGCTTCCCAAACAAGGTAATGCTACATAATTGGAGCACTCTAAAAATAATTATTCACAGTCATGTTCACTAAGATATTATAGAGACTGCTAGTCTTTAGTATTAACACCAAGAGAGTAAGAAAAGTATCACTTTTGAATACTTTAGAAAACAATATGGCATTGAAACTAGAGTTAAGGAGATTCCATAGGAGGTCCTAATTGGATTTAGGCAAGTCAGTGAATTAACTATGGAGGAATTAGTGAGAGAAGTTTCAAGGGAGGAGATTAGGGGAGCTATCTTCTCTTAGAATCCTAACAAAAACCCTAGTCTAAATGGATACAATTGACGTTTCTTCCAAAAGAATAGGGATATCTTGGGATATGCATTAGTCAAAGTAGTCCAGAAGTTCTTTTAACATAAAACTCTATTAAAGGATTGGAATAAAATCTTTATATCTGGTTCCCAAACAAGGTAATGCTACATAACTAGAGCACTTTAGGCTTATTACCTATTGCAACTTTCTTTACAAGACGGTTACTAAGATCCTAGCAAATAGGATCAAAAGGAGCTTATAAGAGATTATTAGTTAGTAGTAGAATGATTTCTTGAAAGGAAGGTCTGTAACTACAAATATTCTCCTTTTTTAGGAGTTACTAAAAGGTTATAACTTTAAGAGGAAACCAAAGAACTGTATTATGGAGATGGATTCAGCAAAAGCATATGACTCTATTAATTGGAGCTTCCTCTTCAATATACTTATAGTGGTAGGACATCCAACATTATTTTAGGAGTGGATAGGAGAGTATGTCTTAACGACATCAATGGGTATTTTGGCCAATGGTGAACCCACAAGACTTATCAAAGTTAGAAGGAGCTTTAGGCAGGGGAATCCTGTATCCCCCTACCTATGACACCCTAATACCTCCTAGGAGGATATATGAATGCAACCAAAATAGTCCTAGACAATTTAATAATTTTTAGAGATAAGGAAAACACATATCACATATCATATTTCATTTTAGTATATACAAGTCACGAATAACACATATAACATTCATACATAAAAAATATCATAATAAGTTATGGTTAGGACAGGCCATTCATATGTACTACCAAATTCCTACTTAATATTTATAAATACAACAAAATGTTTAGATACAAGATCTTCCAAAAGGTTACACGTCCTTCTTTGGCCATTATAGTTATCCCAACCTTGTTTATCATGACCTACATGGAGGAAAAACCACCATGTTAAGCATGTAGCTTAGTGGAGAGTAATGGTGCAAGATGGCAACATCTTATAGCAGTTGCCTAACATTCATATGTAAATGATTCATGACAATTAAGTGATGAAAAATATATTATAAAATAAATGTCATGGAGTATCACATAACAATAATTGAACTTGATATTTAGAGATTATTCCAAATATGAGTTTTCATCAAAACATAACAAATATCATAACATATATAGAATTGTCTGCTAACTTCATAAGTGAGTCACGGGAACATAATAGAAGATACTTGCTTCTGTTTCAAAGGTTTTAAGTCTCTAAAATAGAAGACACTATAATGTGGTATCTATAGAAGAGGAAATAACCTCTAAAATAAAAGAGACTTAAGTCCCTAAAACAAAAGACACCATAATGTCTCATAATAGAAGTGACTGTCGACCTTTCTAGGCATGCCTATTTACCCACAACTAAGACTTGGTAGGTTAAAACTAATCATCAGAACATCATAATTACATTTCAATCACATTAAAGAGCAACAATTCATAAGATACAAATTGATTCCTTTATGATTACAATTACAATTTGAAAGTTTTTATCATGCCCAATTGTATTTAATATGATTTATGATCATAATCCTTTTCAATAATATATAAATGAAAACATTAAAGTATATAAACATTACATGCATGATGGGTCTCATATTACCCTTATATTGGGTTTGCTAAGCTTCAATGACATCAAAAAAGTTTCAGATGAGATGCGGTAAACATTGGAAACAAAAACAATGTCCTGCTTGTGACAAAAGATAGGGTCACGATCGTGACACCCATGTCACGATTGTGATAGACACTCACTATTCATACCTTTACTGTTTCGTTATATACATATAACAAATGTTCAAATTAGGTTTTAAAGTCTTCTAAACATTTGTTCCACTAAGTTTTTAACGGAATAAATTTCATACAATTTCATTAATTATTTCGAGAGTTGTACCCAAAACACTACAGGATTTTCGAAAATAAGGACAATAGCCAGAACTCAACTTCAAGTCAAAATTCCAAAATCTTAGATGAACAATCAAATTTCAATTCCTTCATGAAAGTTTTAGAAATATGTCTCTAGTCTAATATGAAATTAGAATTATACAATTTTGAGGTATACAGGCAAAGATATGGCAAAATTATAGAAGTCTATTCAGTGGAATCTATCCATCCAGTGAGGTACATATACCAAATCAACTATCATCAGTCTTATCATGCAAGAGCAACGTAAAAACACATCCAATTTAACTAAAAACACACCATTTTTTTGTGGAATAATTATTTTATCAATTTCTTTCACATCAAGTTCATAAATCCAAAAAAACAAATAAAAAATTCCCATAACTCTTGAAGGAGTGATCTAAACCCTTTTTCCTCACTCCATTTGCTTTTTTGTCTTTACTCTTCTCCTTCTCTACACATAACACAGCCATTCAAAACTCATCTTCAACAATTATATACACTTAACAAAACCCTATATGAAGAGGAGATATGTAAGGAGTTAATCTTCAATACATGAAATTAACTTACATTAGACCTCAAATTCACCAATTTCTTTTGTATCTTTCAAGATTCCCTTTTGAGATCAATTTAGTGTGAATTTTTTAATGTAAAGAGAAGCTTAAAATTCTAAATTTTTAAGTGCTAGACCGACCTCCTCTCACCCTCTTCATATGTTTATGTAAAACTTATGGTGTGTGGAGTGAAAAGTTTATGGTGTGTAGAGTAAAAAGTAGTTAGTTCCCATTAGTTCCTTCTTTTCCATTTTCATTAATTGCAATTTAACCACACCTTTTTCCTATTCCATGTAATTACTTGTCATATTAACTCATTTAGAATTTTAGCCCATAATTAATGCATATTTATGCATTTATAACACAATTAACGTAAAATATCGAATTACCCCTAACAATTCCACTAATATTGATTTGGACCTGTACTAAACACTCACTTTCATACTCGTTAACACCCAGTACAAATACCTTCAAAGATATGAAACATTCCTACTAGGGTAAAGTTTGGGGCCTCACACTACCTATTTGTACTCTATATGGAAGCTTTGTTCATTCTTCTTGCAAGGAACATAAGGATGAACCCTGACTTCCAATATCATCATAGGTGTAATAGAATGAAGATCACCCATCTTGCTTTTGCTGATGATATTTTATAGTTTGTAGGGCTGATAAACATTCAATTAATACCTTGATGTGAACTATGAAGGAGTTGCAAGAGATTTCTGGATTGAGAAGCAATCCACTGAAAAGCTCATTCTATTTATCTTGCAACTCTGACAGAGAGGCGGCTTCATAGGTCTTAGAGATGGGGTTATCATAAAGGAGCTTACTTTAAGATATCTTGGCATTCTAATTGCCCAAAAGAAGATCAATGCAGGGGATTGCAAACCTTTGTTGGAAAATATAATAAGCAAAATCAGTCAATCGAGAAGCAGGTTCTTAAGTTATGGGGAAGGATGCAACTCTTTCGGTCTATGCTAACTCAGCTAACAAACTATTGGATAAATCATGTCTGCTTACTGAATAGTGTGCTCAAATAAATTGATAGAAAAATTAGGGATTATCTGTGGAATGGATTGAGTGATTGTAGAAGCAAAGCAAAATTGAGCTGGAGCAAAGTTTGCATGCCAAAAGAACAAAGGGGACTTGGGATATAGTTTGGGCTAATACTTATGGTGGTTTTGTAGTAAGAAGGATGATCTTTGGGTTAAATGGATTCACAATACATTCATTAAGACTAGTTGGATTTAGGTTTTGAAACTTAAGCAAAACATGTCAAAGATAATGCTAAAGGAGATCTTAGGAACTCGATTGTGGATGCAAAATTAAGTGGTCCATCAAATTGGAAATGGTGAGAACATTTCTTTTAGGTTTGATAATTGACATTGTAGGGGCCCTCTCTATAAAGTGAGTGAACTACAATAGTTGAGAAGGCATGTGAACAATGAGACCCAATTAAACAAATTTATAAGAGGAAGTCAAAGGTTTTGGCCATATCTTAGCAGCAGATAGTCAAACATATTATTGAACCAAATGCCTAGATGTCAGGTAAGTAAAGAGGATAAAATTTAGTGGACAGTTGATAACTCTGGATTGTTCATAATTAATGCCTGCAAGACCATGTTGCAGAAGGATCAAAGTTTAAGAGTAGCTTAGGCAAAGTTAGTCTAGGATTCAAACATTAGACCAACTCATGCATTTATTTGTTGGTTGGGTATGAATTAGGAGCTACTTACCAAAGATAGACTGAAGTTCCAAATTAACCCAACAAATTGTGAATTATGAAGAGTAAAGTTGGAAAGTCAGGAGTATTTGTTGTTTGGATGTAGTTTCACCAAGGAGAATTGGGCACGAATTCAGGCCCTGTTAAGTCCTGCTTCTTCTTGGGAGGATTCTATTAGTTGGTTAGGGCAACTGAAACTGTTGAATCAAGCATATTAAAAGGCAATCAAGATCAGCTGAAGCACGATGATTTACAACATTTGGAAAGAGAGGAACTATCAGACTTTCAGACAACAATAACGAAGCTTAACAGAGGTATTCTAGGATATTGTTTTCGATATTAGACTGACCGTCCTAGCGAGAGCGCTAACAAGTAATTTATTTGATAATATTAAATTATGATGGTATATGTTTTGAGATAATTTGTATACCTGAAACTAGGAATAGTTTGTTGTACGTTTTGTTCTTTGGGGGCTTTGACTGTGAAAGCACAGCCATACTAGTTCTTTTGTCCTAACTGGATATGGTGTGGCATTGTTTGTACATATATACTATGAATGAAATACCATATTATCTTTCAAAAGAAAAGATTGAATATAATATCTACTTTTATTTCAAACTTCAAAGTTGTTTTCCATATTAGACTGACCTTCCTAGCGAGAGCACTAACAAGTAATTTATTTGATAATATTAAATTATGATGGTATACGTTATGAGATAATTTGTTTACCTGAAACTAGGAATAGTTTGTAGTATGTTTTGTTCTTTGGGGCCTTTGACTGTGAAAACATAGCCATACTAGTTCTTTTGTCCTAACTGGATATGGTGTGGCATTGTTTGTACATATATACTATGAATGAAATACCATATTAACTTTCAAAAGAAAAGATTGAATATAATATCTACTTTTATTTCAAACTTCAAAGTTGAATTAAAATTCACCTAAAATTATATCAAGTTGAATTTGAACAACCTAGGTTGAACATGACTTATTCGTAACTTTAGCATTAACAAATTTAAAGTTTTATGAGCCATAATTACCCAAAATACTGTGAATATTTAGCACTTGTGTAATTACATATGATTCTGGTTATGGTATTTTTATCATATTTTATTAAATCTTATTCATATATTTACGTGAACTTCATAAAAATATATGGATGAGATTTAATAAAAAATTTTAGAATAGAGTAATTGAAACAAAATATTTGATGTACATTTAAGGTGTCTTTGAACAGTAGAACAAAATCGAAGTGTATAACCGTTAAGTCCATTGCATGCTGCAACGTGTTAAATTCCAATCACCCTTTTTAACTCTGCATGAAACGCCTCTGGTACTTTTAATGTCATCCTTACTCCAGCTAGACAAACTTTGCCAAATAGTTCATGTTTCTCTGTTTATCTCTCTCGCTCTCTCTCTCTCTCTCTCTCTCTCTCTTCATGCTTTACAACGGTAACCTCGTTGTAATCTTGCTATTTATTCACGCCGTTCCTGCCCTCAATACCCATCTCTCTATCTCATATTTGGTTTCGGATATCAACCATACTTCTCTGGGTTATAAGTTAATTCTTTAGTTAAAATAAGATGGGGTCGCAGAAATTTCTTGGCTACTTGATTCTAATGTTTGGAGGGCCCCTTTTTGGCTTAGCTCACGCGTACATGTTCCGTGTTGGTGGTAGATATGGCTGGGTTTTGCATCCTCGAGAGGACTACAATCACTGGGCTCAGAGGAATAGGTTTCAAGTAAATGATACTCTTTGTAAGCTTTATTTCTCTTATCTTCTGTTTTTTTTTCCCCCCACTTTGTGGTTTACGTGTACGCATGAATGAAAATGTTAAGAATCCTTCGTAATTATATTCAACATTTGAACGAGTTTCTTGAAGTTCCTGATCTTTCCTTTTCTTAATTGTTAAAATTTATCTGCTCAGTGTTCAAGTATAACAAAGGATCAGACTCAGTGCTGGTTGTGAACAAGGATGATTACTACTCTTGCAACATGAGAAACCCTTTAAAGTCCTTAACAGATGGTGATTCAATCTTCAAGTTTAATCACTCGGGTCCCTTCTTCTTCATGAGTGGAAATGAAGACAATTGCAAGAAAGGTCAAAGGGTGATAATTGTTGTTATGGCTGTCAGGCACAAAACTAGTCCTGCTGCCCCTTTGGCTCCATCTCCGCTTGTAGCTCCACCTCCGCCTCGGACCACCAGCTCACCTCCAGCACTACCTCCTAGTCAAAATCCTCCAGTGAAAGTCCCTCCGTCACCGGCTCCAGCCAAATCAGGGTCAAGCAAATTTGTTCAGACGGCTTGGTTGTTCCTAAGTGTCAGCGTTGGTGTGAGTTCCGTACTGATGAATTGTCTCGCCGGGATGGTTTAGTTTGTGGATGTGTTATGCAAATAAGGAAAGTCATGAAATATAAAACCGGTTATGTTATTGCCAACTAGATTGAGATTCTGACTAGCTAATTAAATTTCTTATCACCGTAAGTCTCTTCCTCTCCTCTCTCTGTGTACCTCTGTTGAGTAATGCCATAATAAAGATAAAATGAAATGCGGAAGCAAAATTATGTGCAAGAAAAACAAAATTTTAAATATGAATATATAATATTATGCAAATAATATCTTATATAAAAATAATTGTAGATTATCCACATAGTAAAAGTCTTTTTCAGACATTTATTTATAAATTTCATATTTCTCAACATGAGTTTTTTTTTACAGCAAAAGTATGCTCAGCTTAAATCAAGGAGGGTTAAATGTTATTTCTTTAAGGATCCGGACAATGTGGGTACTACATTAAAGGAAAAAACTTACAAACACTGACCACGACAATGAAATTAATTACTAAATTCAGAGCCAAAGTGAGACCACTAATTTTGCATGGTAGAAGCATCATCTTTTGGACTGATAATTGGGCATTATCAAATATTCAATAGGTAACAACGCCACAGCTGCAATGGCTCTGGATCAAAAGAAGCAGCCCTATGCAGAGTTTCATCCTTTAACGTCACTAGAGATTAACAACATCTCCCTGTTCACAAACAAAGAAGATACGGAGGCCGAGCATTCGTGAATTCACAAACCTGATATAAAATCTCCTGGACAAGGATTTATGGTGCAAATATTTTCTTGCACTTGCCTCAACTACTTTGTGGATTGTAATCAAACGAAAGATTCAAACAATTGATATGCTAATCAAATAAATGGTTATTATTGCAAATTGGTGTATACTGTGCATGAAGGCACAGGAGATCATTCCACATTTTTTCTTTCTATGTTACTTCGCCAGTAAAGCTTCGAGCATAACTCTCAACAAATGCAATCTAACTGAACCACCTAAGTATTGGCATGACATAGTGTAATGGAGCTCAGTATCAAGCAAGAAAATGAAGTAGATGGTCCTAGCATTTAAGCTTTATTTTGGTTAGTGTATGTAAGGATTTAGAGTTGTGGTGAAGAGACATCACCAAGTTGTCATTTTGGAACCTTATTACATCACTCTTAATTAGCCTTTAAGGCTTAACTAAATTCATATTTTTCAAAAAAATTTCTTTTCTTTAATCTTTCTCTCAATGTATGTTTTCTTATATGGATGTTTTAAATGTAATGAACTACATAATCTATATCTTATTAATATCCAATCAACACATTAACTAGTTACCTATATGGTCATGCGTCGTAACGCTATCAAAATAACCAGACTAAAACTATAGCTAGCGGTCTGTCTAGGTTGATCCCACAGAGATTAACTTCAATTACTTTCCTTAATTGTCTGTATAAGTAAAAACGTGAGGGTTTTTGGTTTAAAGAAAATTAGAAAACAAAGTAAAATTAAATCTATGAAAACAAATCAAATTAAACAGGAGCAAAGTGATAAAATTGATGAATAAGTTGAAATCCGGTTCTTTGGTTTAATCAAATTAAATAGGAGCAAAGTGATAAAATTGATGAATAAGTTGAAATTCGTTTCTTTGGTTTAATCTTGGCCTAATCACAATGTTACAATTTCGTTGAATAATTGCCTTTACACCTCTCTTAAGACTATTAATTGTGAATCAACAACAAAATCTATTAATTTCGGTCTTTCCTTAGGTGGTAGTTAATTAAGAAGAGCTCCTTAATTAACCCTAACTATTGGAAAATCTAGAACAAGCTTTCTAAGTTTATCTAGACAGCCGCTTTATAAGTGAGAAAAATGGACCAATATAAGCAATAATCACATAGGCTCGGGCTATTTAACTTTATGCTACGTTATCCCTAATGATTTAATATCGTTAGTTATTACATATGACCTTCAATACGACTATCATGTATCGCATCCAAGTTCTAGCTATGGGTTTTCATGAAAAATGATTTAATAAAGCATTAAAATCATTCTCATACAATACCCAAACAATCTATACAAGATCATGTAAACAATCTGTAAAGAGGGAAAGAAAATGATACATAACAACGATATGCTTAATTTGCTCCTCGGCCTCGATTACCCATTCGAACCGGTGTCAGGTGGTTTAGCCTTCCGTTTCCTTCTTCAATTTCTAAGAATCCTCAAAGAAAGCTTCTGTCTCCATTAAAAACCAAAGAGAAATGAAGAGGAATGTAGATCTTTCTCTTTCCTTGGATTTTCTCCTAAATATAGCAAAAATGGAGGCTCCCTTTTAGGGTTTCATTCTTTTCTTTTTGTAGTTCATTCCAATTAGGGTAAAAACTAGGTTTTACCAGGCCCAAAATGATTGAAATGACCCTTGATAAGTTGAGTTCGAAAATAGTCCCCGAGTTATCGTTGCGCAGGTTACGATTGTGGCCTATATGATAAGCTTCTGTCATAATTATGGCCAATTATGCCATGATCCTAGCACTCCATCATTCTTCTTTCACGATCATGGCCAATTAGGTAGGTTCTTCCTCTAAACTTCTACAAGTCTTCTCTTCTTTGTTATAATTCTTCTCCTTCTTATTCCACAAGGACAAGTGAGTTTCAACATCGAAAAGATGACTTAACACATATGCTTTAAGGTCAATTTAACTCCTTCACTTCCAAGCTATACCTAAAATGAAATATGAGTTAAAGTGAGTATCCTAAGCACTTCAAAGGCATTAATCACTAACTATAGTAGATCAAATGAATCAAAATTTAAACACATATCAAATTCTCCCACATTTAGCTTTTGACCACCTTTAGGCAAATTGTCAAAATCAAAATCACAAACCAAAACTCTTACTCATTTTCCATATTTCCTAAGAGTAGATAATCATAAGTAAAGATGAATGACTTTCAAAACCTATAGCACTAACTCAACTTTCAAAGCTTTTACTCATAATCAATTAACATTCATCACCCTTAGAAACTGAGTAATCTAGAGGTAAACTTGGACAAAAGGTTTTCAAATTTCCATAGGTACACCCAAACATCATTCACGATCATGATAATCCACAACTTTGCATATAATTTAATTTCTCCACTACTAAAAGTCACATGTATATTCATAAATCAAAGGGCTTTTCTAGGGTTATAATGTGGGTAAGGGTAAGGTAAGATGTATTTTAGGTGATGTAGCATAAAAGCCATCAAGATAGTGAAGCAAAAGTAACACTTAATGAGATATCAAATGCACAAGTTGACATTCGTTCAAAACTAGTATCATCAACTATGTTTCATAACTAAATTCAGCTCTTACACCATAATCCATATAAACATAACACAAAAAATGCTTCATCCAAAACAACATCCACCTCATATGCAATATATTCAAACACCTAATCAATATAACTTAAAGAGGATAAATTATTAATTAACAACTTTTCACAACGATTGTATTTCCTCCTTACAACTTTTATTCAAACTCACATTTTTCTTTTCTTTTCTTTTCTTTTTCTTATTTTTCATGAATGTAAAAGTGATAGAAGCTACATCAACATAAGTTTCATAATGTAAAATTTTAACAACTATAACCAACCTACATGTATGCATAACCCCACACTTAGGCTTTTATACAATCACGGTCTTCAAAAATTGACAAATGATCCACTAGCTTTAAGGCTTAGGTGCGGCATTTGGTTAGGTGCATGTAATGTGATTTATATAAAAGAAAAGGTTAATAAAGCTCAAAAAGGGTTAGTAAAGGAAAATTCACATAAATAGGTAGGCTATTTGGCTAATGTAGCTCGTAATCAACAAAGAATACCTAATCATTATCATAAAAGTGCATGTGATAAAAATGTGGTATTGAATAGAAAATCAAAGCAAAGTAAGGATGTACGTGTCATAAAGGTCACTCGTAACAAAAAACAGTGAGACTGATATGGATGTGTTAGTCGAATATAGCCCAAAACCTTATTAGTTTTTTGTCTACCACTAGTCACTGCTCTTCTAAGGATAATGCACATTAACCAATCACAAGAGCAAAAGTACATGTTAAGATTGCCATTAATTTTCTAGTCAGTTCACACTCTAATTATGACTAAATAATCTTAAAAGCAATGGAAAATAAGAAAATTTTTTATTTTGTTTGTTTGATTTTGAAAACTGCCTAAAAAGCTATATAAGTAACAATTAAGGTTAAAAAATGTATAAAAACTAATATTCCCACCTGTCCTTAGTGTAAAATCAAATGTAAGCAATAGAGAATTTAAGGAAAATAGCAATTGTGAAAATGTAAAGAGACAAAATTCAACTTCCCTTAAGTTGCCTCCCAAGCAATGCTTTTGTTTACTGTCATTGGCTTGCTCAATGTTGTTCATTCTTCATAACAAAGGTTTTCTAACCTTATCACTTCCACATCCTCCACTTGGAATCCTTCATAGAAGGGTTTGAATAGATTACCATTGACTTTGAATTTCTTGTTTGTCTATAATCTTTCAATTTCAACTACACCATGTGGAAACACATTAGTAAAAACAAAAGGTCCAATCTAACAGGAATGCAATTTACTCAGGATAAGCTTAAGTCGTGAATGGTAGAGAAGAACTTTTTGTCCAACCACAAAATTCTTCCTAACAATTATCTTATCATGAAATTGTTTCATCTTTTCTTTGTAAATTTCTGCATTCTTATAAGATTCAAGCCTAAGCTCTTCCAATTCTTGTGGTTACCGCTCCCACAGTTCATCCACCGCATCCATCTTCATATTGCATTGGTTAATGGACCAAAAGGCTTTATGCTCAATTTTCACTAGAAGATGACACTGCTTCTCGTAGATTAGTCGGTATGGAGACATGCCAATCGATGTCTTGCATGCAATCCTATATGCCCAAAGAGCACCATCAAGTTGCTGATTCCAATTTTTACGATTTGGGCTCACCATTTTCTTTAGGATGGACTTGATTTCTCTATTTGACACATCTGCTTGCGCATTCGTCTATGGATGATAAGTCATAGACTCCTTATGAGTGGCATGATACTTTTTTAAACGATTTTTCGCCAATTGGCTGCAAAAATGAGTACTCCTATCATTAATCAATGCTCGCAATGTTCCAAACCTAGCAAAAATGTTAGACTTGACAAATTCTGCAATAACCTTAGAATCGCCAGTCTTGGTGGTGTTCAGTCAAGAGGACTTTATGATGAATAATTTTGTTGACAATCAAATAATAGTAATGTTAGAGAAAAAGAACGTCTTTGACAACAGTGTTAAGTACACAGACGCAGATATAGATGCAGACGCAAATATAGACGCAGATGCAAATATAGACACAGAGGTAAATGCAGACGCAGATGCAAAGACTTTACAGACACAGACACAGATGCAAACGCAAAGGCAAAATAAAAGAAAAGAAGACATAGGCGATACCATACAGACACGCTAGCATGTTAGACATGTATTTAGTTAGAGTTAGTTACAGAACTCAACTAAAGGAGCGGTTATCGAGAATCAAGAAGTCGTTATCAAGAACAAAGAAGTAGTTAGAGACAAAGACTATAAATATTAGTCATAGTCAAAGATATAAAAAAGAGAGAATGATTAGAGACATAAATACTGAGATAATTAGAAAAGCTAGATAATCCGAGAGAAAAGTCTTACTGTGCTTACTTAAAATAGAGCTTACATTACTGTAAATAAAGCTCACAAACTTTTTCTAGTGAGAGAAAGGAAAGGCTGATAGCCTGAAGAGGCTAAGATAGTGAAAGAATACCTTATAAGAGACCTGAAGAGGCTCTGGAAGGAAAGAATACTTGTAATCGTTTGAAGAATAGTGGAACACTCAGATAAACTCTGAGGACTAGATGTAGCCTACGATTTGGGGTTAACTAGTCTAAAAATCACATTGTCTACTCTCTACTCTTTACTTTAGTTTATTTTGTTGAAACTTTTAGAAAAGTAATTTGCGATTCATCTACGTAATAAGTAGTGATATTTTTCTAATAAGAATGAAAAGTTTTCTTTTTGAAGATTCTTGTTTAAAAAAGGAAGATACACTATTAAACCCTCCCTTCTTGTGTATCTAGTTTCTTGAGCTTAAAGATTTTACTAACGTGTGATTTACTTCAATTGGTATTAGAGCTCGGTTTCCTAGAACCACCTTTACAATGTGAAGAAAAAGATCCATGGCAGAATCACATGTGTTCATAGATGAAGGTGCCTCCGTCACAAGACCTCCTGCGTTCAATGGTAAAGATTATCATTATTGGAAGGATAGGAAGTGGCTCTTCATAGAATCCACACATATTGATCTTTAGGATATCATCGAGAATGGACCATATGAACCAGTTGACGATGAAGGAAATACAATTTCTCACAACAGATGGTCAGCGGATCATAAAGCCAAATTCCAATTAAACTCAAAGGCCAAGTTCTTTCTAAGTTGTGCGTTGAGTAGAAGTGAATATGGTAAAGTTCATGGATGCGATACTGCGAAGGAGATGTGGGACACTTATCCATCATACATGAAGGCACAAACCAGGTGAAAGGGTCCAAGATAAGTATTCTTGTACATCAATATGAGCTGTTTAAAATGCAGGAAGATGAGTTTGTTGATCAGATATTTGGATGATTTCAAACTATCGTTAATGGACTTAAAGCTTTTGGTAGAATCGACAATAATCAAGATCATATGAGGAAGATTCTCAGAAGTCTACCAAGAAGATGGAGACCAAAATTCACTGCTATATAAGAAGCCAAGGACTTGAGCAAACTAAAGCTAGACGAATTGCTTGGTTATTTGAAAATACACAAAGTAGAACTGGATGCTGAGGAAAAACCTAAGAGAGACAAATCCATTGCAATAAAGGCTGGTCAGAAGAATCACCAGACTCAGAGAAATAGAAGTTCTTCATCAAAGGCATTAAAGATTGAAGAAGTCAAGAAAGATGATACCAGTGAGTCTGAT
>JANZXR010000172.1:27189206-27207654 GCA_027575705.1 Erythroxylum echinodendron | reverse complement strand
AGACAACTTTTTGAGTTTCCACTCTTTACCCTTCCTTATTCATGAAATTCCTACTAACTCCTTCTTTTACTTTATACTACCTTACCAAAATCCATAATATACATTATACCTTATTAAACTCCAAAAATTTCAACTTCATAATTTCTAACTTATTTTTCATGCTTGATAATCTAATAAAATAATTAAAATAAAATAAAATATAATTCCTTTTAAATAGGAAATATTATAATCAAATTGCTAAGTAAAGAGTTGAATAAGAGAGTCGCTAAAGTTCTTCATTCTTTAAGAAATGGAAATAGTTATTTAGGGAGTTCAATGAGAGAGTTATCAGTGTTGTAAATTTTCAAATGATTAAACCACACAAAACATTATTCTAGATGAGTTTAATAGTTGCAGTATTGTAAAGGTTTAAACCATGAAAAGAGTATATTTAGGTATTTTTTAAGGAAGTATATGTCTTATTTGTATCCCTTGAAAAATTTTATGGCATACCTTTCTTCTTCTCATTTAGCTTTCACTATGTAATCTAATAAAAAAGAGAACTAAAGGAAACCATAAGCATAGTAGAATATCACCACTATATAAATAACACGCTCCATCATCTTGAGAATACCTAGAGCAAATAAATGCAGTGCATTTTTAAGCCCACAATTAAACCTTTACTACTAAATCAATACCATTAAATTTTCTTTATCTAAGATACACATATTTGATTATATTGTTGGAAAGCATGCCTTTGTTAGGAAAGAATTTCTTGAAAGGGATCGTTTACTCTATAATGCTTTGGAGAACTTCGAATCTAAGATTAATTTTTTTTCGTCCTCTAACTCTTACAAAGGCATAGACATGGCCTAGTTTAAAGACACATCCTAGGGACTTAGTTTGTCCTATCTCTCCTTATGTACTTATAATAAACACAAAAGGAGAGATAGACCTAAACCTTTTTTTGTAGCTTTTTTGTGATTGTTTGGTGGTATAGTCTTGCAATAACTTTATTTTTTAAAATTAATATAAATTACTTATATTTCTATCAATTGGTACTAATATATATGTTAATGGTTTAATTTGTGATAGACGTGTATTACATTACTAGAAATAATGTCTAATAAATTATCATAATAGTATTTATTTCTCAGATACATATGCATATGATAATTATGATATGACCATTAATGTTTAAAGCTTTATTAATGATATCACTAAATTAATTTGGAAAATATTGTCTTGTGCTTACAATCTTGTAAGTTGTACTACTAATTCATAAGTAATAAAATCACATTATAATTTTGTTCAATTAGTGAGATAGTTGTTGAAAGATGCATTAGAATTGTAACCTTTGTAGTTATACTAGAAGTATTAAGATTTAAGAATAGATTGTGTTCTTATATGGTGGTGAGTTATCTCACTCCATTAGGGAATAGCCTTATGTCTTGGCATAGTATCCTTATTCCTCTAAAGAACATACATCAATCCTAAGCACCCTAGACTTAGTTCTTACGACTTGATTAAGAATTGGTTGAACTCTAAATTAGTGAAAATTTAAAGTGAAATAGGTGTTAGGATAGGCCTTAATCATCACCTTTGTAACTTGTCAGAAAATAGGGGGTTAAAAAACAAGTTATGCTCTTCTACAATGGTGAGTTATCTCACTCCACTAAGATAATAAGCTTACATCATGGTTACATTTACCTTATATTACTTATTGGAACCCCAAACTTAGTTCTTCCAACTCTTTTAGAATTAGTTAGGATCCAAATTATTAATAATGTTTTGTATATATATATATAGGAACGGGCTTTAAAATCATCACCTTTTAAATTAGTCTAAAAGTATTGAGATTTATGAATAATTTATGCTCTTGTATGAAGTTAAGCTGTCTTACTCTACTAGGTGGTAGCCCCATAACTTGCGCAAAATTGACTCTTTCTATTATAATATTTGCATCACTATTAAGTACCTTATAGTTAGTTCTTATAACTTGTTATGAAATTATTTAGGGTTTACTGACAATTTATGGTAAGATACAGGTTGGAAAAGGATGTACATTTTTCACTTTATCAATTAATTTAAAAGTAAGGAAGTTGGAGAATAGGTCGTCTGCTCTTATGTTGAGGCTAATTATCTCACTCCATTAGGGTAGTAGTCTCACATCTTAGGTAAACTTGCCTCACTCTCTTAGAATAATTTCATCATTCTTAGGCATCTTATACTTGGAACTTAATTGAAATTAGTTAGGGTTCAAATTATTGATAATTTATAGTGAAATATGTTCTATAGAAGGACTTAGAATCAACACCTCTATAACTATTCTATGTTATGCTTTAGTATTAAGGTTAATTGCCTCACTCAAATATGACAATACCATCACATCTTGGCATAGTTACCTTATGTATATAGAGTAATTACATTACATTTAAACACCATATACTTAGTTTAATTGAGGTGTTCAATAACTAGATAGGATATAAATTTATGATAACTTTTTTTAGAAAACCGATAAAAGATGCCTTATAATTATCTCCTCTATAACTAGTTCAAAAGTAAGTAAGTTAGAGAAGAGTTTATTCTCGTGTATGAAGGTGAGTTAGCTTATTTTGTTATGGTAGTAGCCTCACATCTTAAATACAGTTTCTTAATTAATTAGAGCATTTACATCACTTTTAGACACTTATATTTAATTTATAAGTAATATTTGAGAATTATTTAGCGTCCAAATTAGTACAAATTTATGGTATAAAATAGAATAATAATGTTTGCAACTAGTCAAGAAGTAGGAACCTTAAAGAAAAAGTTGTGCTCTTATGTGAATGCTACTTGCTCACTCTATTGAGTTAGTAACCTCACTTCCCCAAGTTAGTTATATCAACTTTAGGCATCCTACATTTAGTCCTTGTGTATTATTTAACAATTTGTTAGGATTAAAAAATAGTGGAATATGTTTTTAGTTAGGTTTTGGAAAAGGACCTAAAATCTTCACCTTTGCAATTGGTCCAAAAGTAAGGAGGTTTGAGAAGAGATAATGTTATTGTGTAGAAATGAGTTATCTCACTATACTAGGTCAGAAAACTCATATCTTGGGCATATTCACTATGTACAATAATTGCATCACTATTAGGCACCCTAAAGTTAGTTCTTGCATCTTTTTTTAAAGAATTAGTTTATATCTAAGTTAGAAACAATTTGTGGTGATATAAATTTTGTAAGCGGACCTAGAATCATCACTTTTGCATCTAGTTCAACAGTGGGGAATTTTAAGCCTCTTAAGTAGTGTTTAAAATTTTTTGGGTTTTATTATTAATCGATATTTATATTTTTTATAAATTAGTTAGGTTCCAATATTAGCTATCACTTTTCTTTTATGTATAACTTTACCTAAGAAATTAATTAGATCTTACAGATCAGGAGAT
Source organism: Erythroxylum echinodendron (assembly GCA_027575705.1). NCBI lineage: Eukaryota > Viridiplantae > Streptophyta > Magnoliopsida > Malpighiales > Erythroxylaceae > Erythroxylum > Erythroxylum echinodendron. The sequence continues at coordinate 27,204,247 of JANZXR010000172.1, read as the reverse complement.
ATGTTCTTTATTTCTACAACACCATGCCATTATTTCTCAACATTAATTATAGTTAGTTTAGGCTATGCTGACTAATAATTTTCCATTATATTAAGCATTCTTGGATATGTAAAACTAAAATAAATAAAGATTAAGAACTTAAGTTACAAAGTTTGATAATAACTTTGTAAAAGAATAGTCAAGTTTTTTAAGGGTGATAAGAAAGTGATAACTTAATAGGATGTCACTTAAATTAAAGTAGACAAAGAATTGACATAATTGATGGATGTGATTGACCATATCCAACCAATGCTGTACAAATTAGATGTTTAAGGAGCCAAAAACTATTTAGTATATTACGTTGTTATTTGATAAAGTGTAACTCTATCTATATTAATTAATTTGAAACTATGACAATTAGCATCTAATGAATATGTATTATTTACTCACACCAATAGTCAAAACCTTATAGCATTTTATCATGTTAACATATAAACTATTAAGTACTAGTTTTATTGAATTAAGGTCCAATGAAATAATAGTATAATATCTTTTCCATGTGATAGATAATAATATTTTTTTTAGAAGTTAAGGTTCTAAGAAGAACTTAAGTGGAGATTTAACACTCTATAATGGGATTGTGTATCCTATGAAATTAATTAAATTAGTAATCAATGCAAAAAAAATCATCCATAAACTTAGATATAACATGAACTAACTGCTTTCCTTCCATCATTAATGTAGATAACCATATTGACCAATTTGAGTGTGACTTCTTAAAAGGAATGTCATAATAGTCAACATTACTCTATGCTTACTTTATAGATGATGAAATAACAAGAGTGAATACTTGTTATATAATGGGTGAAGTTAAGAGTAGGCATCCAAGTTCCATAATTGTCATTCATACTTTGGAGTGTTATTGATTATATGCAGTCACTTAATCTTATATGTGCATATGATGTTGAGCTTGACCTTATTGAGATTGTGGATATTGTTACAAGTATGATATTGCAATATTATATTATCATTGTTTTATTACTTTGTCAAGTATCATTACATGCTTATTAAAAAGGATGAAATGTATGGTCATTTTTACGAGGTAAAATGTGAGAATGTATGGGTATAATGGAGGACTTATAGTAATATATAATATTATCATAATCAAATGTTATAACCTACTAATATTATATGGAAACATAGTTGTTTCTATTATAAGGGTAAAGAAGGTTAATATGTTATCCTTGATACTTACACGTACATATAGATGCTTTAATAAGAGTTATTCACAAGTTAGATATGTAGGATCTATCCTTCCACCCATTTCTTATACTTTAACTATTATTTAGTATCTGAGTTACTTGATGACTAAATGATTTAAGGGAGTATGCTTGTATTTAGTGTACTATTAGGAATGGGAACTTGATGATAATTGTTATTAATATGAGGGTATTTTGGATTTTTCTGATTTTTATATATATCTAGTAAGGAATTGTAACAATTATGATCAAATGGTTGGCATAATATGCCACCATTCAAAAATGAATATAATATTTATTTGTTTTATGCTTGACACGACCTACCTTTTGGATCGTGTTGGCACTAGGGAATGGGTAGGTTTAATGCCATCAAAACCAGTCGTAAGCCTAATTTTCTATATTCTACTGAAAATCTGGCATGACCCATTCATTTGTTTGATTAATTATCCATATATCGGCTTAACAATTTTGAATGAAGTAAGGATCTGAATCTATAATTCCAACATACATTATCTACTTATAATCTGTCAATCTATGATCATCTCATATCATCAATTGACATCATTCTCAATAACATAGCATATCCATACATGTATTATGTATATATGATTATGATAAACCAAGAGCAGTTATAAGCATCTGTAATGAACATCATATCAAAAAAAAATTACTTTAGTCTGTTTATCCAAGCAAGTCTCAAAAGGCTTGGATTTCTCTCTCGTATGATCTGCTAATCCTATGAAATGATAATAGTGAGAGGTGAGTCTACAACACAACTTAGTGAGATATAAACATGCTACCATGCTTGTAAGGCTAGGTATCACAAGGCTAGCTTCACAAGAATGGTCTGTGACATTCTAAACAACAATATATGGTATCAATAAATAAAAAGGTAGTAATTTCAAATGTGACAATCACATGAGTATCAAAAATAAATCTCAATATGAATTGTTCTATTATAAAATGAATCTATTTTCTGAATTATTTTATGAGTTATGGGCTCTTTTCTTTGGCATAGTTCCATAGGATTTCTAATTCTGAGCTTTCTCATTTTTGAGTTCTGATTTCTCATTTTTGAGGTCTAAATTTCTGAATTTCTTAGGAAGAGACAGAGGCATATTAGTACGACATATCTCCCCTTTTCTGATTCTAGAAAAGGTTGACCTAACCCTGCCCCTGGAGGCCTATCCTCTCTAGATAGAACCCAGATCTGACCCATCATTAGCGGGTTACCTATGTGCATAGGATCTAATAATAGACTCCATCAGCTGGGTATCCTGTGAACTCATCAATCATGGCTAACAAGAAAAACATGATTCATCAAAGAATTGTAATTAATAGGTTCAACATAACTAAGGAATAGAAGATGCAAAGAACCTGAATATCACCTGGACAATCTGGAATACAACATGGAGTCATATATCAAATAAGTCATACAGATTCGAGAACAATTCAACAAGCTGCAAGATAAAAAAAAGGATTACTACACAAGTATAGTAGCATTATTATACTCAGCTCGACTATCTCAAGGGTTCTAATCTCTTTTCTAATTTTCTTCAACTTGAGAGGTACTAGGTATGACTTATAGTTCTATTCCTCGTCTACTTTCATAAGCAATTGGGTAACATGCATAAAAATTACATGTGCTCGCATTAGTCATTCTCACATAAATCTCATTTCTTAACATATATCACTATAAATTTATAATTTCTTTTATAATGGTCAAATTGGTTTAAAGCCAAATTTCCCTTTAAATTAGGAGACTTGGACTTCATTATTTCCAAACTTAGTTAACAATTTCGAGTACCTGATTCTTTATGTCTTGATTAGCTTACTCATAGTTGAACATATTCGGTTTCACTGATTCATCCGCGTAGGTCTCATTCGTGATAGCATAATATTTTCTACATAGGTCCAATGTTTTTTCAAAATTTCCATACCTCTGGTTAACACATAAATTCACAATTTTTATTTTATGATCATTTTCTAATTCGGTCATTAAGGCTTGCAAATATCCCATTTACAATCAGCTTTAATATCATGTTACGAGTTGAACCTTTCCTGACTAAAATCATTATAACTTATTCATTTCTTATTCAATTAAGGTGATTCAAAATGACAGTTTCAATAGACTCATATGCTATCACATATACAAAGACAACTTAAAAATGGTGTAATTTGGATTTATTGTGATTTTTCTAAGGCTATCTTGTTTCTGTCTCTTCTGTGTCACTAAAGTCAATAACACCCTTCACTTATTTAGCCATATCTCATGGGATACTCATCCAATTAAAATTCCATTTATACAAAACTTATATAAAAAATTTTCTAGAGCATTTCATAAGAAGAACGCATCATCCAATTCTGACTCTAAATTCCTCAAACAATTAACTTTCATTTCGTGTTTCAATCCCCTTAGTATTCTGAGCCAGTTTTAATTTGGGACTTATATCTCATTTTTTTTAGCTCACCTTAAATTCTTAAAACAAATTTAGGGATATAGTATACTCCTAGGTATACAACTTTCAAGTTTTGAGTTTCTTCAAATTCACACATTATACAGCTCAAAAAAATTGTATACGAAGGACCTACGAATTTGCCTCTCTTGGTTGCTTTGAACTATAAAAACCTAGGTTTTGGTTTAGGCCCAAATCACCATAAAAAATGAAAATTTCCTCATGTTAATTAGTCATTAGACATCAAAGAATAAGAATTCATCATCAAAGTCATCAAACCATAAATTTCATCAAGTGGGTCTCATAGTTATGGCAAAAGAAAGTTAGAAACTAAATTCCAATCGATAGAATCAAGTGTCGGGACCGAAGCTAACTGTTTTGTATCAACTGATCGACTTGATTCTCCTTCAATTTCTTGTTACAAAGCTTGAAAAATTTGAGAGAGGAGCTTCCATGGTGAATTCGGCCAAATTAGGGAGAAGGAAGACAAGTGTTTTGCCTTGTCTGCACTTAGCTTTGTTTATAAGCCACTCTTTTCATTATTTACAAAAATGCCCCTCTTGTACTTGTTCTTTAAAATCTGCTAGAACAATTTCTTGTGAAGACCGAAAAAGTGTCAAACATCATTAATTTGATGTCACCAAAAATTATGATTTACTGTCCTAGTTTTAATGACTTTAGTCTTAAATACTGATTTTTCCCGCTGTAAAATCAGATAATGGGTGTTACATTCTCCCCCTCCTATTAAAAATTCGTGCAAAAATTTCAGAAATTTACCTTATTGGGGAAACAACTGTGGATATCTGGTTCTCATTGATTCTTCTATTTCCTATATACGTTCCGTAACTCTTTGATTCTGCCATTGGACTTTAATCATTAGAATCTCTTTATTCCGCAATTTTCTAATTTGTCTATTCATGATGACAACTGGAGTTTCTTCATAAGAAAGATTCTCTGCTATTTCTACTTTTGGGGTTTGTAATACATGAGAAGGATCTAGAATGTACTTTCTTAACATTGATATATGGAAAACTGGATGCGCGTAGCTAAGATGAGGAGGCAAAGCCAACTGATATGACACATTTATGACCATTTCAAGGATCTTGAATGGTCCAATGTATCTAGGATTTAACTTCCCTCTCTTTCCAAATCTGACTACACCTTTCATAGGAGAGACTTTTAAGAAAACTTGATCACATGGTTCATACTATACATCCCTCCTCTTAGAATATGTATAACTCTTTTGCCTATTGAAGGACATTCTTAATCTTTCTTATATCAGAGGAACTTTTATAGATGTTTCTTGAATTAATTTTGGTCCCTCTAACTGCTTCTCTCCTACTTCTGTCCAACATAGTGGAGATCTGCACTTTTTGCTATACATTGCCTCATAAGGTTCCATCCCAATTTTGGAATGGTATCTATTGTTGTAAGCAAATTCTATTAAAGGCAAATGACGTTCCCAATCTCCACCAAAGTCCAAGACACACATTCTTAACATGTCTATGAGTGTCTAGATGGTTCTCTCTGATTGGCCATCAGTCTGTGGGTGGAATGTTGTACTAAAATTCAGCTGTGTACCTAAGGCTTCTTGTAGTTTCTGCCAGAATCTAGAACTGAATTGTGTTTCTCTATTAGAAATAATAGACACTGGCACTCCATGATACTTCACAATTTTGTCAACATATAACTGGGCTAACTGATCTGCACTATAAGTGGTTTTAACTACTATAAAATGGGCTGACTTGGTAAGTTTGTCATCTACAACCTAGATAGAATCATACCCTTTAGGCTTTTTTGGATGTCTAACCACAAAATCTATGGTAATCTGCTCCCATTTTCACTTAGGTAGTGGTAGCTCTTATAGCAGTCCAGTGGGTTTCTGATATTCAAATTTGACTTATTGACAAGTTAAAAAGGTGGATATAAATTGGGATACATCTTTCTTCATACCTGGCCACCAATATATACCTTTAACATCATAGTATATCTTGGTGGTTCTAGGGTGAACACTATAGGGTGTATAATATGCCTCATGCATGATTATTTGTTTTAGCCCATTTATGTCAGGTACGCATAACCTTTTACCACATTTCAATACTCCATCCTCTATATTGAACTCTATCACCTTACCATCCTGTACAACTATTCTCAATTTGGCTAGCTTAAGATCACTATCTTGGGTAGTTTTAATCTCATCAATTAAATTGGGTTTCACCAGAAACTTAACAAGTAATACCTGAGAATCAGATACTTCTAAGTGAAATCCTGTATCAAATAACCTATTTAAATCTTTAACTAGCTCTTTCTTTTGAATGAGGATATGATATAAACTCCCTATCGAGTTTCTACTCAGGGCATCAGCCACTACATTCGCTTTACCCTAGTGATACAAGATCTGATAGTCATAATCCTTCTGTAACTCAATCTACTATCCTCGTCTCAGATTCAACTCTTTCTGTTGTTGAATGTACTGAAGACTCATATGATCTGTATATATTTCACTCTTTTAACCATATAAATATTGTCTCTAAATTTTTAATGCTAATATCACGGCTTCCATTTCTAGATCATAGGTAGGATAACTTACTTCATGTTTCCTTAATTTTCTGGAAGCACAGACAGTTACCCTCCCATTCTGCATTAATACACAGCCTAAACTAATTTTGGAGGCATCACAATATATCACATAATCACCTTGCCCTAAAGGTAATGCTAACACTGGAGCAGATGTGAGGCATTCCTTAAGATTTTGGAAACTTTGTTCACAGGAATCATCCCACTCAAATTTCACATATTTTGGTGTTAACATCACCAGTGGAGCAGTTATCTAAGAAAAATCTTTTACAAATTGTCTGTAATAACCGACCATACCTAAGAAACTTCATATTTTGGTAACATTAGTAGGTCTAGGCCAATTAGATATGGCTTCCACCTTTTGAGGATCTACTTGAATCCCTTCTTTACTAACTATATGATCTAGGAAACCAACTCTGTCGAGCTAGAACTCACACTTTTCCAACTTGGAATGTAACTGATTATCTTTAAGGATTTGTAACACCATTGTCAAGTGTTTTTCATGTTCTTCTTGGCTTCTGGAATATACCAATATGTCATCAATGAAAACCACAACGAATTTATCCAAATACGGCCTAAAGATTTTATTCATCATATCTATAAAGGCAGATGGTGTATTCGTTAAACCAAAGGAAGCATCAGAACTCATAGTGTCCGTACTTGGTTCTAAAGGTAGTTTTTAGTACATCCTATTTTTAGATCCTCAACTGATGATACCCAAATTTGAGATCAATCTTAGAGAAATGACTTGCACTTTATAATTGATCAAACAGATCATCAATCCGAGCAAGAGGGTATTTATTTTTAATAGTTACTTTATTTAACTGCCTATAATCTATGCATAACTGTGGGGATTCGTCTTTCTTCTTAACAAATAATACTGGTATACCGGACAGTGAACTACTGGGTTTAATAAACCCCTTATCAAGCAAATCCTAAAACTGCACCTTTAACTCTTTCAGTTCTATAGGTGCCATTCTGTGTGGAGTAATTGAGATAGGGTTTGTAACAGCAAGGAGTTCTATATTAAACTTTATTTCTCTTCTGGTGGTAATCTTGGCAAATCTTTTGGAAACACATCTGGAAAATCCCTTACTATAGGGATCTGCTGTAACCCACTGATCTCCCTTTTGGTATCACTAACATGAGCTATATACCTTTGACATCCCTTTCTTTGAAGTCTTAGGGCCTGTATAGCTGATATTCTGTTAATAAGAAACCCAATTCGGTCACCCTTATATAACACTTCTGTTTCTGGAATAGGCCTAAGTATAATTCTTTTAGCATAACAATCCATTGTAGCATAGTGATTTGATAACTAGTCCATACCTAAAATAATATCAAAATCTAATACTGCTAACTTGATCAAATTTTCCATAAATTTTCTACCCTCTATTTCCACTGCACATGAGGGGTAAACATATTTCACTTCAACAGTTTCCCTTAAGGGTGTAACTATGAGCAGAGGGTCTTTCATTAATTCTCCTTCTTTATCTAGCTTTTTGGCCAAACTCAGTGCTATAAATGAATGAGTGGAACCCGAGTCAAATAGCAGTTTAGCATTCTTATTCTGGATAAGAATTATACCCATATCAACATTATTTTATCATCATAATTAAAGAAAAAACATATCTTTTGTTATAACATAGCATAGACATTTTATGAAATTTAATTGAATATCAACATGTTTGCATAGGATTATATGTTACAGCTATATTAGAGGCCTATATTTCTTATGGATTTATAGCAAACACTCTCCCTTGACTTCTATTTACTAGGGCTAGTGCTGGCATCTGCCCCATATTTTGGGTGGAAGCTAGGCCTTGAGACCTACCTCTACTAGCTGGGCCTCTATTAACAGGTATGTCTATTTACACAGTAGTTTGTGAAATTGCGGGTGGAGCTGCTTGATTTTCTTACATTTGGTAGCCTTTAATGAAGTGCCCTTGTTGTCCACACCTATAACAACCTTTGAACTCGAGTCTTTAGGGTCTGTGATGATTTTTCCCACAGACATTACAAGCAGTTCTATTCTGTGGCTGTGCTGGAGGTTGTTGTGATCTATTCTTAGCTGGGTTCTATATACCATTACGTGCTGATAATACGGACACACCTAGATTTCTACCTCTACCTTGACCCCCTCTCTATAGTTCTAGAGGAGCAGATTATACTATTTATTCTATTTGTCTCATTTGAGAGCTATCTCTTTCTCTGTGACCTCTACTGCTCCGGCCTTTACCTTTCTTTCTCCGTTCTCTTTCTTTTCTCCCCTTTTTAAACTTTGCTTCCACTTGTTGAGTCTATCAATAAACCTTCACAAATTGGAGAAATCAATAGCTGCAACAACATCATAAAAAGAAGGTATGAGTCCTAACTTGTGTCTTTCCATTTTTATAGCTTCAGTAGGTTGTTGTAGCAAATTTGCATAAGTGTAGAAATTCACTTGCATAATCATATACGCTCATACCAAAGCTTTGTTTAAGCCTTTCAAATTGCAAGGCTCGATTTTGTCTTTCATATGGAGAAATAAACATCAATTAACGCTTGTTTAAAGAATTCCCAGGTCGGAGGATTCTCACCATATAATTGATACCTTGATATTCTTATGGAAACATTCCCAGACATTCTTTGTCAATTTAACCCCCACTAATTCTATGATCTGTGCATCAGAGCAAGTCAATCTTCGAACCATTTTCTCAGTGTGACTAATAAACTCTTGGGGATCCTCATGTCTCTCACCACTAAACTCAGGGGTTTGTAATTTCAAGAAGTCATTAATACTTACCTGTTCATCATCTAAAGCTCGCCTGGGTAATCCTCTCGACATTTGCACTGGCTGTGATGGTGCAGGAGCAACTTTAGGTATACCTTGAGGTCTTTCTCTCTCTCTTTCTCTAAGTATTCTTACTTCTTCTCTCAATTCTAAAACCTCTTGCCTTTCTCTTAAGGCTCGGTTCTCTGCTTCTAAGGCTTCTATTCTTTTTTGTAAGGTTCTATCATCTTCCCTTCAACCAGCTGGGGGTTCAGGTTCATTTTATATTTCTGATCTCCTCCTAGCTCTGGGTGGAGATCTTACGAATTCGACATTCAGTACAGTAGTTGGAATTTCCCTCCTTCTAGAACGACCATGTCCTCTTTGAGGAGGTGTTCTTCTTCTAGGAGGCATCTCTATTATGGAGAAAATTAAAATCATTTAGATATAATGATTTGTCAAAGTAACATGCTATTGACATGATGCAGATCCTATGCTCCATGGTGTTATGCTCATGTAATAATATCATATGCATTTATCATATTATCATCATCATTACCCAGTTTGAAATCCCGTAATGAAGTGGAGTCTGGGGAGGTCTGATGGTACGCAACCTTACTCCTACATAGTAGAGAGGCTGTTTCCGATAGACCCACATGTAGATGTGACAATAAAAAGTGACGCAGATGAAAACTGATATGCTAATAGTGTAGGGAAAATAAAATTAAATAAGTATATAAATAAATAAAATAAAACAAAACCATATAAAATAGTTAATTTGGTGAACAAAATAATTAGAAACGTTGTAAAGTTCTTTTCATACCTGTTATGCTGCAAACGTCTGCTCACCATTCCTCGAATTGTGCATGTCAATATTAAGTAAGGATAATGCTAATTTGCTCTGTATCTTACTAATTTTATCATTCCTTATGGGGATATATGATTAGGCAAATAATGTACTTAAACTTTGCTAATCATAATGTTGGCATGCAATTAAAAGCAAAGTAATAGTAAATGCTTATTCACAAAACGAACTAGTAAGTAAAATATGAAATAAAATGCACAGTTGCATACAAGTAAAAACGCAATTGATAACTAACAAAAGAACAAGAAGAATAAGAAAAAATAAAAAGGAAAGAATACATATAGAAAAATCATAGAAAGAAAGCAATAAGGTGAAGCATACCTAATCTCATTTGTATTAGGATATAAGAACCACAAAAAAAGGGATCTACTTGATCATTATCAATATAACTTGTAATCTCATTTAACCTGTATGGCATCACAAAGAATATGGAAACAGCCAGTATCTTCCCGATTATGATATGAACTAGTAGTAGAGACGACCATTGAAAACACTTGATATTAAACAATATAAGCAAAGATGACCATTGAAAACAAATAATCATCAAAAGTAGATATAAACTGGTAGTTGATAATCAGTAACAAATCTAAAATCACAACCACACTCTAACATAGAAAATCCAATCCTCAGATTTAAAGCTAGCATCTTTCTCAAACAATAACACAAAAATCAATCCAAAACATGCAAAACTTAGATGGAGGACATATAAAAAATAGATAGATGCATCAAATAGATCTAGATCCAAAATGGGTAATGAGGTAAACCTTCAAAGGAGGAGTGTTTCCATAAGGGCGCAAATGAGGGAGATCGCCAAAGAAAAAGAAGACGATGAAAAACTTAAATCTTTATATAATGAATCAGAGATAGAAACACAGGCCAACAATTTCTACCTATAACCCAATAAATGCCTTTGAAAATAGAAAACGTTAACACACATGAAATGCCATAAAAACATGAAGCTAGGGATGACATAAAGCAATCAAAAGATGACACTTTTGCTCTTGCTTTCTTAAATCTGATACCTTCGACTTCTCTCTTATGTCTTCCTCTTAAGCCAAAACATATGAGAAACATGACCTTAAATCTCCCTATAAAACTTACTTAGCAGAAGAATTTCGCAGAATGCAAAGTCTGATAAACAAACAAACAAACAAACAAATGAATCGATTAATAAATCAAAGGAAACAGATATCTTATCCAGAGATCGATTTGGTCCATGCAATGCATAAAACTTATGAAGGTGAAGAGACGAAGAATCTTGGAATAAGCTATGAACTAAGTAATGGGGAAAAACAAGGGAAAAAATGAAACTACTTCATTATGATCTCCGGCTTCTGTGTTCTACTAGCACCCCAGAGGATTAGCGAAAATAGAGAGAGCAGAACAAAGAAACTAAGCACAAATGCACGAAGGTAGCAGCGATAAGGGAGACCATTTCGATGCTCTTCATCTTCAAGAAGCCCCCCTTTTTTTATAGAGTCACACTCCTTCCACTACTTCTGTCCCTTCCTATAACTACCCCTGAAAGCGTCATTCGACAAGATCTTGTGTGATCTAGGTTTCAAAGTTCTAGAAAACTGACTCGTCAAGGACTCATGTGAGTGTTGACCAACTGAAAATGACTCATATACATATATGATTCTCGTTCACTATTTTTTTCAACATTCTCTTCATCTTTATTTTACTGGGTTGTTTAGGATTGGGAAGGTATTTTAAAATACCTTTGATGTGTTTGGGGTTTTTGTATGGTTAGTAGCCTATCCATTCTACTTCTCATTCTCGCACATTTCCTTACTCTTATGAAAACTTTTTCTCTGATACCCTTTGACACGACCCGTCTTTTGGACAGTGTTGGCACTAGGGAATAGGTAGGCTTAATGCCACCAAAACCCATAGTAAGCCTAACTTTTCTATATTATACTAAAAATTCGACGTGACCCATTCGTTTGTTTGATTAGTTATCCATATACTTGCTTAATAATTTTGAATGAAGTAAGGATCTCAATTTGTAATTCTAACATACATTATCTACTTGTAATTTATCAATCTATGATCATCTCATATCATCAATTGACATAATTCTCATTAACATAGCATATCCATAAATGTATCATGTACATATGATTATGACAAAACATAGAGCAGCTATAAGCATCTGTAATGAACATCATGCGAAAAAAATTACTTGTCTGTTTATCCAAGCAAGTCTCAAAAGGCTTGGATTTCTCTCTCGTATGATCTGCTAATTGTATGAAATGATAATAGTGAGAGATGAGTCTACAACATAACTCAGAGAGATATAAACACACTACCATGCTTATGAGGCTAGGTAACCCAAGGCTAGCTTCAAAAGAATGGTCTGTGGCATTCTAAACAACAATATATAGTATCAATAAATAAATAGGTAGTAATTTCAAATGCGGTAATCACATGAGTATCAATAATAAATCTCAATATGAATTGTTGTATTGTAAAATGAATTTAATTTTTAAATTCTTTTATGAGTTATAGGTTCTTTTCTTTGGTAGAGTTCCACAAGATTTCTAATTTTGCGCTTTCTCATTTCTAAGTTCTGATTGCCCATTTCTGAGTTCTGATTTTTTGAATTTCTTAGGAAGAGATAGAGGCATTTTAGTACGACGTATCTCCCCTTTTTTAATTCTAGACAAGGTTGGCCTAACCCTGCCCCTAGAGGCCTACCCTCTCCAGGTAGGACCCAGATCTAAGCCATCACCTGTAGGCTACTATGTGCGCATGTTATGATAATAAAATCCTTCAGTTGGGTATCCTGTGAACTCATTAATCATGGCTAACAAGAAAAACATGATTCATCAAAGAATTGCAATTAACAGGTTCAACATAACAAGGGAACTAGAAGATGCAAAGAATCTAAATATCACCTAGCTAATCTGGCATGCAACATGGAGTCATAGGTCAAATAAGTCATACAGATTCGAGAATAATTCAATAGGCCGCAAGATAAAAAAGGATTAGTACACAAGTATAGTAGTATGATTATACTCACCTCAGCTATCTCAAGGGTTCTAATCTCTATTCTAATTTTCTTGAAATTGAGAGGTACTCGTACGACTTCTAGTTCTATTCCTCTTCTTCTTTCATAAGCTATTGGGTAATATGCATAAAAATTACATATACCCACAGTAGTCATTCTTACATAAATTTCATTTCTTAACATATATCACTATAAATTTATATTTTCTTCTATAATGGTCAAATAGGTTTCAAGCCAATTTTCTCTTAATATTAGGAGTCTTGGACTTTATTATGTCCGCACTTAGTTCACAATTTTGAGTACCTAATTCTTTATGTTTTGATTAGCTTACTCATACTTGAACCTATTCAGTTTCACTGATTCATCAGCATAGGTCTCATTCGCAAAGGCATAACTTTTTCTACATAGTTCCAATGTTTATTCAAAATTTCCATACCTTTAGTTAACACATAAATTCACAAATATTCTTTTATGACCATTTTCTAATTCGGTCATTACGGCTTCCAAATATCCCATTTATAGTCAGCTTTAATATTCTGTCACGAGTTGAACCTTTCCTGACTAAAATCATTATAACTTATTCATTTCTTATCCAATTGAGGTGATTCTAATTTCCATTTTCAATAGAATAGACTCATATGGCTGTCAAAATTACAAAAATGGCTTAAAAATGGGGTAATTTGGATTTATTGTGATTTTTCTAAGTCTATCTTGTTTCTATTCTCTTCTGTGTCACTAGGGTCAGTAGCACCCTTCACTTATTTAGCCATATCTCGCAAGATACTCATATAATTAAAATTCCCTTTATGCAGAACTTAGAAGACACATTTTTGAGAATTTCGTAAGAAGAACTCATTATCCAATTCTGACTCTAAGGTCCTCAAAAATTAACTTTCATTTTATGTTTCAATCCCGTTGGTATTCTGAACTAGTTTTAATTCATGACTTATATCTCATTTGTATTTTTTGGCTACCCTAAATTCGTAAACAAATTCATGGATATAGTAGACACCTATATCTACAACTTTTAAGTTTAATTTGCTTGAGATTCACACTTTAAATAGCTCAAAAAAATTGTATAAAAAGGGCCTACGAATCTGCCTCCCTTGGCGGTTTTGAACTCCAAAACCCTAAGTTTTGGCCTAGGCCCAAATCATCATAAAAAATGAAAATTTCCTTATGTTAATTAGTCATTAGACATCAAAAAATAAGAATCCATCATCAAAATCATCAAACGCATGAATTTCATCAAGTGGGTCTGATAGTTATGGCAAAAGAAAGTAAGCAACTAAATTCCAATCGGTAGAATAAAGTGTCGGGACCGAAGCTTACCGTTTTGTATCGACTGATCAGCTTGATTCTCCTTCACTTTCTTATTACAAAGCTTGAAAAATTTGAGAGAGGAGCTTCCATGGTGAATTCGGCCAAGTGAGGGAGAAGGAAGACAAGTGTTTTGTCTTTTTTGCACTTAACTTCCTTTATAAGCCACTCTTTTTATTATTTACAAAAATGCCCCTCTCGTACTTGTTCTTTAAAATTTGCTCGTACAATTTCTTGTAAAGACCGAAAAAGTGTCAAACATCATTAATTTGATGTCACCAAAATTTTATGTTGATCAATCTCTGAGTTTGCATATAACTCCTTTCAATTACGATAGGTCTATTCATACCTTGGATATTGAAGTCTCGATTGCATGGAATTATAATGAATTAACATGTTGGAAATATTAATTCAAGAATAATTAAGAACATATAATTGAATGTAAATAAAACTAAAGAATGAATTAAAATAAAATCACTATCCTATTCTAAGGTTCATCCAATTCAAATACAAAAATAATTTAGATTTTAATTCTAGAAAACAAAGCACGAAAACTAAATAAAAAATGAAAATCAAGCATGACGTGATTGAAATCTCAAAAATCCTTAAAAACTTCACTCTAGATTGATGAAAATTTATGTTAGAGGGGTTTCTTTGGTTGTTTCTCATATTTTTTCCATCTAAGATTGTTCCTTATGTTTTTTGAGCCTCATTTCTTATTCTAACACTCATTCTTAGCTTTTAAACTCTGAAATTCAAACTATGAATATTGATGGATATGTTCTTTAAATTGGCACACAATGATTTTCAAGGATACCAC
>JANZXR010000172.1:27143985-27167431 GCA_027575705.1 Erythroxylum echinodendron | reverse complement strand
ATTGTTTGTATCAAATGGTTGTAAAACAAAGTGGAACATTTTGGTTATTGATTTTCTGTAATTTATGTTTGTGGTTTAAAAAAAAATTATACCTACTTTTAATCGTTAAGTGATGTGGCACACCACCCTCGCGGGGCACGGATTAGGATATCACTATCGATATCGAGTTCGGGTCCAGCGGGAGTGGGGTGTTACACCCAAGAGTGCAAATGAAGTTCGAACCTTCCATGACTTGGCAAGCTTCTATCAAAGATTTGTGAAGGACTTCTCTACTATTGCTACCCCTTTGAATGAATTGGTAAGAAAGAATGAGAATTTTAAATGGGGTGATTCATAAGAGTTGCTTTTAACAACTTGAAAGAAAATTTGACCAATGCTTGATTACTTGGTTTTGAGATGTTGAAAGGCATGTATGAATCTAATTGTAACTGTGCAAAAATTTGGAAATCTTATGAAACACATGGTATTGATAATTTCAATAGATTTGATGGATTTCTATTCAAAAAAGATAAAGTTTGGATTCCATCTTGCTCTATGATTGAATTAGTTATTAGAGAGACATATGGTGGTGGATTGATGGGTCACTTTGTTGTTGAGAAAACTTTACCTCTTATGTATAAACATTTTTATTGGCCTAACATGAGTAAGGATGATGTTTCTGTTTGTGCTAAATGTATTACTTGTAAGCATGCAAAATCTAAGGTTCAATTACATGGTTTATATTCTCCCTTACCCATCCCCTTTCATCCTTGGGTTGATATATCATGGACTTTGTGCCCGGCTTGCCTAAATCATCTAGT
This sequence comes from Erythroxylum echinodendron, assembly GCA_027575705.1. Lineage (NCBI taxonomy): Eukaryota > Viridiplantae > Streptophyta > Magnoliopsida > Malpighiales > Erythroxylaceae > Erythroxylum > Erythroxylum echinodendron. Next base: position 27,166,631 of record JANZXR010000172.1, on the reverse strand, counting down.
GGAAAGGATAGCATCTTTGTGATAGTTGATCGATTTAGCAAGATGGCTCACTTTATTGCTTGTTCTAAAACTACTTATGCTATTCATGTTGTTGAATTGTTCTTTAAAGAGGTTGTAAGATTGTATCGGTCGACAAAGACTATTGTGAGTGATAGAGATGTGAAATTTCTTCGTCACTTTTGGAGAACTCTGTGGAATAAACTTGGCACTAAACTCTTCTTTTCTACTATTGCACATCCTCAAACGGATAGCCAAATTGAAGTGTTAAATTGAACTTTGACTATATCGTTTTTGGTGATCATCCAAAAGAACTTGAAGAATTGGGAAAAGTGTCTGCCACACATTCAATTTGCTTATAATCGTGCTATTCATTCTTCTACACAATTTTCTCCTTTTGAGATTGTTTATGGGTTTAATCCTTTAGAAAATTTTCCATTGCCTTCTAATGAGTTTTCTAACCTTGATGGTATGAAAAAGGCTAAATTTGTGTAGGAGTTGCATGCTAAAGTTACCAACATTGAGAGGAGAAATGAACAATATGCAAATCAAGCTAATAAAGGCCGAAGGTGTGTTATATTTGAACCGGGTGATTGGGTTTGGGTGCACTTTAGATAGAAGAGGTTTCCAAAACAAAGGAAATCTAAGCTACAACCAAGAGGAGATGGCCTCTGTCAAGTTTTAGAAAGGATTAATAATAATGCTTATAAAATTGATTTACCTAGCTCCTATGGTAATGTTAGTGCTACATTCAATTTATCTAATGTATCATTCTTTGGTGCTGTAGATTCGAGGACGAATCCTTTTGAGGAGGGAGTGAATGATGGAGAAACATGGGCATGTGAAAGATAAGAAGAGAAGCCTACATGGTGTGATCCACCTTAAGGAGGCCTAGGATATGACTTGCATGGACATGAGCTTACAAAGCAAGGGACTGAACGAAATTCCCATATCAAAGGTCCAACATTTAAGTCTAATGTTCCTAAAAATCCATTACAAGATGTTAGAGGCCCAACAACAAGAGCTATGGCCAAAGGAATGAAGCAACCATTGAATTGTTTGATCCAAGACCTTCAAGAGATATAAACCATGTTGTTGAGTCAGGTTTCATCTCATAAACGTCCAAGAGGCATTGTCTTACTCCTTGAAGCCCAATATGAAGTGTCCAAAGGTTCACATGAAGTCCAATTGGAAGAATTCACTTAAAATACCATGTGACAACCATGTGCCACGTAAAAATAAGGAGAAGGATGTGATCTATAAGGTCCAATATGTTTAGATAATGTTTTAATTAGTTTCCTTTTTGTTTTCCTTAAAAGAAGGTCATCTAGTCAACACCTTTATAAGTTTATTTTGTTTCCTTTTAATGATTGATTTGTTTCCTTTTATTTAGTTTCTTCTTTAGGACATTGAGTTAGGAACTTTTCCTATAAATAGGCACCTTCTATATACTTTGGAAGGGGATTTTCTTTTAGAAATATTATTGAGTATTATTGGAAGCATTCTTGCTTTCTTTGTATTCTTTGAGAATACTTGACTTATCGAAGGAGTGGTCTTCCATTGTGACGTCCTAAGGTTAGAGTTCTAAGAGACAAGTTCTCTTAGGGTTCTTTTCATTGACCAACATTCTTGCTCGGGTTCTAAGAGACAAGTTCTCTTAGGGTTCTTTCTATTGACCAACATTCTTCTAACCCCTTGTCTCTTTATGTTCTATTTTTATCTTTTCAAATTTGTTTCTTGTGCTTCCATGTGTGCTTGATTCTAGTAGTTCCCGGGCATAGTTCCATCTTGTTGAAGGTTCTCTAGGACAAGTTCCTATTGGGTCTCCCATTATTGAAGCCTAACATGAAGTGTCCAAGGGTCCACATGAAGTGCAATTGGGAGAAATCACTTAAAATACCATGTGATAACCATGTGCCACTTAAAAATAAGGAGAAGGACGTGATCTATAAGGTCCAATATGTTTAGATCATGTGTTTAATTAGTTTCCTTTTTTTTTCCTTGAAAGAAGGTCATCTAGTCAACACCTTTGTAAGTTTATTTTGTTTCCTTTTAGGGATTGATTTATTTCCTTTTATTTAGTTTCTTCTTTAGGACATTAAGTTAGGAAGTTTTCCTATAAATAGGCACCCTCTATGTACTTTGGAAGGGGATTTTCATTTAGAAATACTATTGAGTATTATTGAGAGAATTCTTGCTTTCTTCGTATTCTTTAAGCTTACTTGACTTATCGAAGGAGTGGTATTCTTTTGTGGCATCCCAAGGTTAGAGTTCTAAGAGACATGTTCTCTTAGGGTTCTTTCCATTGACCAACATTCTTGCTAGGATTCTAAGAGACAAGTTCTCTTAGGGTTCTTTCCATTGACCAACATTCTTGCTAGGATTCTAAGAGACAAGTTATCTTAGGGTTCTTTCCATTGACCAACATTCTTCTAACCCCTTTTCTCTTTGTGTTCTATTTCTATCTTTCCAAATTTGTTTCTTGTGCTTCCATGTGTGCTTGATTCTAGTCGTTCCTGGGCATAGTTCTATCTTGTTGAAGGTTCTTTAAGACAAGTTCCTATTCGGTCTCCCTCAGAGTCTAGCACCAAGAAAAGCCAAAATTGAGCAAAAACATAAGTGAACAACAATTAGAGTGTCAACACTTAAGGGAGCGAGTGAGAACAACCTAATCAATTTTATTGCTAACTATTTCTTTATAGGTTTAATCATGAGTAGTGGAGAAAATGTTGACATAACCTTAAGATGTTCATGAAAGCCATCCAAGATGAATTCAGCAACTCTTAATATGAGATTAGATAATTTGGAGACCTCAAATAGATCAAATTATTACAAAAATCAAACACTTAATGTGGAAAAAGATGAGGAAGCTGATTTGAAGAAGTTGGTTTCATAAGGGGAAGAGGAGTTATCCAAAGATGCAATAATAATTTGGGTAATGTTAAGATGAAGATTCCTTCTTTTATGGGAAATAATGAATTGGAGTTGTACTTAGAGTGGGAAAGAAAAGTAGAATATGTGTTTCATTGTCATAAGAAGGTCAAATTGGCAACTGTTGAATTCATGGATTATGCTAGCATTTGGTGGGATTAAATAGTGCTTACTAGGCATAGGAATGGAGAGAGAACCATTTGATCATAGGAAGAGATGAGAACCATTTGATCGTAGGAGGAGATGAAATGGTAATGCGTAAATAGTTCATACCTATCCATTGCTTTTCGAGGTTTGTGTAGGAAGTTACAAAGTTTGACTCAAGATTCTAAGAGTGTAAAGGAATACTACAAGGAGATGGAGGTAGTCATGATTAGGGCTGATGTTAAAGAGGAAAAAGAAGCTACTATGGCTAGATTAAAGGTTTGAATAGGGAGATTGTAGATGTAGTAGGTTTGCAGCATTATATAAAGATAAAGCATTTGTTTTGTAAGACCATTAAGGTGGAGAAGTAATTAAGGTATAAGGGAACATTCAAATCTAGTTAGATTTCTAACTCTTTATAGAGATCATACTAAAAGATAGCAAGGTTGCCTCAAAATCAAAAGATGATGCAAAGGCCAAACATTCAATTTATTCTTCTAAAGGTAAAACAAAAACTAGACCCTCCTTTAAATTATGTCTTTTTAAGTGTTTTAGGTGTCAAAGGATTAGGCATGTTGCCTCTCAATGTCCAAATGAAAGTGCTATGGTCATTTTGGACAATGATGAAGTACAGAATGTTCACTCAAGTGATGATGAAATGTTGCCACAAGAGGATTGTACTGATGTGGATGTTGAAGGACTGAGTGGAGAATTACTAATCACTAGGCGAACTCTTAACATTTAGCCTAAGGATAAAAGTGATGAGGCCCAAGTATCTTTCATACTCGATGCAATGTAAATTGCAAGGTATGAAGCTTGATCATTGATAGTGGGAGTTGCACTAACTAATGTTACTAGCACTTTATTGGTGGATAAACTAAAGTTCACAACTTTGAAGCATCAAAAATTGTACTATTGCATTGGTTGAATAAGCGTGGGGAATTTCAGGTGACAAAACAAGTTTTAACTGCATTTAACATTAGTAGTTACAACGATGAAAATGTGATGTAGCATCAATGCATGCCAGTTATCTTCTTTTGAGGCATCTATGGTAGTTTTATAGGTATAAAAATAATCAATCCTTTTTTACGAACAATTGACATGTGATCTTAACACCCTTTAAACCATGGGAAGCACATGAGGATCAAATTAGGATAGCAAGAGAATAAAAATTGAGAGAAAAGAAAGTGAGTGCCTAATAAAAGAGAGAGAGTGATAAAAAAAGAGTGAGAACGAGAGAAAGAGTGCAAAGAGCATAGTAGTGAGCAATGAAAGAAGAAAATCATATTGTGAGACTGAAAATAGATAGAAAAATATGAAGGTTAGCGCCTAAACTAGTAGCTGTCAAGTCAAGAGTGCTATATTAGTCAAGCAATTACTATTGGTTCTTACAAGGATGTTTACCTTTCAACTAACAATCTTAGTCATTCTTAGCTTGGTGCTGTTGCATCTTTATTCCAAGAATTTGTTGATTTATTCCCTGAGGAGTTGCCATAAGGGTGACCGCCTTTGATAGGCATTAAGCATCAAATTAATTTCATCTCAGGTTCAACAATCCCTAATAGACTATATTATAGGGCTAATATGATGGAGACTAAGGAGATTCAAAAGAAAGCGGATAAGTTAGTGGGGAAAGGGTTTTTGATGGAGAGTCTCAGCCTATGTTCAGTTCTTATCATTCTAGTACCAAAGAAAGATGAAACGTGGCAAATTTATGTGCATTGTCAAGCTATTAACAAATCATGGTAAAGTATAGACATCCCTTGCTTATTTTTAGAGATTGATTTAAAAAGTAGATATTATCAAATTAGCATGTAAGAGGAAGACGAATGGAAAATTGTTTTAAAAACAAAATATGGTCTATATGAATGGTTTGCATTGTCTTTTGATTTAACTAATGCACCAATTACTTTCATAGGATTAATAAACCATGTTTTGTGATCTTTTACTAGAAAGTATGTTGCTCTCCATTTAATAATATTTTAGTGAATAGCAAGAATTTGGATGACCATGTCAATTATTTGCATTCTGTGTTTTGTCCTTTAAGGAAATATAAGTTGTATGATAATTTGACGAAGTGTATATTTAGTATGAAATTTGTTAAATTTCTTGGTTTTGTTATGAGTGCACATGGAATTAGTGTAGATGAGCAAAATATCTAGGTAATTATAGAGTAGGCTAGACCTAAGAGTGCAAATGAGGTATAAGATTTTCATTTTTTAGTAAGTTTTTATAGGAGATTTGTAAAGTATTTTAGTTCTATAATAGTTCCTCTAAATGAACCTATCAAAAAGAATATAGTGCCTGGATGGACTGATGTTCATGATACTTTGAAAGATAAGTTGATCAATAAACCTTTGCTTTCTTCACCTAACTTTGATAAGAGATTGAATGTCGTCACGCATAGAGAATTAGTATAGGATCGATTTTGATGCAGGATTCCAAACCAATTGCTTACTTTAATGAGAAGCTTAATGGAGCAACATTGAATTACCCAACTTAAGGAATTATATGCATTAATGAGGACTATTCAAAAATGGCAAGGAAAGGAGTTCATTATTCATTAAGATCATGAGAGCTTGAAGTTTTTGAGATCCCAAGGTAAACTACACAAAAGATATGCCAACTAGGCAGAATTCATTGAAACATTTCCTTATGCAAACAAATACAAGCAAGGAAACGAAAATGTTATGGCCGATGCATTGTCTAGAAGATATCCACTATTGAATTCTTTACAAACTAAATTGCTTGGGTTTAAGTTAAGTAAGAAGTTTTATGATAGTGATGTTGAATTTGGACAAGTGTGGCTTGCATGTTCTAAGTGTGCATATGGTTATTTTTACAAGTATAATGAATTTTTATTCAAGAAAGATAATTTTTGGGTGCCTAGATTTTCTATCATGAATTGCTTATTAAAGAGATCCATAGAGGTGGGTCAATGGGGGCATTTTGGTATTTAAAGAGACCTTAAATATATTACATAAGCATTTTTATCCACTTAACATGAAACATAATCTACAATCTGTACGTGATAAATGCATAACCTATAAATAGGCACTAACTCACGAAGTGCATGTTTGGCATCAATTAAAGTCCTAAAAATCTAGAACATCCATAATTCAAAGAAGTTCCCAATTTAAATTTCCAAGCTTATTTTAACATTAGTTAGGAGTCAAATATTTGGTTTCCTTATTGTTTTAGAATTTCCTACTTTGGTAAAGCAACAAGTCATTTACATTATAATAGGATTCTTATTAGTAGCTTATTGATTCTCTGTCCCATTTTTATTAGAGTCATTAGTTGTCAAAATAGACAAGGATAATATGTTTTCTTATATTATTAGGATTCTTATTTTGTTAATACTCTATTTTATTATTGATACTTGCATTAAAAAAATTGTGTGTTTCTTTATGAAAAGCCTTGTTTTTAGTTCTTTACGTAGGAGCTCAATCTAATCTTATTTGGAAAACTCATGGTGATCAACTTATGGTTTAGTTCTAATTGGCATTGTATAGCTAGGGTTAGGCTTTCATTCGTTATAACTTCAGTTTTATAAAGCAGGTTTATATGGGGTTAAGTTCAAAATTAATTTATCAAGACAATTCTTAGGGTTTCTATCATGTATTTTTCAGGTCTTAAGTGTTGTTTGCTTAGGCTTCATATCAAGAATTTAGGTTGATGAGGAAAAGGATGGGGCAATTTGTGATTGACCTACACTGAGTTTTATCACTAAGTGCGTAGTTTTCATAGTTTGACTAGCTTTTATCAGATGTTTGTTAAGGATTTCAATACCATATCCATACCATTCAATGAAATTGTTAAAAAGAATGTTGTTTTGAAATAGGATGATGAGTAAGAAAAGGAAATCAATTTGGTTAAGAATAGGTCTATGTTTACATAATTGTTTGTTTTGCCTAACTTTGTCAAAAATTTTGAGATTGAGTGTGATGCTTAGGTATTGGCATTAGAGCTCTTTTGATGTGGAACGATGTCTAATTGCATTCATCAATAAGAAATTGAGTGCAACAACTCTTGACTATCCAACTTATGACAAAGAGATGTATTCCTTGGTTTAGGCCTTGCAAACATGGTAGCATTATCAATGGATTTGGGTACATATGTATAAAGAATGATTTTTAGCTCAAAGGCGATCCAAGTTGCATCCTAGAGGAGATGACTTGGTGTGCAAATCGATGTCAATGCCTTCAAATTATACCTCTTAGTTGAGTATAATGTTAGCATTACGTTAAATGTTTCTTCTCATTCTCTCTTTGATGTACACCAAGATTTAAGCATGAATCCTTTTAAGGAGAGAGGGAATGATGAGAACCAAGGAGAGATGCACAAAGAGTTGTCAAAGACCCTTTACAAGATCAAGGGTTAAGAAGATCAAGGAAGCTCTAAACGCACTGATTTAACTGATTTGGGCTAAACAAGTTGTTTTGGGCCTAAAAAAGCGTCAAAGGTGGAAATAGTTACTAACATGTCATTTACATGCTTCAAGTACTTAATAGATCTCTTTTAAATTCAAATGTCATAAGAGTCTTGAACAATGCACCTTGGTAGCTTTGTCAGAATTTTCTATGCAGATTGGAGTTTCTAAGTGTTCTTATTTGAGTTTCTAGGTGTTATTTGAGTACTTGGATATCTAAAAGTCTTAGTTGTTCCCTTTTTCCTAGGAGTTGTACTGGAGCCTACAAATAGGCCGCTAATTGCGCTAAAAAATCAAACTTGACATTTATGAAAATTGAAAGAAAGCTTCTCTTTTGTTCTCAATTGAACTTCTAAACTTATCAAGATTGAATAAATCTTTAGGATTTCAAATACTTATCACTCACCTTCTTATATATTTATTAAGTGCGGCATCTGTATCCTTCTTTTAACTTTGGTTCATGCTTCTTCATAAGCTCAAGTTTGAGTTCTCATTATGCACAACTTGGTTTGGCTTTCTTGGAGTAAAATATGTTCTTGCTTATTATAGGTTTTAGGGTTTCATCCTTTTGGGTTACACATAAAAAAAGCTAGTTTTCAATTTGCACCAACTTTATATTTTGTCAAAAATTCACATCTCCATATTTGAATCTATAAAATCCTCTTACATCTCCAAGCAACAGCAAACCAATACTCTATTATTTTGAGATGCCTAATGTGGAAACTTATGGTGGGATAATAGATCTGACAGGTCACAAATGTTTGTTTGTAAACAAATTTGTATGGCACTCTAGATGTGATAAAGTGCAAGGAATTCTCCTTTATACTGATAGAAGAAGCTAGGGAATTGTATCAAACCATGTTATGATCATTCACGCATTATTTTTTCAACCAAAAACAAATTTTATGATGTATATTACAAGTAACAAAAACACTCATAATGGTGATTGTTAGTTTATATTCTTTCAATCGATTGCTATTTAATGACATTATTATTTTAATTAATTATGACACTTTATCTTTATATATTTTGTTAATAATATTTGAAGTTTTACTACTAGAAATAAAATCTCTAGAATAACTACTATGTAATTGAAATTATGATAAAATTATAATTAAGAGAATCAATTTGCATTTATGAGTTACTCCAAAAAAACTTTCTAGTTATAGTTTCATTAAGATGGGATATTGATCGAATAGTAAAACTAGCATACATTATGTTTCTTTCCTAGGAAGAAAGCAATTGATCTCATAAGTTAAAGTATTACTATGTGTCTATGGATTTTCTTGTTATAATGTTGGTGTAATTGATCCTTAGACTTTAAAAGAACAAAGGTGATTGATGGGAGACCCAATAGGAACTTGTCTTAGAGAACCTTCAACAAGATGAAACTATGTTTGGGAATAACTAGAATCAGACATACACGGAAGCACAAGAATCAAAATTGAAAAGATAGAAATAGAACATAAAGAGAAAAGGGGTTAGAAGAATGTTGGTCAATAGAAAGAACCCTAAGAGAACTTGTCTCTTAGAACCCTAGCAAGAATGTTGGTCAATGGAAAGAACCCTAAGAGAAATTATATCTTAGAACCCTAACCTTGAGATGCCACAAAGGAAGACCACTCCTTTGATAAGTCAAGTATTCTCAATGAATACAAAGAAAGCAAGAATGCTCTCAATAATACTCAATAATATTTCTGAATGAAAAATCCCCTTCCAAAGTACATAAAGGGTGCTTATTTATAAGAAAACTTCCTAACTTAATGTCCTAAAGAAGAAACTAAATAAAGGAAACAAATCAATCCCTAAAAGAAAACAAAATAAACTTAGAAAGGTGTTGACTAGATGACCTTCTTTTAAGAAAAACAAAAAGGAAACTATATAAAACATGATCTGAACATATTGAACCTTACAGATCACGTCCTTCTCCTTATTTTTAAGTGGAAAATGGTTGTCACATGAGTTCTCCCAATTGGGCTCTATATGGGCCTTTGGATGCTTCATGTTGGGCTTCAAGGAGTAAGACAATGCCTCTTGGACCTTTATAAGAAGAAATCTGACTCAACAACATAGGCTATATCACTTGAAGGTCTTGGATAAAACAATTCAATGCTTGCTTCATTGCTTTGGCCCTAGCTCCTGTCATTGGGCCTCTAACATCTTGTAATAGATCTTTAAGAACTTTAAACTTGAATGTTGGGCCTTTGATGTGGGAATTTTGTTCAGCCCCTTGCCTTGCACATTCACACTTCAAATCTGATCCAATTTCAGCTCCTAAGCGTTCATTTGCAAACTCATGTCCATGCAAGTCATATCCTAGGCTTCCTTGAGGCGAATCACACCATGTATGCTTTTCTTCTTGTCTTTCACATGCCCATGGTTCTCCATCATTCCCTCCCTCCTTTGAAGGTTTCATCCTCGAATCTACAGCATCAAAGAGGAATAAATCAGATACATTGAATGTAGCACTAACATTACCATAGGAGCTAGGCAAATCAATTTTATAATCATTATCATTAATCCTTTCTAAAAGTTGAAAGGGGCCATCTCCTCTTAGTTGTAGTTTAGATTTCCTTTGTTCTGGAAACTTCTCCTTTCTAAAGTGCAACCAAACCCAATCACCAAGTTCAAATATAACACGCCTTCGGCCTTTATTAGCGTGCTTTGTATATTGTTCATTTCTCATCTCAATGTTGACTCTAACTTTAGCATACAACTCCTGCACAAATTTAGCCTTTTTCGTACCGTCAAGGTTAGTAAACTCATTAGAAGTCAATGGAAGAATTTCCAAAGGAGTCAAAGGATTAAACCCATAAACAATCACAAAAGGAGAAAATTGAGTAGAAGAATTAATAGCACGATTATAAGCAAACTCAATGTGTGGGAGACACTTTTCCCAATTCTTCAAGTTCTTTTGGATGATTGCACGCAACAATGTAGTCAAATTTATATTTACTACTTTAGTCTGACCATCTATTTAAGGATGTGCAATAGTAGAAAACAAGAGTTTAGTGCCCAGTTTATTCTATAAAGTTCTCCAAAAGTGACTAAGAAATTTCACATTTCTATCACTCACAATAGTCTTTGGCAACCAATGCAATCTTATAACCTCTTTAAAGAACAAGATAGTAATGTGAATAGCATCATTGGTTTTAGAACAAGCAATAAAGTGAGTCATCTTGCTAAATCGATTAACCATCACAAAGATGTTACCTTTCCACTAGATGATCTAGGCAATCCAAGTATAAGGTCCATGGATATATGAACCCAAGGATGATAGGGGACGGGAAACCATGTGATTGAACCTTAGATTTTGCATTCCTACAAGTAGTACATTTAGTACAAACAGAAACAACATCCTTTCTCTTGTTAGGCCAATAAAATTGTTCATACAAAAGAGGTAAAGTTTTCTCAATACCAAAGTGACCCATCAATCCGCCACCATGTGTCTTTCTAACAAGTAATTCACGCTTAGAGCAAGATAGAATGAAAATTTTATCTTTTTTTAATAGAATTCCATCAAATCTATAGAAATTATCAATACCATGTTTTTTACAAGATTTCCAAATTTCTGCAAAGTCACAATCAGATTCATACATACCTTTCAACATCTCAAAACCAAGTAATCTAGCATTCATAGAGGTAAGCAAAGAGTATCTCCTAGAAAGAGCATTAGCCATGATGTTTTCTTTCCCTTGTCTATATTTAATAACATAAGGAAAAGTTTCAATAAATTCTACCCACCTAGCATATCTCTTGTTCAATTTACCTTGCCACTTTAGAAATTTCAAACTTTCATTATCAAAATGAATGATAAATTCTTTTTCGACACAAGTAATGTTGCCAAGTCTCTAATGACCTTTTTAGAGCATCCAAATCTTTATCTAAGTGGAGTAATTTAAAGTAGCACCACTTAATTTTTCACTAAAATAAGCAATGGGTTTTGAATCCTACATTAAAACAGCACCAACGCCTATTCTAAAAGCACATTCAACCTCAAAAACTTTGGAAAAATTTGGAAGAATAAGAAGAGGAGCATTGTTCAATTTTTCTTTCAAGGTGTTAAAAGCAACCTCTTGTGAATCACCCCATTTAAAAATCACATTCTTTTATACCAATTCATTCAAAGAGGCAGCAATAGTAGAGAAGTCCTTCACAAATCTTCGATAGAAGCTTGCCAAGCCATGGAAGCTTCGAACTTCATTTGCATTCTTGGCAGTTGGTCATTCTCTAATTGCCTTCACTTTCTCTTCATCAATTTGAAGTCCTTTCACACCTATAATAAAACCAGGAAACATAATAGTATCCATGCAAAAGGAACATTTTTCTAAATTGGCATAAAGCTTATTTTCTCTTAAAAGTCCAAACACATCATCCAAGTGTTTCACTCGATCATCTAAACTCTTGGAATACACTAGAATAGCACCAAAATAGACAACCACATACTTTCCAATTAATGGACAAAACATATGATCCATCAAATTCATGAAATTCCTAGGTGCATTAGTCAAGCCAAAAGGAATAACTAACCACTCATACAACCCAAACTTAGTTTTGAAAGCAGTTTTCCACTCATCACCCTTTTTCATGTAAATAATGGTACCCACTTCTAAGATCAATTTTAGAAAATATACAAGCACTATTTAACTCGCATATCATCTAAATGAGGGATAGGGTAACGATATCTCACCTTGATTTTATTGATAGATCTGTAGTCAACACACATTCTCCATTTTCCATATTCCTTAGGAACAAGTATAACCGGCACATCACATGAGCTCAAGCTTTCTTTCATAAAGCCCTTTTTCATAAACTCTTCAACTTGTCTTTGGATCTCCTTAGTTTCTTCCAGATACCAAATGATGGGAGACCCAATAGGAATTTGTCCTAAAAAACCTTTAACATGATGGAACTATGCCTAGGAATGACTAGAATCAAACACACACGGAAGAACAAGAAACAAAATTGAAAAGATAGAAATAGAACATAAAGAGAAAAGGGGTTAGAAGAATGTTGGTCAATGGAAATAACCCTAAGAGAACTTGTCTCTTAGAACTCTAACCTTGGGATGCCAGAAAGGAAGACCACTCCTTCTACAAGTCAAGTATTCTCAAAGAATAAAAAAAAGTAAGAACGCTCTCAATAATACTCAATAGTATTTCTAAATGAAAAATCCCCTTCAAAAGTACATAGATGGTCCCTATTTATAGGAAAACTTCCTAACTTAATATCCTAAAGAAGAAACTAAATAAAAGGAAACAAATCAATCCCTAAAAGTAAATAAAATAAACTTAGAAAAATTTTGACTAAATGAACTTATTTCAAGGAAAACAAAAAGGAAACTAATTAAAACAGGATCTGAATATATTGGATCTTACAAATCACATCCTTCTCCTTATTTTTAAGTGGCACATGGTTGTCATATAGTATTTTAAGTGAGTTCTCCTAATTGGACTCCATGTGTGCCTTTGGACACTTCATGTTGGACTTCAAGGAGTAAGACAATGCCTTTTGGACCTTTTTGAGATGAAATCTAACTCAACAACATGGGCTATATCTCTTGAAGGTCTTGGATCAAACAATTCAATGCCTGCTTCGTTTCTTTAGCCCTCGCTCCTATCATTGGGCCTGTAACATCTTGTAATAGATCTTTAGGAACATTAGACTTGAATGTTGGGCCTTTGATATGGGAATTTCATTCAACCCTTGCCTCGCACATTCAAACTTCAAATCTGATCCAATTTCAGTTCCACATTCAAACTTCAAATCTGATCCAATTTCAGTTTCTAAGCCTCCTTTTGCAAGCTCATGACCATGCAAGTCATATCCTAGGCTTCCTTAAGGTGGACCACACCATATATGCTTCTCTTCTTTTCTTTCACATGCCCACGGTTCTCCATCAATGATAGATTCCAATTTTTGAAACTCCTTGGATACACCAACTCTACTTTTTCTTCCCACCTAACCTTTCCCCATTTTCTTTATCATTCCTCATTTTTTAATCCCTCATCACTTTCTATCCTACTCCTTTCACTTTCTTAAGTTGGGCTTGTTTTTGTTTTTTCCTGCCTTTCTTTTTTAAGAACTAACTTTCAACATTCATAATTTTTAGTTTTTACTCATTATTAAAAGATATGGAACTTCCTCTGACAAGCTTTCACCCATTCTTCGAGGATCTAATTTCTCCTACTCAATTTGCACCTACAAATCAAAAAGAAATCAATGATATAGATAAATCGATAAAAGCCCAAAAAGACCTTATATCTAGTTTTCGTGATGTTTCCTTAACTAATAGACTTAATTTCTTCCCTTGCTTAACCAATGAAGGGCGATTCATAGTCACTCCACCAAAAAAAGCTATGAAGCAAGGTGAAACCAAGTGGAGCACAACCTTTACTGTTTTTTTGCAATAAAAGACTAGCATTCCTTACTATGCAAGCTTTGGAAAATTTCTATTGTAAGAAGCTAAGGGTAACTCTAATCAATCAGTAGGGCCTCCTTATCTTCAAAATTGGCTCAGCTAAGAAGGATACATAAAGCTAGTCCATGACATAAGAACAAAAATTCATTGTTCAAAAAAGGGTACCTATAATGTAATAGGATCAACTAAAAATTAAGAAAATCCTCATATGTATCAATATTCATAATGCTCCTCTTTAATATTGGTCCATAATAGGTTTAAGTTTGGCCAAAAGTGTGATTTGCACCTCAATATTTACAAAAGGTTTAAGTAAGTCCCTATCGTTTTCATTAGTACCACTTTACATGCTAACATTACCAAAATGAAACTTATTACACTGTGACTATGGAGAAAAAGTGATAATAGAGATGATGGTAAAATCTTTTGTGAAATGTTATGGTAAAAATCATATCTTTAATTAATGTCAAAACAAACTATTTTTAAGATTATATCAGCATCTAGTTTTTCCAAATAGACTAGTTATTACATCACATAGTGATGGAGAACCATGGGCATATGAAAGACAAGAAGGAAGCTTAAGACATGACTTGCATGGACATGAGCTAGCAAAAGGAGGCTTAGTAGTTGAAATTGAATTAGATTTGAAGACTGAATGTGCAAGCCAAGGGGATGAACGAAATGCCTATATCAAAGGCCCAACATTTAAGTCTAATGTTCCTAAAGATCCATTACAAGATGTCAAAGGCCTAATGACAAGAGCTAGGGCCAAAACAATGAAGCAAGCATTGAATTGTTTGATCCAAGACCTTGAAGAGATAGAGCCCATGTTGTTGAGTTAGATTGCTTCTCATAAAGGTCCAAGAGGCATCTTAGTCCTTGAAGCCCAACATGAAGTGTCCAAAGGCCCATATTGAGTCCAATTGGAAGAACTAACGTAAAATACCATGTGACAATCATGTGCCATTTAAAAATAAGGAGGAAGACGTGCTCTATAAGGTCCAGTATGTTCAGATCATGTTTTAATTAGTTTCCTTTTTGTTTTCCTTGAAATAAGGTCATTTAGTCAAAAGTTTTCTAAGTTTATTTTGTTTCCATTTATTTTAGGAGTTGATTTGTTTCCTTTTACTTAGTTTATTCCTTAGGAAATTAATTTAGAAAGTTTTTCATATAAATAGGCACCCTTTATGTACTTTAAGGAAATTTATTTCGAAATCATATTGAGTATTCGTCAGAGCATTTTTTCTTTCTTTGTATTCTTTAAGAACACTTGAATTATCAAAGGCGTTGTCTTCCTTTGTGGTGTCCCAAGGCTAGGATTCTAAAAGACAAGTACTCTTAGCCATTGACAAACATTCCTCTAGCCCACTTTTCTCTTTGTGTTCTGTTTTCTATCTTTTCAATTTTGTTTCTTGTACTTTCGTGATTTTGTTTGATTCTATCCATTCTCGAGCATAGCTCCATCTTGTTAAAGGTTTTCTAGGACAAATTCCTATTGGGTCTCACATTATTTGGTAGCAGAGCTTTGGTTGCTAGATTTTAAATTGCTATTCTTTTGTGTTGTTTATTTTCGTTCTTCTTCCCTGTCCTTTTCCATCTATTGTTTCATTCACTTTTTATTTGAGATTTTGGCTTATTAATAGGTGTTTCTTAAAGTTCAGAATATCTTCTTTCTCCTCATTTTAGAATCATTCCAATCCAAGCTTTATAGAGCAAGTTACACTAAGTAGAAATTTGAGGGCGTCCAGCTTCTGAAAACTACTTTACATTTTTTTTGTTTCCATATTTATTCGTGTTATCTTCAAATTATGTGAAGGAAAATAGAAGAAGTAGAAGTCTAAAAAAAGAAAAGAAAAAAGTGAAAAAACAAAGAAAAAACAATTAGAGTGTGTGATGTAATTTCTAGAGAAGTGGAGTCCAAGTTTGCTACTTTCCTAATTGCAATGAAGTAAAGGTAACATCTTTCCTATTGCTTGAACTTGAATTTCAAGTACTTTCCTATTTTGTATTGCTTGGAAGTTGCTTACTTTTCTATTTGCTTTACTTTCTTATTTCAATTACTTTCCTGTTTTGCCTTTGGATTCCTATTTTATTTCTTAACTCATTCATCTTTCTTTAGCTTCAAGTTTGTGACTTTCCTTGAGGTAATCACTTCATTAATTCATTTCTTATACTATTTTCCCTTTACTTGGTTTCCAAGTTTCTCCACTTTCCCATCATTTTTCTTTCCTAATACTCTTAGCACCAACTTCCTTTTTTTTCTTGTTTTCAGAGTTGCTGAGCCCTCCTTTCCTGTCAAGTCCCCTTCCCTTTGCATATTCATCTCCTTTACTTCTTTTTTACTTTCCACACCTTATTTCACCTTTTGGATTCTTTGAGAATTTCATTTTTAGATTCTAGTCTTGGCTACCAGTTGGTTTGATTTCTTCTATTTGATTGTGTCTTGTTTCAAATAAGGATACTATAGAAAGCAAGTTGAATGGTAAAAGGAAAGAGTGTTTAAATTATAAAAAAAGTCAAATTTTGTGTGATACACGAGTTGATTGGCATCTGTTGAGTGTATACACATGATTTTGAGTGGTGAGCTCCTTATTGTTTTACTTGTTCACTAACATTTTGCAGTTCATAATCATGCCTCAAGAAGATGAATCACATGAACAAGATTTCAAAGTCTTTAAGAAGGCTATGCAAGATCAATTCCAGATGTTGAATGCTAGGTTGGATGACATCCAATCCACATTAAACTGCAAAGGTCCTAGAAGGATTTTCCATGAAAATGATGATCCGAGGATGAAGGCCTCAACACTAAAAGAGGTAGACAAGCTCTTGACAACATAAAATTGAAAATCTCTTATTTTCAAGGGAAAAATGATCCTAAAATGTATTTAGAGTGGGAGAGGAAAATAGAACATGGATTTGAGTGTCATACATATAGTGAAGAGAAAAAGATAAAACTTGCTACTGTTGTATTTTGTGATTATGCTAGTATTTGTTAGGATCAATTGCAGTTAGTTAGATGGAAAAATATTGAAAGAATAATCTGCATATGGCAAGAAATGAAATCCATTATGAGAAAGCACTTTGTTCCAAGTAATTACTATCGAGACTTGTACATGCAGCTACAAAGATTGGGGCAAGGATCCATGAGTGTTGAAGAGTATCACCAAGAGATGAAGATCATCATGATTAAGGCCAATGTTGAGAAGGACATGGAAGCTATAATGAGAAGATTTCTTGATGATTTGTGCTCTGAAATTGCTTCCATTGTAGAGCTACAAAATTTCCTTGACATGGATAAGTTGTTGCCTAAGGCCATCATGGTAGAAAAACAATTAAAGATCCAAAATGGTGCTAGATCAAGTTCATGGAAGAACCAATTGAAGGAGTCCAAAAATTGATTCAAATCCAAGGTAGACATCAAGCCAAAGGAGGAAAGTAAGCCTAAATTCTCTACTCTAAATACTAAGGGTAAAAATGACTCAAAACCCTCTTCTTCTTCTACTCCTTATAAAGTTAAGTTCTTTAAATGTCAAGGTTTTGGTCATATTGCTTCTTAATGCCCTAATAAAAGAACTATGATTTTGTTTGAGAATGGTGATGTTGCTAGTGAAAGGAGTGACAATGATGATTTTGATAATGTGCCCCCATTGATAGATGCTTCTGATTTTAATTGTGATGCTGAGGTTGGTGAAGCTCTTGTGGCTAGGCATGCTCTTAATATCCAACCAAAAGAAGATCTTGAAAAAGAGCAACGTGAGCATATCTTTTGTGCAAGGTGTCTCATTAATGGTAAAGTTTGTAGCATGATCATATATGGAGGAAGATGTACCAATGTTGCTAGCACTTTACTTGTTGACAAGCTTAAATTGCCTACTTTCAAACATCCTAGACCATATAAATTGCAATGGCTTAACGATTGCAGTGAGGTGGAAGTCACCAAACAAGTGATGGTCGCATTTTTTATTGGCAAGTATCATTGTGAGATTTTATGTGATGTTGCACCTATATATGCTGAACATGTTTTGCTTAGTATGCTGTGGCAATTTAATAGAAAAATTAGGCATGATCGATATAAAAATTGCTATTCCTTTCCTTTCCATGGTAAAAATATTGTGTTGAAACCTCTTAGGCCCATTCAAGCTTATGGGGATCAAGTGAGGAATGAGAAAGAATGCAAATTGAGAGCAAAAGAATAGAAAGAAAGAGAGATCAAAGAGAAAAAAAAGAGAGAAAATAAAATGAGTGGGAAAAGTGAAGAAAAGAGAGTGACTTTATTTGCTGAAAAAGTGATATCAAGAGAGCTGTAAAATGTGAAGAATCTTTACATTCTTTTATATAAAGATGTTTTCTTAACCATTAATGAGCTTAATCCATCTTTGCCATCTAGTGTTTTGTCTTTTTTGCAGGACTTTAGCAACTTATTTCCAGAGGACATTCCCGACATATTGCCCCCTTTTAGAGACATTGAGCACCCCAAAGCTTCAATTCTGAATAGGCCTGTGTATAGAGCCATTCCGAAAGAAACTAAGGAGATCTAAAGCCAAGTTAAAAAGCTTATGAAAAAGGGCTTGTGAGAGAAAGCTTGAACCCATGTGCTGTGCTAGTTATACTTGTTCCTAAGAATGATCGCAAAAGGAGAATATGTGTTAATTGTAGAGCCATCAATAAAATCACGATGAAATATCATTACCGTATCCCTCTTTTAGATGATATGCTTGATGAGTTGCATGGTGCTTGTATATTTTCTAAAATTTATCTTAGAACTGGATACCATCAAATTCACATAAGAAAGGGTGATGAGTGGAAAATTGCTTTCAAAACTAAGTTTGAGTTGTATGAGTGGTTAGTTATGCCTTTTAGCTTGATTAATGCACCCAGTACTTTCATGAGTTTGATGAATCATATGTTTCAACCTTTTATTGGAAAGTATATGGTTGTCTATTTTGATGATATCTACTGTATTCTAGGAGTTTAGATGTTCATATGTAACACTTGAATGATGTGTTTGGACTTTTAAGAGAGAATAAGCTTTATGCCAATTTAGAAAATTGTTCCTTTTGCATAGATACTGTTGTGTTTCTTGGTTTTACTATAGTTGCTAAAGGACTTCAATTTGATAAAGAGAAAGTGAAGGAAATTAGAGAATGGCCAACTCCCAAGAATGCTAATAAAGTTTGAAGCTTCCATGCTTGGTGTTGATTTTAGATCATAACTCAAACAAAAATGCTCTTAATAAGCTTACCACTATTTTATAGGAGAGTGCTTCAAGGCATGAAGACTTGAAAGAAGGGAGTGTTTTTTACTCAAAGATGGGGAGAAGAGTGTAGTATTCTGCCAAAAAAAAAACTCTCACTCAAAGGAACCACCAAAAGGTGCCTTTGAATAGTCATGACTCTTCCAAGAGTCATGTGTCTAAGCGAAACATCATGACTCTCCCAAGAGTTATGTCTCTTGGTGAAACATTATGAATCTTAGCCAAGGGACACATTCTTTGGCAAAGAGTCATGTATCTTCACTTAAAATCATGATGGTACACTCATGATCATTCATTCTTGTACATAAACCCCTTTTTGGCTGAATGGTCATAACCATTAGCCGAGACAACACATCCTTTCATCCAAAGTACACATACCTTGGTGAAAAGGTGTCATGTATGTTCATTCTAAGGCAAGGCACATGATCAATCTTCTTGGCCAAATTCATCCTTTCTTGACCAAATTCATGTATTCCTATGAAGACAATGAACTTGCACTCTAAGCGCATGCATGGAAAGATGCATTATGGCATGCTACAGCTCACGGTACACCGTAGTGTCCATGGTGCACTAACACTCCCTAGATTCCTTCATCTAACACCACCAATTTCGCCCATTAAGCTTTAGGTTTCAACTTCAACTCATGCTCCTTAATTAGCTCTTCTAACTTAACTAGTGTGAAAACATTTATAGCTAGCTTTAATTCCCAAGAACCAAAGAAGAATTGGAGTAATCTCAATTGAGTCCAATTGAGCATACCTTAACTTTCTAGCTATTAACCAATTTTAATAAGCTCCCGCGAGCTCACCTTAAGCTAGCTTTAGACACTTGAGCTAAGGGAAAGTCATTTCAACCCACTTATAGCTTACATGAGCTTCACTGAGCTCCTTTGAATTAAGGGTTAGCTCCTTACATGAAACCCAAGCACTTTCAAATATATCTTGGTGCATCAAATGGAATTTGTAGCACTTAAGCTATAAAATTCCAACACTTTGTAAGCTTTTATATGAGATTTGTGAAGGACTTCTCTTCTATTACTACCCCTTTGAATGAATTGGTAAAAAAGAATGTGATTTTTAAATAGGGTGATTTACAAGAGGTTGATTTTAACACCTTGAAATAAAAATTGACCAATGCTCCTCTCTTATTCTTCCTAATTTTTCTAAGGTTTTTGAGGTTAAATGTGATGTATCTAGTATAAGCATTGGTGCTGTTTTAACGCAAGATTCTAAACCTGTTGCTTATTTTATTGAAAAACTAAGTGGTGCTACCTTAAATTACTCCACTTATGATAAAGAGTTGTATGCTTTTAAAAGATCTTTAAAGACTTAACAACGTTACTTGTGGCCAAAAGAATTTATAACAACGTTACTTGTGGCCAAAAGAATTTATCATTCATTCTGATAATGAAAGTTTGAAATTTCTAAAGTCCTAAGGTAAATTGAACAAGAGACATGCTAGGTAGCTGGAATTTATTGAAACTTTTCCTTATGTTATTAAACATAAACAAGGGAAAGAAAATGTTGTGGTTGATGCTCTTTCTAAGAGATACTCTCTTCTTACCTCTATGCATGCCATATTACTTGGTTTTGAGATGTTGAAAGGCATTAATGAACCTGATTGTGACCTTGTAAAAATTTGGAAATCTAGTGAAAAACATGGTATTAATAATTTCTATAGATTTGATGGATTTCTATTCGAAAAAGATAAACTTTGCATTCTATCTTGCTCTATGCGTGAATTACTTATTAGAGAGAGACATGGTAGTGGATTGATGGTCACTTTAGTGTTGAGAAAACTTTAGCTCTTTTGCATGAACATTTTTATTGTCTTAACATCAGAAAGGATGTTTTTTCTATTTATGCTAAATGTATTACTTGTAGGTATGCAAAATCTAAGGTTCAATCATATGGTTTATATTCTCCCTTACCCGTCCCCTGCATCCTAGGGTTGATAAATCTATGGACTTTGTTCTTGGATTGCCTAGATCATCTAGTGGAAAGGATATCATCTTTGTGGTGGTTGATCGATTTAGCAAGATGGCTCACTTTATTGCTTGTTCTAAAACCAATTATTTTATTCATGTTACTGACTTGTTCTTTAAACAGGTTGTAAGATTGCATAGGTTGCCAAAGACTATTGTGAGTGATAGAGATGTGAAATTTCTTGGTCACTTTTGGAGAATGCTATGCAATAAACTTGGCACCAAACTCTTTTTTTCTACTATTGTACATCCTAAAACCGATGGTCAAACTGAAGTGGTAAATAGAACTTTGACTACATTGTTGCGTGCAATCATCTAAAGAACTTGAAGAACTAGGAAAAGTGTCTCCCACACATTGAGTTTGCTTAAAATCATGCTAGTCATTCTTCTACTCAATTTTCTCCTTTTTGAGATTGTTTATTGGTTTAATCCTTTGACTCCTTTAGAAATTCTTCCGTTGCCTTCTAATGAATTTACTAACCTTGATGGCCTAAAAAAGGCTAAATTTGTGCAAGAGTTGCATGATAAAGTTAGAGCCAACATTAAAAGGAGAATGAATAATATGCAGAGCAAGCCAATCGGGCCTTGTACTTTTCAATAGTACCATCATAATTCAATTTTATATTGAGAACCCACTTATTCCCAATAGCCCTTTGGCAGGAGGTAATTCAACTAAGGTCCAAACCTCATTGAGATGCATCGAATTCATCTCATCTTGCATTGCCATTAGCCATTTCTCTTTATGAACACGTTCAAGAGATTCTTGAACATTACTTGGTTCATCAATCTCATATGACACCAAGTTTGCCTCACTTCCCTCCGTAATCCACTAGTATTTTTGTGGTTCAAATTACCTATTTAAACAACCCAAATTAAGCATGGGAGGAGGCTCATCATGATCTAGCCCTATAGCCTGATCATGTGGTTCTTCAACTCCCTCAACTCCCTCTTTAACTTGTTTATCAAGAACTTCTTATTGTTCATTAACAAGTGGGTATGCAGGAGGCACTTGAACAACCTCTTGTTGACGAACTTCCACCACAGAAGATGTAGTCAATGGTGCTTCCCGCTCAAAAACCAACGCTTCTAAATCACAACATTCACCAACTTTAGGCAACTCATCCTCAATAAAGTTGGCCTTTTTTGATTCAAATACCTTTCCAATCTTGTTACTTACGTCCAAGAATACATACCCCTTATAATGCTCAGAATAAGCTGCATATCCCCAAGGATGAAGATAGCTTAAGTTAGGGGTTTTCTTTGATCATAACTCATATGGCATAGAATCAACAAACTTAGAGGGCACTCTTCAGAATATATGTTGTACTAAGCAATAAATCGCCTCTATAGGCAATATCTAAGTTGGCCTTATCCATCATGGATCGCACCATACCCATAAGAGTCCTATTCTGTAGGAAATCCCGGGAGGAACATCACATGTTCCAGCAGCGGAAACAAAAATTTTTAATTCCCGGGACCTTCCCGA